>JAGXJF010004745.1:0-560793 GCA_019208055.1 Stipa capillata
TGTGGCGTACCCAGTTTTAGGGCCGAATACGCCTCCCGTGTTTACTGTACCGATCCCTGGATCAGTAGTCGGTACACACAAGAACTTGATAGCATTCACATACAATACCGAGTATTTTACATAAATATGCCATTATGGACTTTATTCAATAAAATAGCCGGTTGGCTGAATAAAAGTAGCAGCGGAAAGTAGCAAAGCGCAATTATTGACCCATCAATATGCCCATCCACAGGCAACTGACTGGGGAGAACGTCCTAGCCCTCGTGGTCGCTGATATCGTCCTCAGAGCACCACTCTTCTTCTTCATCTGGCCAAATCAACAAGCCAGGTGAGTACATTGAATGTACTCGCAAGCTTTTCCCTCCGGGGGATATTACGGTATAATTCATGCAAAGGGATATTTCAAAGGGGAGCTCTAACCTAGGTTGCATGTTGTGCGGAAATGTAAGTCTTTATTTTAAATAGCAATAATAGATTTAAAGCGAATTTGTAAAACGAAGATCACAATGAAACACATCATTACCCAAGGTAGTCCCTGCTACCTCTCTTTTATTTCCTCCGCGGGATAGCCATGCTCATCACCGCTTATACTTTCGGCTTCCGCTCACACTACCCCGGGCAGTGTAGCTAGCCTTTCCTTCAGCAATTCCTAGCTACCAACCGGGTAGCGCAAATTGCACCCTGTGGACACATCATGCCCACGTCCTTAATCCTGTTCCCAGCTTTCACAACCAAAACATAATATAACCAGTGTGTGGCCTTACCAGTTCATGTCCATGACCGAGGACGCGGCTATTCGAATAGTTTTTTAACACTCTGCAGAGGTGGTACGGCTTTACCCACAAGATGCAGGTCACCCTGGGTATACTTCGCGACGTATACTGACAGGGTTATTACAACGAGACCTTTCGCCCGTGTTCACACTAGAGCCGGATTTGCTAGGAGGGTAACCCAACTTCTTGCATCCCGGATGACAAAAATGGGACTCTCCCCCTTTGTGTCGGACCATGTTCCACGTACCTTGTAGGACTCTACTGAGCTTTACCCCCACGACGTTGTGAGACTCATGAAGAGCTTTCCCCTACGCAGTCCCGTAGAGATCCTCTAGGGATCCCGGATCCACCTAGCACTTCACCCTAACTTCCCACGGTTCCGAGCTCTAGCGTTAGACGAGGTACCAGGCCAAGTCCTTCCCATAAAGGACATATGGACGTACGGTGGGGAACTGATTCAGCGGCACTTAGGTTCGGTCCTTAACCGATTCGAGCGGGACTCCATAACCAACCAACTCCACGGGTAGCGACCGGCTACCTGACCATTTCTTCCCCATGTAGCAACCGGCTACTCCACCACCTCATAACACCCTTAGCATTCCCGCCCGAATCCAAAATCCTTCATCATTTCATGTGGGATTTTCACAGATGTTTCCTTTAAAAGATTTCCTCGGCATGTATAAACAAGCCGAGGGTTTTGATCCCATACCCCACGCACTCATTAAAACTTGTTTAAACTAGAGCAGGTCTAAGCACAGCTACTGCTTATATTTCTACTACCTTGCTGGCCGATTTTGACCGACTAATTAGACCTAGGGTTACAAGGGGGCGGATTCCAGTCCTACGGCATATGCAACTACTGGGCGTATCTACACTAGCAAAAATACCGGTAATACCAAAATAGCATGCAAGATTTGCAAACAAAATAATTAAGCCTGACAAATATAGGATTCAATATGTTCAAGGCGGGGAAAGCTTGCCTGGCAGCTCCGGGTCTTGTTCCTGATCTTGGCGAGAGGGTGATGTCGGATCCTCTCGCGGCACGTACGGCACTCCGTTAACTACGCGTTGAACGAACGGCGAATAAGAAACAAGCGATGGAACTTCAAATAAAACCCAAGAACATGCACTAAAATCACATGAAATGACGATGTTGTAATCGGGTGGAGGAATCATGTTATCAGGGTTGCGTGCTCAAAGCTACTGCTTCTATGAATGCATGGTTGCTGGTGGTATTTTAGTTTATTGGTGGCATGGAATAATCACTTTGATTATTCTGGAAATCACGTATGTATTGTATGTGTGGGTTTTAGAAAAGATTAAACGATGCCTTAACTTAAATCCTACTGTTAGAGCTCTGGAACTAATTTAAATTTTGAAACTTTGTAAATACCAAAGTTGGGATATCTTTTGTAGTTTCCAAAACCGGAACCAGCTCTCCAAGAACCGGTTTTGAAAAGCCCTGAACCGGTCGGACCAGAGGTGCTCTCAATTCTGGAATTAAGGAAATAGTGTGAACCGGCTTAAATGCGCTTTTTAGGCAGCTTAAATGCGCTTTCCCGTGTTGGTTACTGTTAGGGTTTGGGGTGCTTCCCGCGGTCGGACACGGGGACAAGCATAACTGTGCTATTAAATGGAGAAGGCGGGAAGAGCAGAAGCGTTGACGCTTACCCGTGCGACTGTCTTACCGGCGACTGGTCCCACGCGTTAGTGCCTGGTCGGTTCACTCGTTCGGTTGGTCGCTCGCTCCTCTGCTCGGCACCGGATCAAGGTGGCGGCGGCGACGTCTCGTACAGGAGACCACCGGCGGTGGGCTAAGGACCAGAGGAGGAGGGAACTCCAGAGAGGGCGTTTGGTTTGGCGTTCCTCGGCCAGGAAGCTTGGAGTGGCTTGGATGCTTGGGTTGGGAATGGTGGTGGCGGAGCTCAGCTCGGGGTGAGGAGGATGGAAGTTGTGTGGCGATTGGAGGTTTCGGCCCTGGGGGTTTGAGCTGATGCTCGAATGGGATGGAGGTCTAGGCAGTGGTTTGGGTGGGGAGGGCTCGGTGATGGTTTGCTTGAGGGAGGGGCTTGGATTGCCCTTTTATAGGAAGCCCGACGAGATGAGCTGGCCGACGGGGGCTGTACATCAGCGATGGGGTGCAACCGGTGCTCGGGGATGTGGCCGAGGTTACAGGGTACGGCAAGGCATCGTGGCAAGCGACGGGAACTTGGGCGGTGTCGGACCGGCGTGCGGCGCGGCGACAGACGACAAGCGGCGCGGCTTTCCGGCGTTCGGCGCGGGTACGACGCCGGAGCTTACGGCGAGAAGCTTTCCCGAGAGCTGCAGAGGCGGTGAGCTGGACGGGACGTCGTGAAGGGTCAGGGGCAGTGCTCGGCGTGCCCTGGTGAGTGGCGACGCGTAGAGCGGCAGGCGGCGCGGCTTTGAAACAGAGCTCGCGGTGGGCTTGCTCCCGAAGTGTTGCGGCGGCGTTGAGCTGGACATAGGTGAAATGACCGCTCGAGCGCGAGGTGGCGCGTCGGCCGGAGTTCCCGGCGACGGGTGGGTGGCGGCTTGGCATGTGCGGACTGCACGGTGGCGTGCTGGTGCTCAGCCCGGGCGCGCGCTGGTCAGCTTTTGGCATGTCCTAGCTTGCCAGAAGCGGCATGGTGTGTCGTGAGCCTGCCGAGTCATGGTCACTAGTTGCCAAACATGTCAGGGAGTCCATTGGTGAGCTGCGCATGGCTACAACAAAACTGACACCGAGTACTGATGCCAGGAATTGACAACTCAGGATGACTTGACGTGACGGATGCTAGAGCAAGGATCTCTGGGACAAACCTGGTACTGCTAAGTGGATGGGACTTGGCTGTGCTCAGGTGACAGAGGAAAGGTCCATGGTCAGCATGGTACGATTTACTTCGGGTTTTGCTATTCATTTTATGCGACGAAGCTAACTCGGTCAAGGTGCTCGATATTGGTCGTGGAGAGTTTTTGTACTGATCGTGACTATGTTTTTGTATATTCGGAATCGTGAGCAGGTTGTGGCCCTTGTGTAATTTAATTGAAATTTTCTGGACTATACTTTTATAGATTGCAGTACAACGCGTATTTCTACCTAGGATTAATTAATTTCATTTGTCGGTATTTTGATCTGGACATTTTTATTTCATTTTATATTTGTGTTGTATATGTCATTAGGTTGCCGCATGAATTTATTCATAATTTCCGGAGAGGTCGAGGAGTGATTGGCTTCGTGATTAAGGTTTTGATGGAGTTACGAGTTAAATCGGAAGAAAAGGGGTCGGGTCGAGGGACTAGAGTCTTCTGGGTGTGGCAAAGTGGAGGTAGTTATGGTAGGGCTCGTGGATTCCCTCCCCTTCACTCAGGTACAATCGGTGGTGAGGTGCCGTAAGCGGTTTAAGGTATTCTGCGTGGGTGCGATGTTAGGGTTTACTCGGATTAGGGTTTAATCGGGAGAATTGCGTGTGTGGCAGGGTTAGGTATATTGGATGCATGTTAAACTTAAATCATGTCTAACACATGTACGGTTATGCCGGTAAGCGAGTTTACGAAAGACGGGGTGTGACACTGAGGTGGAGGTTAGGGTTTTGGGTGGAGCGGCGCGTACGAGCAGATTTGGGAGAAGAAGGCGAAGCGTTCGGGCGCGGGAGGAAGGAGGCGAATGGGTGCGTGGGCCAAACCCGTGACCTTTTCGGAGTATTAAAAGACGGGCTGACGGTTCGGTTTTCCCCACGTCTGCACGTGTCCAGATCCGCCGCGCCCCACTACGCGCCTCTTCAGATTCTCGCACGCACGTCTGGCGGGGCCACGTCTCATCCTTTTCATGCCCACGACCGGGCGGCGCCACGATTCGTGCTGATTAATGAAGGACGATCCGACGGTTGGCTCTCCAGGCTTAATAACCCGAAGGAATACGTCTTCGTCAAGTTGCGGCTAAAGCGTATTTCCCGCAAATCACTAGCCGGTTGCCGGCGGAGTCGGCACCGGGCGCTTTGGCTGCGAAGGGTATCAGAGGCTGGCCTCAAGCAGGAACGCAGTCGCCTGAGTACACCCGAGCGAGGGACAGTAATGGCGTGCCTCCCATAGGCCACAAGTCGGATGCTGAGCAACTCGGAGCTGCCAGATTCTCCGCCCAGACCTATAGAGCACTTAAGTCTCGGAGGCTCTGGTATCTGGGATCCCCAGATTCAGTGGAATGACCCGGCGTAAGACTTCAAAACTCGGGAACCTATGCGCCATGGCCGTTTTCTCTGGTTCAGACGTGAGTTTCAGAGGCATTCCTTCAGGGGACTCCAGCTGGCCTTAACCCACTCGGGAAGACCGGGTGCTACTCGGGAATTCAGTCGGGATTCATGGCATGCCCCACGCTGGGTTACCAGCCGGTCCCCGTCCCTAAGGATGGATCGGGTGCCACCAGAGATTACCCGTTAAAAAGCTCATCTGCCTTAACATTCCTGCCTTACGGGTGAATGTTACTCGGCTCTAACTGTCTTGTTTGCAGAAGTCCAATTAGCCCTTCGCAATCTCCCAGCAAGCTGAAGTCAGTCGGAGAGCTCATCCAGATGTGAAGACCGGCTGCCGCGAGATTGTGAAGGACTCGGGGGCTACTGATGATGACATGGCACCCGGGTATCATCAAGGAGGACGAATTCGGCCTTCCGGCCACAGGATGGGCCGGGCCGACTACTCGGAGTCCGACTCCAGCACGGGGGTGCCTCATCAACGTGGAGTGCAAGACAAGGACTAGAACTCGTCCGGCTTACCCGGAATCTGTTGTAACCGAATAGGAAATCAATCTGATAACCGATCCGGACTTCTGTAACCCTATCCCGGCCGCCTATATAAGGGCCAGTAGGGGACCTCCGATTGGCATCCATCTAAGTCTCCATTGTTTCATAGCTCAAGCCCCTTCGAGATCGATTCTCTAGGGCTTGCGGCACTCGGGATACAAACAATACCATCCACCAAACACAGGACGTAGGGTATTACCTCTCCGTGAGGGCCTGAACCTGTCTAAATCCTGTCTCCCGTGTGCACCCATCCTGATTTGCTGTGCTCACACCGCCCCCATATTAAGTATTGCCGGAATAATACTCCGACACATATGCTCAACAACAAAATGGAGTGGTGGAAAGGAAGAACAGAACTCTGATAGAGATGGCAAGGACTTTACTAGATGAATACAAGACTTCACCAAGATTTTGGGCTAAAGCTGTCAACACTGCCTGCCACTCTATCAACAGGATATATCTACATCCATACTCAAGAAAACTCCTTATGAACTGCTCACCAACAGCAAACCTAACATCTCATACTTCAGAGTATTTGGTTGTAAGTGCTACATTCTTAGGAAAGGCAAACGCCTAACTAAGTTTGAAGCTAAATCTGATGTTGGTATTTTCCTTGGTTATTCCACTAACTCCCATGCCTATAGTCTTTAACACTTCCTCTAAGGTTGTTGAAGAATCTATAAATGTGGATTTTGATGAGTCTTATGGCTCCCAAGGAGAGCAAGTTGCTATTGATGTAGGAAATGAGGATATTCTGAAAAAGTCCACTGGTGAGATCAGACCCACCATCAAGGAGGAGCCTGCCTCACCAAGTGATCAAGAACCCTCTACTGCATCAATTCTTGGAGACACTGGAGTTCATGATATAGAGTTCGAGTGCAACCCAGCCAATGATCTTCTGGACTCAGAAGCCTTCGTGCACCCAGCTGTGTCACAGGAAGAACTACCGGTGTCACAGGCAACTCCATCAGCTGTGACACAGGCAGTTAACCCCGATCCCCCTGTGATAAGCCGGCTGCAGAAGGATCACCCTGTGGACAATATCATCGGTGCCATTAATAGGGGAGTGACCACTCGATCTCGAATTGCTAATTTTTGTGAGCATTACTCTTTTGTCTCAAATGTTGAACCCAGGACCATAGGTGAAGCTCTAAAGGATGCTGACTGGATCAATGCTATGCATGAAGAGCTTAATCAGTTTGAAAGAAATGAAGTATAGTCATTGTGGAAAGACCTGAAGATCACAATGTGATTGGAACCAAATGGGTCTTCAGGAACAAGCAAGACACTAATGGACTGGTGGTAAGAAACAAAGCCAGACTTGTGGCGCAGGGATTCACACAAGTAGAAGGTCTGGACTTTGGAGAAACATTTGCTCCTGTAGCAAGACTTGAAGCCATCAGAATCCTTTAGCATATGCTGCTCATCACAATATCAAGCTTTACCAAATGGATGTCAAGTCAGTATTTCTGAATGGTAAGCTTTCTGAGCTTGTATATGTTGAGCAGCCACCAGGTTTTGAAAATGACAAGAAACCATACCATGTCTATAAATTGCACAAAGCACTCTACGGTCTAAAACAAGTACCAAGAGCATGGTATGATACATTGAAAGAATTTCTAATCAGCAATGGCTTTAAAATGGGCTTAGTTGATATAAACTCTATTCACTAAAAGAAATGGAAAAGAATTATTTGTGTGCCAAATTTATGTCGATGACATAATATTTGGCAGTACTAACTATTCTATGAGTGAAGAGTTTAGCAAGCTGATGACCAAGAGATTTGAGATGTCTTTGGATGGAGAACTTAAGTACTTCCTAGGACTTCAGATTCATCAACTAAAGGAAGGGACTTTCATCTCACAAAAAAAGTTCACCAAAGACATCATCACCAAGTTTGACATGAAGGATGCAAAAGGTATACACACTCCCATGCAAACTAATGGCCATCTAGATCTAAACACTGAAGGTAAGTCTGCTGATCAGAAGGAATTTAGATCCATGATAGGTTCCTTGCTTTACTTATGTGCATCTAGGCCTGATATTATGCTTAGTGTTTGCATGTGTGCTAGATTCTAAGTTAACCCCAAGGATGGTCACAGAGTGGCAGTCCGCAGGATTCTGAGATATTTGATTCACACTCTAGGGTTTGGCTTGTGGTATCCTAAAGGTGCAAACTTTGAGCTAGTTGGCTATTCTGATAGTGACTATGCAGGGTGTAAGGTTGACCGAAAAAGCACCTCAGGTACCTGTCAATTTCTAGGGCATTCCTTAGTGTCCTGGTCATCCAAGAAACAAAACTCAGTAGCCCTTTCCACTGCAGAAGCTGAGTATATAGCTGCTGGTAGTTGTTGTGCTCAATTATTATGGATGAGGCAGACCTTGAAAGATTTCAGCATATCTTTTAATCAAGTACCCCTCTTCTGTGATAATGAAAGTGCAATCAAGTTAGCCAACAACCCAGTACACCACCAAAGATCCAAACACATAGAAGTGAGGCACCACTTCCTTAGAGACCATGTAGAAAAAGGAGATATACAGCTGTGCCATGTAAGGACTGAAAAACAATTAGCTGATATATTCACCAAGCCCTTAGATGAGACTAGGTTCTGTGCCCTGAGGAGTGAATTGAATATCATTGATGTCTCTAACCTGCAATAAAAGGTTTGGCTTGGTGCCTAGCTGATGTGATTTCATCTTTATCATTTGCATCTTTTGTACCTGTGCTACCCACCTGTCTCACAGGTGTGTGCATTGCATCATGCTGAAATCATATCTTATAGTCTGTAAAGTACACTCTTTGTGTACAAGTCTTTATCTAGATCAACTCATATCAGCTTGAGCTTTGCTTGATTGATTTTCTGGCAAGCTGACACTGAGAAGATCACTTAAGGATACTCTGATAGTGCTAATGCTTTCTTTCTCATCTAAATCAATCCATCTTGGTGTTCACTAGATGAAATACTTGTCACCTGAGTCTCCCAGCTGTGTCTCAGGTGAATGCTTTGAAAATCCCATAGGCCAGGGTATACATCTTTTTCACCTGTGTCACAGGTCCTTATGTCAGCTGTGACACAGCCACCTTATAACCCTTCGGCCTATATAAAGAGTTGCTGCGTCCACACAGAAACCGCTTCCAACTCACAACCTACGAACTTCCGCCGTGCGCCAAATTTTCGAGTTCTCTTCATTCTCACCAATTTCGCTCTCGAAATCTTTTCAGCAAGTTGGAGGAAGCATTCCGTTGAACTCTAACGTCGATTCAACCGCAGCAAAGTTCAATCTCGATCAAAGTAAGCCTCTGCAAAACCCTCCTTTGCGCTCAGTCCATGTTCTAGGTCTTGATAGCCTAATCCAGTAGCGCATTGATCCTATTAGGGTTGTTCTTACTCTTGTGCAATCTTTTGAACTCATCCAACCTGAAATCAACCAGCAAATCGTTGTCAAACTCAAAATTCCATGAATTTGCTGTCCACCCCCGCGCATAGCTGTGTCACCGCTAGGGTCTCACCTGTCACACAGGTGTGCCTATTCAACAGGCTAAGACCTCGGTAAAGCCTCAAGTCCTCACCTGTGTCTTCCAATCCTGACACACGTGTCTAACACAGCTATTACTCTGCATCAAATGAACACCGCTTACCTACTTCTCTCTTATCTATCTTGTTTCTACAGATGTCTTCAGTTCTGAGAGAGCTGACAGTGCTCTGAAATGGTCTGATCCAGAGGAATCTCCTAAGGATTTGTCATCTCAGATTCAGATCAGGAGAGAGAGAGGCTGAGACTGAAACGAGGAGGCTGCAGAGAAAAGAAGAGCAAAGCAAAGGGCATACAGGCAGAGAGTAGCTGCTGGAAAGAAGGCAGCTGCCTCTAAAACCGGTTCTCAGCGTGCTCCAACTAAAAGGACAAGGTCCTCAGCTGCAGTTGAGCACACTTCTTTGGGAAAAGAGGCTGCCAAGAAAGGCAAGAAGCTAGCACAGAAAACTCCAAAGCCATCCATTGAAGATGTAGTGTTGCCAAGTGGCACACTCACAATCAAGGGAACCTACTCCACCGCCTAAAGTGTCTCAAGAAGATCTTGAGCATGATCAGATAATCCTTGAAGACTTGGATAAGTTAGCAGCTCAGATGGCAGAAGAAACAGATGAAGAAACCAAGAAAAAGCTGACCACTATCTATACTGCCAAAAGCTTTGAGCTTTCAGAGGCTGCAAGCCTGTTTCAATGGGCATTCCTGTTCCAACAGAACAAGATAAGAAACTCTTAAGAGAAATTGCAGACTGCACAAGCAGTTGCAATCAACATCTTCTCATGATGCTGCTGTTGAAATCAGAAAGCAAATCATTGAAAAGCAGGATAAGCTCTCAACAAAATGCTTGTTGCAAGGGTCTAAGGATCAGAGAAGCTTATCTAAAACTGATGCCAGAGATAGGCATCTAATTTATGAGATAAAAGAGCTACAGAAGAAAGCAGAATCCTCAAGTGGGCTTGACAGACAACATCTAATGGCTGAGATCAGACTCAAGAGGGGTCAACTATCTGCAGATTTCAGAAATCCTCCTCCAGCTCGAACTATACACAAACCAGGACTCAGCAGGGCTGATATTGAAAGCATTCTTGCTGAAGAGATTAATACCCTGCTTGGAAAGATCATAAGGACACCTCCTGGTGCTGAGAAACAAGCTCTGCGTGCTGAGCTCAAGACCAAGCAGGGGATGCTTTCTGGTGCCATTCCTATTCCTAAAGCTGATGCTCCCCTAGCTGTTATTCCACCTCAAGTTGCACTCTCCAGCTCCATCAGCTCCAAAGAGAAAAGATCTGATACAGTGGAAATCACTGAGGAGCCTGCTGCAAAGAAGCCTGAACAAGAATCTGAGGTTGAAATAATCTCTGAAACAACCCAGAGCTCTAAGCCATCTCTCAAGGATCAGTTGGATCAACAGAAGCAAGCTCTGCAAGAACTCAAGAAGGAGAAGCTACCACCTGTGACACAGGTGGCTAGCTCAGGCAAGTTCTGTCAACAGACATACCAGAGGAAAGGAAGAAAATCTCAGAGTTCAACCAGCATTGACTCTATTTCAACCCTGGATGTTCAGAAACCAATGTCTCCCTTCTCAGTTTCTAGTCTCTGAAGCTGAAGAACAAGCTGCTCCAAAGGCTCAAGCGCCTGCATCTCCAAGACCAGCTTCAGTAGAGTCTCCAGTGGCTGCAAAACCATCAAGTCCACAGCTGTCTCAACCAGCTGTGTCTCAGGCAGGAGAAGAAGCTCAGGCCCAAGACTCTCACCGGTCTCCATCACCTGTGCCACCGCCAGCTGACCCAGCTCAGTCAGTTCTCGCACCTGTGTCATCACCTGTGGCACAGGTCAGTAAGTCAGCTGGGCAAGGAGAAAGCTCAGAGAGCTCATCTGATGATGGAAGAGGCGTGTCTGTGACTCCTCCAAGGCCAAGAGCAGCCAGAGCTGATTCTGATGAAGATTATCAGGCAGAGAGTCTCATCTCCAAGTGACAAATCAGCAGAAGAAGCTGAAGAAGAAGAAGAAGAGGAAGCAGTGGCAGAACATGAGGACAGCTCTCCTAGTCACTCAGTTAGAGAAGAAGACATGGAAGAAAAATATCATTACATCTTCTCTCATGCTCTGAGGACTGAGGCCAACCAGATGGAATTCATTCCAGAGCTGCTGCCAAGAAACTACCAAAGAGTGATCCCAAGAGATCCAAGAGCAGAGTTGCCTCAATGAGACTAAGTTCATTCATAAAGATGAGGTCAACAAACCCATACTTCTCTGAAGATCAGGAGTTTATAGCTCCATCTTGCTCAGACCCTAGATTTCACAATGATCATCAAAAGGGTGTATATCATGAGATTCTTGCCTCCAAAGGTTTTGTAGATTGCAAGACAATTGACTGGTCAGCTATGACAGATTCAAAACTGAGAGCAGTTCCTTCTCTGATCCAAGCCTCAGGTCTTGAATTCTTATGCAATCTCCAGCAAGACTATGATCCTGAGATCATCAAGGAGTTCTATGCCACAGTTTGGATAGAACAGGAGAATCAGGATGTTATGCTCTGGATGACAAGAGGTCAACTTCTTTCAATCACAGCTCTAGAGTTTAACAGCTTAATGCATGCCCCTCTGGAACCAGGCATGCCAAATCTTTTCAAGTTTGCACCAGTTCCTAATGAAGTAAGAAGAAAATTCTATCCAAGGAACTTCAGATTCCCTGCCAAAGCCCCTTCAGATCATGTCTATTTCAAGGGTATAACCATCACTGCCAAGCATCTGATCAAGATTCTTAATGTCTCCCTTCAACCCAAAGGGGGAAACACAGATGCTGTCTACAATGCAACCTGGCAGATATTGATGCATATAGCTAAGAATCAGCATTTTGATGTAGCAAGATATATTTTTCATGAGATAGATGCTATCACCATGGACAAAAAGGCTAAGCTGAGGTATGGATCGTACATCATGTACATGATCCTTCAAAGAATAGGTCTTCTGGATTCTACTCTTGATATCTCTGTGAAGACTCTCAAAACCCAGCTTAGACCTCAAGCAGATGATCATCCAGATGAGGGTGCAGTTCCGGCTTTATTTGACGACTCTCCTGAGCTAGCTGTGTCATCTCCCAGTCACACAGCTGCTCCAACTGCTCCTCCAAGGTCATCACCTGTTCCATGCCAAGTTCCCACCGGTGCCACAGCTGCTGCATCTGTGCCAGACACAGCTGATGCTGATGATGATGATGACACCTCCTGCGACCCTGCCATAGCTTATGTGAACAAGGTCATGCCAGCTCAACTTGCTACTCTACGCAAAGAAAATCACCAGCTTCGAGAAGAAGTCTCTCATCTGAAAGCCAACATGGATCAAGTGCAATCTCAGCTCTCAGATATGTCCAACCAGCTCTCAGAGGTCCTTCAGCTGCTGAAGAGCAAGTCTTCTTGAAGCATCTCTTCCTCCTGTCTTTCTTTTTGGGTGTTTTAGTGTCAAAGGGGGAGAGAGTGTAGAGAGGGTAGAGTGGTGAAAGGGGGAGGGAGAGCATTAAGGGGGAGAGCATATTGGGAAATTATTTTCAAAATGATGTATCAAGACTTGGTTCTTCTGTTGTATCTTATGTCTTGATAACATTGTATCTTTTATGCAAATCTTTTGATCTGATACATGTCTATGCATTCTTATGCTCATTCTTATATGTTGGAATGCTCTGATATACACATGTTTGGTATGCTCTGATGTACATTTTGCTCTGTCAAACTTGTGTGAATGCTCAGATACATAGTTTGCTCTGTTATACATATGTATGCTCTTATATATACATGTCTGTCATGCTTTGATATACATATCAATTGCTCTGATGCATGTTTTGTGCTCTGATATACATATGTTTGATATGACTTGCTCTGATTTACATGTATGCTCTGATAAGCAATATAATGCTCTGATCATTCATCAACATACTTAAACTGATAAGAATGCAAGTCATCAGAAAATACTTCCCATGCTTAAAACTTGTAAACTGTGCATCTCTTGTTAAACAAATCTTTTATGCACAGATTCAGGGGGAGTATATCCTACCAACATTCACATGTTTCAATATTTTCAATTCTATATATTTGAATGTATGAAGCTTGGGTTGCCACTAACCACCAAAAAGGGGGAGATTGAAAGATCATCTAGGCCCTAATATGGTTTTGATGGTTAATGGCAACCTAAACTAGAATCTAATGTTTACATTGAGTGTAAGCAGAACTTACAGGTTCCATGAAGAAGGGCTATCCAGAGAAGGATGGCCACCAAAAAGGGTACAAGGTGGTTTCAAGGACAAAGAGATGGCTGTGCTAGGCAGCTGTGTCACAGCTGAGAAGAAGCCGGTGCTGTGCAGGGAGATGCAAGCAAGGTGATGGTGGCTTGATGCGTCAAGGGCCGTGACTTCAGTTGGTGGCAGGTGAAGCCTAGATTTGCTAGTTTCTTTGAGTCCATAGGAACCACCCGTACTATCAAAAGGGATGAATCAGTAGCAGTTGTCTAAGAGAACCTTGCTCACTGCTCAGAGTGTTGGTCAAGGGGATTGGTGCTTTGAGGCCAATTGCCCTATGTCAATAGCTTTGCACAAAGTATGAAGATGTTTTGTGTTAGTGCTCTGCAGTACTAACAGTGAAAACCCTAGAGCTTACACAACTGTGTCACAGGTGGTCTTCCGCTCTATGACTCAGGTACATCTCTGTACTAGGGGAGAGCTTGAGAAATGCTAAGGTATCTGCACTGCGATGGGCGGTCTGCTGAGTCAGAAGTCTGTCGGAGGTTCTCTCCTTATAGGTATTAGAGTTTGAAGTCTGCTGAGGGCATGTCATGTGCCAGGACCGGGCTGAGTAGTGCGGCTATCAGCTAAGGGTTCACCTGTGTGTGCCGCCGGTGACACAGGTGTCGGTCTGCCTGAGCCGGGTACAGTTGGGCGTAGTGTGTAGCTGTGTCACCGGTGGCTGACACCGGTGGCTCACTTAATCCTACGTGGCAACAGGGTAACGGTCAGGTGCCTGTGGACCCTATATATAGGGGACCAGGGGAGGACTCTGTCCTCAACCTTGCTCAAATCAGTGATTCTCATACGACCGTTGCAAAGCCTCCAACCACTCCACAAGAGCCAAGTGCCTAAGGGTTAGTTCGAGTGGGTTTGTGAGCTAGAGCACGAGCAAAGGTTCCTCCAAGAGATTGCTGCTGCATCATCTGTTACTCTTGGAGTTTGTCTACTCCTAGACAGGGTGTAGGAGTTGCTGGTATCACCCAAGCTTGTGTGGGTTGAACCAGTAGTTTGTGAAGGTGTTCTGAGGTCTACCTGCTGCAAGGCAAAAGGATCTCCACAAGCAAGAGAAAGAGTCCTGAAGGATCAGGTACTCGGAGAAGAAGCACGGTTTAGTGCTAGCCAGCTCTTAGGAGTGGTCTCTCCAACAGAGACGTACCTTCTCTGCAAAGAGTTGGGAACTTCGGTGAAAAACTCCTGAGTCTCCTTTACTTACTTGTATTGCATGCATATCTGTTCATCCTTGCTTGCTTGTGTCTCTTAGACTTGCTCTGCTAAGTTTACCTTTTCACCTGTGCTAGTTTATCTTTATACCTGTGTGTGATCATCTGTTACTCAGCTGTTTCATTCACTTGTATTCACCTGTGCTAGCACCTGTGTCACAGTTAGTTTAAGTAGAGCACCTGTGTTAGGTTATCTCTTCACCTGTGTCTTCCACCTGTGTGACAGCTGTGTGTTAATTTACACATAGTTTCTACCTGTGTCACTCACCTGTGTCACAGCTGTCCACTATTAATTTGTGAAGTTAATCTGACAACTCAAACCAAAGTTTAAAAGAGGGAAATTTTATAAGCCAACTATTCACCCCCCCTCTAGTCGGCATCTCGGTCCTTTCACCGTGACCGTGTGAGCTTGGAAATAGTGTCGAAGCTTGTGAGATGTGGTGAGGACCGCGTACAGGAGCTTTTGAACTTGAGGATAACACTCTTTGGGTCCATGCAAGATCTCGCTGATGTAGTACACTGGTTTCTGGGCCTTATCACGGTGCTCGGAAGTTCCGCGTTCCACCGTCAACACTCCGCTGACCGCGGACGGCCCGGCTGCAACGTAAAGCAATAACCCTTCCTCGGGATTAGGCGCGACCAGCACCGAGGGGGTGGTTAGGTATTCTTTGAGCTCTTGGAATGCCGCTTCAGACTCCGCTATCCACTCGAAGCCATCATGTTGTCGCAGATGTTTGAAGAAAGGAATTCCACGGTCTCCTAGTCGGGATATGAATTGGCTCATGGCCGCCATGCAACCCGTGAGTCTTTGGACGTCTCGGACCGTTCTTGGGGACCTCATCTCCGTGATTGCCCGTATTTTATCGGGATTTGCCTCAATTCCCCGGTGCGATACCAAGAAATTGAGTAGCTTTCCGACGCTGACTCCGAAGGTACATTTCTCCGGGTTCAACATTATTCTGTTTCTCCGGAGGTTGGTGAATGTTTCCAGTAGGTCCGAGAGCAGGTCTTCTTCTTTGTTTTCACGACGAGGTCGTCGACATATGCTTCAACATTTCGACCAATTTGGCCGTGGAGGGCAAGCTGCATTCCGCGTTGATACGTTGCTCCCGCGTTTTTTAGTCCGAAAGGCATCTTTGAATAGCAGAATACCCCGAACGGAGTTACAAAGGAAGTTTTCTCCTCATCCTCCCGACACATGCTTATTTGGTGATAGCCCGAATAGGCGTCGAGAAGGCTTAGATAGTCGCACCCTGATGTCGAGTCCACTATCTGATCTATTCTGGGTAAGGGGAAAGCGTCCTTTGGGCAAGCCTTGTTGAGATCCGTGAAATCGACGCACATCCGCCACTTCCCGTTGGCTTTCTTAACCATAGCTGGATTGGCGAGCCACTCAGGGTGCTCGACTTCTTGGATAAACCCGGCTTTCAGGAGTTTTTCGATTTCCACCTTGATGGCTTCTTTCTGATCTGGGGCGAATCACCGTAGTTTTTATTTTACTGGTACGGCGTCCTGATGGACAGCTAGCCTGTGCTCAATCACTTCCCTGGGGATTCCAGGCATGTCGGATGGTTGCCACGCGAAAACGTCCGAATTGCCCCAGAGAAAAACGTTGAGCGACGATTCCAAGTCTGGATCAAGCGTTGACCTGATCCGGACTGTCTTGGAGGGCTCTGCTGGATCCAGAGGAATTACTTTTACCTCACCGTGGGTTTTCACGGCCGTGCTGGTTTTCGAGGGCATATGCTCCCCACCCCCCAGGAGTGCTCGTACGTTGTCGAGGCTGTGCTTATCGCAGAGGAGCGCTTCTCTGGGGGAACTTTTATCGTGAGGACACCTGTTGGGCCGGGTATCTTTATGCACTGGTAGGTGTAGTGCGTAGCTGCCATGAACTTGGCCAAAGTAGGGCGCCCCAAGATAGCATTGTATGCTGTTTCGAAATCGACCACATCGAACAGGATCTTCTCTGTTCGGAAGTTCTCCGGTGTACCGAAGGTAACCGGGAGCGTAACTTGCCCGATCGGCATGGCCGATGAGCCCGGGACGATACCGTGAAAAAGCGTGCGTTACTGTCTGAACAGACGATCGTGGCACTTGCATTGCGTCGAGGGCGTTGGCGAATAGGATATTGAGGGAGCTCCCTCCATCTATTAATACGCGGCCCACTCGGCAGTTGTTGATCGTTGGCTCGACCACGATTGGGTACCGTCCCGGCCGAGCGCAATTTTTGGAGCAATCGGTCTGGTCGAAAGAGATCGTGACCTCAGACCACTTGACTGCTCGAGGAACTCGCGGTACACTCGCGAGAACTTCTTGGGCGATCGCCTTGTATTGCCTCTTAGATTCGTAAAAGGTTGAGCCCCCGAATATGTGCTCGATTGCTCTGACGTGTACCTGGAAAGGCTCAGGGGTGGAGTCATCGTCGTCGGAGGTCATTTCCCGACTGTTGTTAGCGACCTGAGAATTCTCCTCGCAGAACTTCTCTCTTACTTCCCGAAGATACTTCTTGAAGATGCAACACTGTCGCAGATCATGTATGTCGGTTTGATGAAAATCGCACCAGGGCTTGGACGACTTGTCGGAGGATGTGATAGGTTTATCCTTGGGGCGTGGTCGCCAGGTGCGTTTCTCGGAGATCTCGGCCATTACCTCATCGGCTCTGATCCTTTTCTCCTTGTTCCCTCCGGAGGGTTTCTTCTTGCGTTTAGTTTTACGCGAATCGCCCTTTGTCCGGAGGGGAGAACTGGTCGACTCACCCCGCTGTTGTTTGATATAGCGCAGGGTTTCCTCCGCACAAGTGGCCTTCTCGGCCAGATCCATCGTCGATCGCGAGTACCATTCGAAGTCCTTGGCTAGATGACGTGTACTCGTATTCCATCACGTTGTCCTCATCGGACGCGACGTGGGTAAGATCTTGATCGTTCTCACGATCAGAGTTTACAGGAGAAATTCCAACCATGGGGCTGGTCGTTCCTGCCGGGAAGTCGTCGTTCAAGACCAACTTCCCGCTGAAGGCCCTGGCGCACTCGGCTCTGAAGTGATCTGCTTCGCCATCCGAGTCCTCTCCAGGGGCGTACTCTTCAAAATCCACTCGATCCGTAACCGGGTACGGGTCCATAGGGCCAAAGTTGTCGTAGAAACCCTGGTCCGAGTACCCAGTACGGGGCGAGATTACGATCGGTTTTCCTGCCGGGTTTGCTGCTTCCTTCTCGGTCAAAACCGGTGAGGGCTGTGCAACCGGCACTGGGATCTGATCGCGCTTAGTTGCGCGTCCTGCCGACTCTGATTCCTCCTGGACGGCTTGGTCCGGAGAGGTCCCCACGGTCGGCGCCATCTATCGACGATCGGTGAATCGATGATCTTACGGTATTCGTGGAGTGATGATTACTGGGGGGTAGGGACCTCTAGGGCCCAAGTGCCAGGAGCTCTGACAGCAGGGGACAGCCGTTTTTATACAGGTTCGGGCCTCCCTCAGGATAATAACCCTACGTCCTGTTGCTATATATTGATGGAGAACACGCTTACAATAGGGGGTGTATGTTAGTGGCTACCCTAGGCCTAATCGTAGACTAATCTAGCTAAAACCGCCGGGCTCGACTCCTTCGAGGCAGCGGGTCTTCTAGGGCTTCGCCTCCTGAGATCCTATGCTGCTTGTGCTGCGACTAGAAAGACCTGTCCTCCCCTATGGGATTGCTGATCCTTATATAGGGGTTCCCAGGGTCGTACTGGACGTGGACTTACGCCCGAGTAGGACTCTGGTCTCCTTAAACATCGGGATTGACTTCCTATTTTAAGGGGAGTCTTCCCTTCCTGAGAGGGGTTACCTTGTCGTCCAGGGATCCTTACCGGGTACGCTGTACCTTCCTAAAGTCCCGGGATTCTGTATACGGATACCCCTAATAGGCGGGAAACCGTACTATTCATCATCAGTTGTCCTCTATATGGAGCAAGGAACCCCTCGCAGTTCTTGTAACCCGCATCCACAAGGTAATAAGAACCTAACGTTCAGAAAAATAAGTTTCTTAGTTAGACTTACCCTATGCAACCAAAACTTAGTGAAATTCCTTACCACGAGGAACCTTGAGGCCATTACTTCTCGACAAGGCATCTCGGAGTACCCTTCCATCAGCAGCAGATCCCTCCCATCCAGCTAAGACATAGATAAATTGTGTGTCTGGTGCACAAACACCAAGAACATTTGTGGCAATATCGTTCTTTCTTGAACGGTATCGTGGTTTATCAATTGCTGGCACTCTGACCTTTATATAAGTACCATCTAGAGCACCTAAACAGTTCTATATAACATAAATATGTTAATTAGGTATTACACGAACATAAGTGGAGTATATAACTACACATTTTTTTGTTATTTTACCGTAAACCACTTCCACCTTTCGTCTGCACAATTCTTCGGGATTGGCTCAGGACTCTTAAGCAGTACTCTCCAGAGCTTTAGAACTGAAACTAACACTTTATTAAAATGTCGACTAATAGTCTCTAGAGACCGCTGATAATCTGTCCTCATTGACCGATTTTTCTCATCATACGCGAGTATGTGTAGAAACATAGCAACCATTTCCTCCACAGTTACATTCCTGGTATCCCGTAGCCCTCCATTTCTTTGACCAAAGAACATAGAACCCAGAAACAACTTCGATCCATTCGAAGCTGCTCGACGCAAAGGATATCACTTTCGTAAATCATGTTATTCAAACTCCTTGTTTGACTAGCCGGATCGTACCTACAAGGCTCTCTGAAATGCCTACTCCGGGACTTCCTTATAAGTATCATGAAGTAAAGCAAGAGAATATGTACTGCCATAAGAAATTTTATCCTACAACGTCTCTTTTCATGGCACACAACTAGGCTCTGTCTGTTGGGTGGAGGACGAGCCATTTCTGTGAAATAAATTTTGGTGTAGTAAAATCAGTCGGTCAAATAATTGGCAAATAAATGTATGAACGTACATACATGTGCTGGGCAAAGACCAATAGAATCTGAACTCAATTGCTCTTCGTGCTACGGACTAGTACTGAATGGCCCAATAAAAACTCTAGGAGCAACCTTCACTCAAGGGGCAAATGGCAGCAAAAAATACACCACTAATGAACAGAGAAATATTTCGAATGGCAATAACTCGCTCTCCATAATCCAACTTTATAGGTTAAAAAAAAGAACATTGACCACAAGTATCTACTTCAAACAATACTTTCAGTTGTTTTGAGTTTTGACCATTTATTTTACATGAAGGGCAAGTGCTTCCTCAAATGCATTGGACAACTTCTTGGCAGAAAATACAAGAAAGCTGCAGCGGTGGGTTAACTAATTGAACTCCAATAACTGTCATATATAGTTGAACGGAATATGGCATCGGACCCTTTATCGTTGATATGGTCAACGTATATGAACTGGACATTATTGTTTACAGCCAACATTCAGTGTATATATTATCTTCTGCTAAAATAATTGCTAATTTGGAGCATGACAAAAAAAAATTCACAAGTTTCAAAAAAATATTTGTGAAACACAACTAATCAGAGGCAGCTAAAAGAATGAGCGGTGAGCACGCCTAAGACGAAGCCATCAATCATATTTAACTCTAGGCTTCAGCAGTAAAAAAATTGAATATTTCAGTTGTTGATACCATTTTTTAACACAACTTTCAATATTCAAGCATACACAATTAATCATACAATGCAAACGTAGATTAAAAACTGTACGACGAAGAGACTTTGCCTCATCAAATTGAACCATTTGCAGCAAGATGGTACTACCAGTAAATGGGCACAAACAAATTACAAGGCAACAAAAAATACGTAGCACACTCTTCATGCTAAAGCATCCTGGATACATGCCTAGTCAAGAACACTAGATCCGTTAAATAAATCAACTGGAGCAAAGACAAGCAAGAGAATCCTTGCTCACCTAACAGCCTACTTACAACAAACAGCTTATGCATCAAATTTGTGTAACAAAAATGTGTATCAAATCATACAGGTCGCAGATACCATACTTTTTGTGGACTGAATTTGGTCCATCTACCTCAAGCAAACACATTGAACACATTAGCACTTGAACATATTAACAATAGTACATATATCCATAGAGGTGAGATATCACCAAGAATCTGTACATGAATAACCTGCAGTTGTAGCTGAGGTTGAGGCACTCTAGGATCTTGAAGCTTCCCAGGCAGTGGCACCAAGCATGAGCAAGTGAAACCAGGAGACGTGGGAGGGGACAAGGGAGGAGGGAGGTGGCGGCGGGAGGGGCGGCGGGAGGGGGCGGCGACAGGGGCAGCTGGAGGGGGCGGCGACGGGGGGCGGCGGGAGGGGGCGGCGAGGAGGGGGCGGCGATGGGGGGCGGCGGGAGGGGGTGGCGGGAGGGGGCGGCGGGAGGGGGGTGGCGGGAGGGGGCGGCGATGGGGGGGCGGCGAGGAGGGGGCGGCAACGGGGGGTGGCGGGAGGGGCGGTGGGAGGGGCGGCGACGGGAGGTGGCGGGAGGGGCGGCGACGGGGGGCGGCGGCGGGAGGGCGGCGGGAGGGGGGTGGCGGGAGGGGGCGGCTCGAAGGGGGCGGCGACGGGGGGCGGCGGGAGGGGGCTGCGACGGGGGGCGGCGGGAGGGGGGGCACCGGCGCCCTAGCCAGCGGAGACTGCCCGTGCAGAAGCAAGGAGGAGGCGGGTCGGTGGAAGCAGGGAAAGCCTTAGCAAACATGCCAAGGGTATTTTAGTAATTTCACCGATTCAGAGTCCATTTCCCCCATATCCCAGTCCTTTGGTGGGTTTAAAACATTGGGAAATCATACCCTCATATCCCATTCCCTATCCTCCTCTTTTTCCCAATCCTTAAACCCTCTGGTGTTGGTAGGCAGTTTCAGAATCAGTAGCAGGTGAACCCCTCCGCTCAGCAGGAACAGCTCCCGTGCCCTCACGCAGTCGATCTCGACCAGCCGGCACGCGACGGCGTCAACTTGAGAAATTTGGAGTCGCGGGGCACAGGGCTAGTGCTACAGCTACAAGCCATGGAGTAGCGTCCTTATCCGTACGAGGCTTCCTTTTTTTTGCTGGTTATACGAGGCTTGGTACGACTGTACAAGAGTCACGGGAAGAGTGAACGAGGGCAATGTGTGGTAGGAGGCGGTATCTCCGCAGATACTGACGCGAACTTTGCTTTCGCTTCTTTTTAATATGTTTACTGGCGTGATCATATTTCTATTTGTAAACTTATTAAAATAACTCTCAGCAAGCTCAAATAGGCTAAGAGCCTGTTTAGTTGGGCTGTGGCTGTTGACAAAACTGCTGTTGACTAGCTATTTAGAAAAGCTGCTGTGGCTATGGGAATATAAACATATGGCTTTCGGTTAATCCAAACCATCTATAACATTTTAAAAATTGAGCATTAAAGTGTCAGCACATTGTAAAAAGCTGGCAGAAGTCAGCTTTTCCAAACAGCTGAATTTGCACTGCAAAGCCCACAGCTACCGTTGACAAAAACTGCTGAAAAGCTAGCCGTTGGGTTGGGCTGTAGCTTTTTCTAATGAAAAGCTGCTGAAAAGCCCAACCAAACACCCTCTAATGTCTTGCTTTCCATGATAGATAAAACCTTCTGCTATCCACATCCATATCAATCTCTCCCTCTTGATCTCATAGTCTTCTGGAAACATACTAGGATATAACAAGCAAGTCTTCAGATGAGAAGGCATATCATAGTAGCTAAATGATATAATCTTTTGCATCTCCTCCACCCTAGCATCGTCTGCAAGTCCACGCCCAATGGACTTGAGCAGAATGTACCACTGATCCTTTGTTTTTACCCACTTATTACTAACCAAAGAACTTGCTACGGTAATTATGGCTAGTGGTACTCCACCATATTTCTTTAAGATCTCATTGGATACCTGCTCAAATTCATGCGGACATCCATTCTGGTGCGGAAATATTCTTTTACAGAAGAGCCTTTTGGAGTCATCTTCACAAAGAGGTTTCAATTTATAAGTTACATCATCACCAGATGAGCAACATGCTTCAGAGACACTGACATTGCGGGTTGTCGTGATTAGTCGACTACCAAGACTGTTTCTATAAAAAGCACACTTGATAAATTCCCATGATATTTCATCCCATATGTCATCAATCACAATAAAGTACCTACATGAATTCTTTTAAGCGCTAGTTGGCCAATCAATCAACATATAACTATAATTTCATTATAAAGAAGCCATTTTTAAATGATAGATATCCCAGAAAATTGACTAGTGCAGACTCTAGGAATTTACATGAACACCGTACATCTATAATGAACTACTAACAATTAGTGTGCTTGCAAGATGCAGCCACAAACACAAATATATCGGCAGGATCTACTTCACAAAAGAGAGGAAATCTATTATATAGTAAAAGTGCATGACAGGTTAAGTAAAAAAAAAGACACGTTAGAAAATCTCATAAAAAACGAAACATCTGCTCATTAATTTGGTGGACCCTCATTTTATTAATAGATCACAACAAATGGATCTTTATAATTGTACATAAACATATCACAACCGATAGATCATTATAATTGTACCAAAATAGATACAACAGATAGATTATCATAATTGTACCTAAACAGATCACAACCGACAGATTTTCATAATTGTACCTAAATAGATCGCAAACGATATATCTTCGTTATTGTACTCAAATACATCGTAGCCGATAGATCATCATATTTGCACCTAAACAGACTACAACTAATAAATTTTCATAACTGCGTCCAAACTCATCTGGCCATTGATCTGGTTGTTCCTTATTATTAATGTACCACAATCGATAGATCATCATAATTGTATCTAAATATTACCCAACATGGATTGGTGTAAATTGATTAGTAATAGCCCACAATCAATGGATACTCATATTTACACCTCATAAAAAACTATCTAAACTTTAAGTCCGCGCAATGATCTAATATCAACGATTGTTGATATGGACCTTAACTCCACATTCAAATGACTAGTTAATTATGATCTGAGCATTAATTTCATGTGATCAAATATCATGTACAAACAATCTATCGGCTCAGTACAACTATTGGTTGGCCGGCTCGCTACTTTATGTCCATACTGAGCTAATATCGCATAAAGATTAAAAAAATTAAATGTGAATACGGCATTTCCCGTACAACTGGACGGGATACTGTGATAGTTTTTGTTGGAGGGATGTCTATGCGCTACCTCTAAACCGACGGTGTATTACTAAGTGATGCGTAAATAGTCTAAAAACCCCTTATGGATGTTTTGCACCCTAAAAGGGTAAGCTTGTAAATTCCTCACCTTTATCCCACCTCCACCTCTATAAATAAAGCCCCAAGGGCAAGGTGGAGGGGGATCTATTTTCTCCCCACTTCCTCATTTACAAACCCTAATTCGGGAGAGTAATACAAAATGGTCTCGTGAGGCCTAACTACGCTCGCCATCTTCTCTCTCAGATCCCTACATGCACCCTCGTAGGTCTACATAACTGAACATGGATGCCTCTCTCTCATTGTCTAGGCTCGTACCTACTAAAGTTGGCACCGACAGTGGGGACCTGAGCGAAAAGCCAGAGCACCTAAGAGGAGGAGCCCGAGCGTGACTAGGACCACTGCCCCGGCGCATGACTTTGTGTCGCCCCTGTGGGGAGCTCTACGCACACCCCTGCGGGATGCTCCGCGGACCCTGCGCACCCCTATGGGACGCTCTGCACACCCTGCACGCACCCCTGCCGGGAGGCTCCGCGCTACCCCTGCGCACCTTATGCGCACCCTACACGTACCCTTGTGGGAGGCTCTACGCGTATCCCCGCGCACCCCTGCAGGAGGCTCCGCGCGTACCCCTACATGTAACCCTGCCAAAGGATCCGCACGTAGCCCTGCGCACCCTGCGCGCACCCCTGCGGGATGCTCCACACACATCCCAGTGGGAGGTCCGTGTGTACCCCTGCGCACCGTACACGTACCCCTGCAAGACGCTTCACGCACCCTACGCGTTACCCTGCGGGACGCTCTACGCACCCTACACGTACCCTGCACACCCCTAAGGAGGCTCCACACGTACCCCTCCATGTACCCCCGCGCACCCCTGCGGGACGCTCAGCGCACCCTACGTGCACCCCTGCGGGACGCGTCGTGCACCCTGCGCGTACCCCTGTGCACCCCGCGTACCACTACGTGTGCCCCCTGAGACACTCCACGCATACACCTGTGCGTACCCTTCGTGCACCCCCCCGGGAGACTCCGCGCATATCCCTACGCGCACCGTACGTACACCTCCACAGGAGCTCCACACGTACCCACCCCGCGTGCATCCTGCGTGCACACCCGCAGACAACCCGCGAACCCCTGGGTTAGGCTCAGCGCGCCCGGACTCTGACGGCCTCCGTGTCCATCTTCGGTGACATCAGGCAAGGGGCTCGACATCAACCTCCCCCTACATGTGCCTGGACTCTGACATCCATTGCACCTGTCTTTAGTGACATCGCACAAGTAGCTCGGCATCGACCTCTTCCCTGCACGCGCCCAGACTTTGATGCCCTCTGCGTCTGTCTTTAGTGACATCATGCAAGGGGCTCAACATCGACCTCCTCCCTATGTGTGCCTAGACTCTGATGTCCACCGCGTCCACCTTTGATGGCATCACGCAAGAGGCTCAACATCGACCTCCTCCCTACATGCGTCCGGACTCTGACACCCTTCGCATCCATCTTCGGTGACATTGTGAAAGGGGCTTGACATCAACCTCCTCCTCGCATGTGCCTAGACTCTGACACCCTCCACATCCGTCTTCAGTGATATCACACAAGGAACTCAACATCGACCTCCTCCTCACGTGTGTCTGGACTCTGACGCCCGCCGTGCCTGCCTTTGATGGCATCACGCAAGGGGCTCGACATCGACCTCCTTCCTACATGCACCTAGGCTCTGATGCCCACCGCGCCTGTCTTCGGTGACATTGTGCAAGGGCTCAACATCAACCTCCTCCTTGCATGTGCTTGGACTCTGATGTCCACCACGCCTGTCTTCGGTGACATCACGCAAGGGGCTCGACATCAACGTCCTCCTTGCATGTGCTTGGACTTTGATGTCCACCACGCTCGTCTTCAGTGACATCATGCACAGGGCTCAACATTGACCTCTTTTGTGCACACACCCGAACATCGGCATCGTGAAAAGATCTCCATCGAGCAACGAAGTGTTTGCATCCACGCGTGCACATCCTAGGATAGCTCATAGCTCCCCGCGACGTCGAGTCATCTCCATCCGAGAGAGTGTCCCTTCGCTCCGAGGTCGTGTGACAATAGCTCCCCACAATGTCGAGCCACCTCCTGGGGATAGAGTGTCCATTCCCTCCGGAGTCACGTGATGATAGCTTTCTACGATGTCGAGCCATCTCCATTCAGGAAAGAGTGTCACTTCCCTCCGGGGTAGCGTGACGATAGCTCCCCGCAATGTCGAGCCACCTCCGTCGGGGATAGAGTGTCCCTTCCCTCCGGAGTCACGTGATGATTGCTCCCTGCAACGTCGAGCCATGTCCATTTGAGATAGACTGTCATCGAGCCACCTCCATCGGGGATAGAGTGTCCCTTCCCTCCGGAGTTGGTGATGATAGCTCCTTACAACGTCGACCCATCTCCATTCGGGATAGAGTGTCTCTTCCCTCGGGGGTCACGTGACAATAGCTCTCCGCAATGTCGAGCCATCTTCATTTGGAATAGTGTCCCTTCCCCCCAGGGTCACGAGACAATAACTCCCTACAATGTCGAGCCACCACCAACTTGTATGGAGTGTCCCTTCCCTCGGAGGTTGCGTGATAATAGCTCCCCCTAATGTCCACCTGCTATGTCAAGCCAAACATGCATGTTAAATCATGGCAAAAAAGTGCTCCTTAGAGTGCTAAATGTTTTTGGATGGGAGGCGGTTACCGCATTATGTACATGCAACATCATTATTATCTCACCCTGTATTGTTACAACAAATACCCAGGGCTCCTGTTAAGGCCGGGTATGTCGGGCATTACGTGCAAGGAACGCCACGACTTCCAATTTGCACAGAATATGCAAGCCATCTCCCTTGCTGTAGGAGCGTTCGTTCCCTCCGGGTCGCTCGGCGATACGCTCATTGTCACGTCGAGCTATCTCCCTCGCGGTAGGAGTGCCCCTTCCATCCGTGGTCACGCGGCTATAAGCTACATGTGATGTCGAGCCACCTTGAGTGTTATCATCCTCTCCTCTGGGGTTGACTACTACCATCCTCCCCTCTGAGGTCAAGTGCTATCGATTTCACCCACTGCCGAGTGTTACCATGATTACCGCCATAGTACGCCACACGTTTGACATCATCACGTGTCGCTTGTTTAACATCATTATGCATCCAATATCTGAGGTTGTCATGCACTGAGCGCTAGTGGCCATCGCGCAATCGGATGTCACTGCCATCGAGCGACCAAGTGTTTGTCACTATCACATGACTGAATATCACTGCCATCGAGCGACCAATTGTTTGTCACTATCACGTGACTAAGTGTCAGTGTCATCGAGCAACCAAATGTTTGTCATCATTACGCGTCTGGATGTCACTGCCATCGAGCAAACAAATGTTTGTCACCATCAGGATACTTAGTGTTTGACACCACCATACGCTAAGTATTGGTTGCCATTACACACTATTGTGGGTCGCCATCGTGCGGCCGTAGCATGAGTGTTTGACACCATTATATGCAAAATGTTTATCCTATAGCCCGAACGCTCTGCAGGGCTAACAGGCTATCGTTGTGGAATGGTACGTCTTGGTCGCCATCACACGACCGCATGTTTATCATCATCACATGCTGAATGAGTGTCGCCATCGTGCGGCTAAGTGTTTTATCGACACTCGTGTTTGATGCTTGTCATTGTCATGCACTAAGTGTATGTGACAAGGAAGTGCTAGCAACCCCTAGCTTCACCATCATTCACCAAGAGAAGAGAAACAACGCTCTTGGCTCTGCCCTCATGTGCTAGGTTTTTTTGTTGTGGGGCAAGGTACCTCGTGCCCCACAAACACTATAAAAATTCCTATAATGGCTGAAAAGTTGTGACACCAATGTATGTACTTAGACTTAGATTCCAACGTCAACATTGGCGAGCCTTCATCCACAGCCAACAATGGCATCATCTCAACCAGGGGCTCCCCTGAGATTTGAACCAAGGACATCCATTCTTGCATGCCTCTAGACCGCGGCTTCAAGTGGTGGTCACGCTGCTTCAGCCAGTGCATGTGGTGAAGCATGTGTTGTCATGATTCTTCCACAACAGACAACACCAACACCTTTGCCAAGGAGCCCTCCAAGATGCTGATACGAGCAACCGGTCTCCAGAAGCGCAAAGGTAATGCCTGCCTCGATGTACGACCTCCCTATGGAACAGTCCTCATGCCCTTGTAGACAGCTCCTCCTCGTCACTCCCGCACGCCTCGGTGTGCGACATGCCTCACACACCGACGTTCACCTCAAACATTACGAGGAAGGTGGGAGAACGGGGTGGGGGATACAGGCAACCCGAGAGATATTGGGGAGGAGAGTCAGCACATGAGGCTCCAAAGGCGAAGCATGGTGACGACAAACGTAGAGGCGGCAGCGCTCACAAAGGCGTTTGTAGCAGCGGCACGCACCATGGTAACACATGCGATGACGACATTAACAGAGGAGGTGTACCATGGCGGCATTGCGGTGCGTCCCAACAGCGGAGGCGGCCTAGTCCGGCGCGGTCACATCGAAATGGCCCCATGATGTCAAGCGCGCCTCGGTGGCGGAGGCATGACCACTCAATGGTGACCAGATGTGGCAACGACGCTCGGCAGCGGAGCCAAACACACCACCCATCATAGTGACCCCGCACGGCAATGGGAGAACGCTGCTAGGCCACGGAGCCAAATGCACACCGCACCTCAGCGGCCCACGCTGCAGCGGGAGAACGGCGCTAAACACACTGAATGCCCCATGTGCCGCAATAGCCTCGTGCGGCAATGGGAGAACAATGCATGGCGATGGCCTGACAAATAGGAGACGACGGTGTGGAGTCTTCGACTGCCGGTGATATGTTAGCGCATCGACAGGGGTTGATGCCAGCTTATACTCCAGCCCCCCACGCATGCCCTAACGCTGTTGGGCCTCGGCCTGACGACGCGGCCCGTGTGGGAGGACGGCCCAGGTGGGGGCGAGTCCTAGGCGGCGCACGAGCAAGACAAGGCCAACCTAGGTGAGGCTCTGGCCTAGGCGGGGCATTACTCGGGCAGGTCTCCAGGCTGCACGAGGCCGCAGGCCATGGGACGCGAGGGGCAGGGGCCTAGCGAGAGCCCAAGTCGTGCACCAAGCCAAAAAAAGGAGGCGGAAGGAAAGAGGAGAAAAAAGGAAGAAGAGAATGAAAAGAAAAGAGGAAGAAGAGAAGAGAATGAGGGCGGACTCCACGCCGTGAAGAACCCCGAGTTCCTTTGTTACGTGGATGACGTCGGTTCGGTCTGTGCGCCAACACCTCAAGGATCGGTGCGCTGGCCCGAACAGGCGATACCCTACTGCCCGGACCTGCGAGGGGCTACTATTGGAGGGATGTCTACGTGCTACCCCTAAACCGACGGTGTATGGCTCAGTGATGTGTGAATAGTCTAAAAGCCCCCCATGGATGTTTTGTACACTAAAAGGACAAACTTGTAAATTCCTCACATCTATCCCACCTCCACCTCTATAAATAGAGCCCCAAGGGCAAGGGGAGGGGGATCCATTTTCTTTCCACTTCCTCATTTACAAACCCTAATTCGGGAGAGCAATACAAAATGGGCTCCCTAATTCGGGAGAGCAATACAAAATGGGCTCGTGAGGCCTAGCTACCCTCGCCACTTTCTCTCTTGGGTCCCTACGTGCGCCCTCGTAGGCCTACATAATCGAACAGGGGTATCTCTCTCATTGTCTAGGCTCGTACCTACGATAGTTTTATATCGAAAGACACTCGGAATACTGTGTTAACTTGCAATTGTCATTTGATGCTCTCTCAAGAAAAAGAGACAAGAATTGGATGATGCATACCTCTTGTTCTCAAGGAATTCGTTGAGTTCGTCGACGAGCAGTTTTTCATCTTTTGTTGTGTTATGGGTGTCTTTGAACTTTTCCTTGTCAAGTCCATGGAGCATATCCTTTAGAATCTTCTTCATGTCGGGATTCCGAGACATTGAAACAAAAGCCCCGCAATCAAATTGCATTTCGATCTTATCATACACTACTTTGGCAAGAGTTGTCTTGCCCAAACCGCCAAATCCAACAATAGAGACTGTCTTCAATTGCTGACTGGACTGTTCATCACCTATCAACATCTTGATCAGCTCATCCCTCGTGTGGTCAATGCCAATGAGGTCTGTCACATCTTTGTACACAGCCCTCAGGCGAGGATCAATCGTAGCACTGGCATTGGTACCATGCATCTCTATCTTGTACCTCTTATGTTGCTCGGCCAACTCCTTGGCTCAATCCTGAGCTTCTTGGATGGCATCAGAGATCTGATGAAATGCCTTGCGCTGGGTGAACAATTTGGTGAACTTCTTAAGGAGCTTCTTGAATCTATTTTTCGAGTTGGTGGGCTTGTAGTCACTACCCTCCTCCATGCGCACCATGAAGCCATCAACAGCATCCTCCATGTCGTAGGACAGGTCCCTCACATTGCTTGCCCATATCCTGACCTCCATGCCAAGCTGGTCAGGCGGCACCTGACCCACCTTGAGGAGGGTGGCGTGCATCAGCTCCAGCTCGGTATGGAGAAACTTGATGCCTTTCTTCATGTGTTTCTCTAGGTTAAGGTAACCTACAAGCAGTTCGCCAAGCTTGCCAAGGAGTGGGCTCATCGCCCCCGCCGCGACCTCCATAGCTCCTCCTCTCTTTCGCTCTCAACTCGAGGTTGCGGGCAGCGTTTTGTGTAGAAAGCCGGTAGCACTACGCGGATGGTAGCACGGTAGGTAGCCCGGGCAATGCTTATCTTAATAAGAACCTAAGGTTGAAAGAAATATGGACGTAGTGATCACCGTGCACAGGGTGGCTGTGTTGTGGGGGCCTTTGCCAAGGCTGGCTGGGTCTCGTCGGTTCAGATGCGACCTTGGGAGAAACAAAGACAATGGCCTCTCGAGATGCCATCACAAGATGCCTCCTAATTGACAGTTTAGTAATTCCATTTTAAGAGGTAATATTGTGTAACCGACGAAGTAATTAGCTAGCCTAGCATGCATGCATATGCGAGATCTCGATGGATCCGTCATGTCGCGTGAACGCACTGCACAAAACATGCATTGCAAAGTCCTCAACTCAGCAGAGTCGTCGACCTGCTGCTGGTACACATGGTATAACGTGCATTGATTCAGCTAAAATCACATGCAACGGGGGTTGATGCTGGGCTCCCGAGATTAAGTCAATACCATCTCCGGTTCCCAACTTACTAGTTCTTTCTTTGTTTCGAGTGACTAATTAAGCACGGATATGGATCGTATGGCTACTAATACTGTATATGCATGCCAGTGGCCACTGATCCATATGGGGCCGGAAGTGACAAAACACAAATTTTTTTTAAAGGCCTAGGTACCAAAATTAAGTAATTAATTTGTATCTCGTACCAAGATGAGGGGTGTTGGGGGAGTCCGGCTGAGCCCTCGGGCCGAGGTACCCCCTCCTTTTCTACGTATTATGTTTAACAAGCACTATGTTCTACAGGGATCTTCGGTGGGCTTTGGACGGTGCAAAGTCACCCCGGTAAGGTGACATAGGAACAGGAGCAGGGAGTAAGTCGGCCGCCACGGACGAAGTGAGAGGGCGCCCCGACTAGGACGAGAAGGAAGGAGAGGCGAGTTCGTCTAGCGCGGGCGACGCGCGGGCACAGAAGATGGCAAGGGCGGAGACGGGCCGTACCGGCGAGGCGAATCTAGGAATATGCCGGCGCATATAGTAGGTAGCGACGAGGTAGAGAGTACATATTCGGCCGGCGTACGGTGACACAGGCTAGAAAAAGACTGTAACCTTTTAGGGGGTAACAATGTATTTACACTTGTAAGTCAGTTTTACCTATATAAGGGCAAGTTGGCACCCCATATGAAGGGAGCAGAACACACTTCCACACGCATTCATCGAGATACCTTTCTGTCTTCAGCGGTAGCTGGATAAAGGCCCTGTGGATATTTGGCTTCGTTCCCCAAGTCTCCCCCTAGCACCTCGGTTTCCCGACCCGGGGTGCCCAAACTTACTGTTCGAGAGACATCTCGCCGACAGTTGGCGCCGACCGTGGGGACGAAGGGGCGAAGTACTTCTTGAAGCGGGTCTCCATCATGCCGCCTCGACCAAAGAAGGGCGCGACCACGACTAGGCGGAAGGCGGCGGTGAGCGGCAGGCGCGGGGTCTAGCTTCCTCCCCCCCCGCGGTCGAGGGCGAAACGAACGTGGAAACAGCAAGGGCCGCCCTGGGCTGTCCCGATCGTCCGGGCGAGCTCACCTCCGGCAGTCGCGGCTGACGGCGGGTCACAGGCTGCCGTCCCACCCTCCGAGGCACGAGTGCCGCCCCCAACGGGGGCCTCGGGCGGGCGGACCCTGGCGGACGAGGTGGAGGACCTGCGCCGACAGGCCGACGAAGCGGCAAGAAACTCGGCGGCGTTGCAGGCGCGCCTCCAAGCAGCAGATGGCCGACCTTTATCGAGCTCAGCTTGAAGTCACGCGCATTTTGGCGACCCCCCTGCCCCCGCCGGAGGTTTCCGCGCGGAGGGGCTGCGTCGTCAGCTGGCCGCCGACCAGGCTGCCGCCCGAGCGGAGGTCCTCGCCCCCTCCACGGCGGCCGAGTCCCTCCTCAAGGATCTGGACGCAGCACGGGCCCGGGCGGCCGCATACATGAGCGAGGCGGACCACGAGGCGGCGCGCCTCAAGACGACCGTGCTTCGGAACCAGCAGGTCACTCGGGATGCAACGCACGACGACAATGCAGGCCCAGGCGCAAGTACACAGCGCCCAGGCAAAGCGCACGAGGAGTAGGAGCGAACGACGCGCGTCGAGGTCGTCGACCTCACGAGCTTGGCGAGCCCGCTAAGCCCAGGGCTCATGGCGGTCCCGTTTCCGCCTAAGTTCCGTCCCGCGACCTCCCGAAGTACGCGGGCACGACGGATCCGATCCTGTACACAAGGGTGTACGAGGCGGCCGTGATGGCCTCTGGCGGCGGCGAGGCCATCATGGCGAAAAGCCTGCTCCTCGCCCTCACCGGCATCGCTCAGGCATGGTACCTCGGCCTGGAGCCTCGTACAATCTACTCGTGGGGAACAGCTCCGGGACAAGTTACACGGGCACTTCCAGGGCTGTCGAAACAAGGAGATGACCTCGACGGACCTCAGCAACCTCAGGCAGCGACCGGGCGAGACCATCCGCGCTTTCCAGCGCCGCTTTTTCGAGGTCCAATGCCAGGTGAAGGGGGTCGCGGAATAGACGATCTGCGAGGCGGCGCGGCGAGGCATCAACAACGAGGCCCTGGCCGACAAGCTTGAGAGGAAGCGCCCTTCCCGCGTCGAGCAGCTGTACGACATCATGGAGGTGTACGCCCGAGTTGAAGAAGGGCAGATTCTGCGAAGGGAAGAGGTCAGAGCGTCACAGGCGTACCTGGGGGGCGAGAAGACTGAGGCCGAGCGGCGACGACCGAGGCGCCACGAGGTACATCACGTATCAGACGAAGGACGACCGCGAGAAAGTCAAAGGCGGTAGATCGCCCGCTCCCCGCCTCGCGAGCCCTCGCAGCGCCACGGAAGGGAGCCCTATGCCTGACCAGGACTAGGCCGAGGAGCCCCGGGGTCCTCGTCCACAAGAGCCATCTCGCCCAAGAGGGCCCTGACGAAAGTACTGCGAGCTTCACAAGCTCTGCTCGCATTCCACAGACGAATGCGAAGTCGTCGTCCAAGCGCGAAGCGACGCCCCCCCCGCCCCGGATGGAGGGCGAGCGGCGTATCCAAGAACCGCGGGGTGAGGCCCCGCCCGAGCTTCTTCCACCACCTCCCCGGCGTGGCTCCCCTCCCGGCGGCCATGGACCGCGTCGTGTCGTCCACACAATTACCGGCGGGAGTCCCTGCACTTTCCCGTCGAAGCGCCAGCGCAAGAAATACGTTCGCCGGGTCCAATTATGCAAGATTGCTTATGATAAGCAATTACTGAAGGTTGTTGTAGCTTGTAAAAAAATTGTAGATCGTGAGGTGCCACCTACTAGTAGCTGCGCCTTATGACAGATAAGTTACAAAATTATATCCTCGCGTCACCGTATACAACTGACAGATCATATTAATTAGCATCTAGGACGTAATAAATACAATGCATGTTAAGTATTCTCATCATCTAGAAATATAAAGTACATATGTTTTTTAAGATTATCTGTTATCAAAATTTTATTCAATAATTTCTAAGTTATATGATACAAAATTAAAATTTTATTTGGCTTATATTAAAAAACACTTTCCAATGATATCGATTTTGTATTAAATAATCTATACATAGTTAGACTAGTCGTTGATTAAAGTTAAATCATAGAGAAGCGTGTGTCTTATATTTATGGAGGGAGAGGGTATAGCACTCAAGTCAATCGCACATTATTTATACACAGTAAAGCGTAATATCATGGCTATATGATCTTATCTTTCTCTGCAATTAGCTACGTTTTGTAAAGAGTGGTTAACAAGTAAGACTTGGCTATGTCTCGACCAATGGATGGAACGGCAAGACTTCATGACAACCAAGTACGCAACTATATTTTTCCTTAAGGTACAGATTCTGAGAGGAGGCCTGCACTTGCTCGAAATTGTATAGTTCAATTGCACGTACGTACCCCAATACTGCAGAATTATCATCAGCTCGGCTGCACCACTGCCCGTGACTTTCGAGAATTCTTATTCGGCCCCCAGCAGAAAAGTGGGTTACTACAAATTCCAGCACCTATCCAGAATAGGGGGGAATAGGTGCAAATGGAGCAACCTAATATATGTACAAGTGATCACTATACATATCTGTTGAAATATGTTCCCTCGATTTATTATTTATATTAGAATTACTAGGATTCAACCGCTCTCAAATTATAGATTCCATTGCTGTTCTTCGGCCTGTATCAAACATATACTGCCACAGATGGGCCGCGGCGTATTTGTCCAAACCCCAAACACAGATGCAAGCCCCAGCTCAAACTCCTTAAATTAGGTGCTGGCCCAACACAACAGAAGTTTCATTAGCAGCAAATAAATGACAACCGAAGATAGAGATATGTTTCTTTTAGAGTTAGTAACTATTAAAACAAGATTTGCCTAGTCTGAAAAAACAAGATTTGGCTCGATTTTTAGCACATCGCACTCGGGCCACTCAAGCTAAAGAAAGATCAATTCTGAGTAGAAATTAATGGAGAGAATCAATTCTCTTTTGCCTCTATATAACAAGAACCAAGGGATGGAGCATTGGAATAACAAGAGTAAAGGCCTACTAGCTAGCTGGCCTCGTTAATTTTCTCCTCATGGCGCGTCGCAACAGGGATACCAGGGTTCTAGCAGCTCTTGCAGTCATGGCCATGGCTATGATGGTTTTGTCATCATGCAATGCACAAGGTAATAACAATTATAGCTCGTCGCATTGCATATCTATTTCTCTAGGGAACAGCACATGCATATCTACTTTCAGACTCACCTGAGTCTGACGTGTCATGGCTCGTTGATAGATGGATGCTCATCATAGGGTTAATTAGCACCGTCCCGACATTCTTCCGTTAGATCCGTCTCTGTGTATGCTGCCACCTTTTGTATCATTCTATGTTTTGGGTATTTTCCTCAAAATTAAACAGTGTTTTGAGTTGAATAATTTGTGTTTATTATTAATATCTACGTGCATGTTATGTATGTTTGCAGACAATTACTCGCAGATCGTGCCGTGCAACGAGACGACGTGCGGGGAGTTACTGCTCCAAGATGAACTTCAAGAACTTCGAAACGTACTGCTGCTGCCATCTACCACCATGGCCGCCTAGCCGCTAGCTACACCTCCAACCATAGATCTATCCATCACGAGAAAATAGTACGTGGGACGCTGTTCGATAGTGTTTGATCAATCATTACTTGTATTCATTTGTGGAGCTGGATCGAGAAACATAGTAATTCAATTGCTCTATAATTAAAAAGGATCTGAATTTTATAGAGTTGTCATCCACATGTATATGTGTGTATATATACAAGAAACAAATAGTAATCGCCTACCAAACCTCCAGAAACCAGATAGAGATGGGCTGGGCCGACTGATAAACAAGCCCAGCAAAGCCCAATATAATATCGGAATGTGTGTGCAGCGTACAAAATACCAGTTCCCTAAAATGTCATGCCAATAAATAAAGAGATAAATACCACATTAAAATGGTAAATTGAGAGAAACAAATACAGATTATACACCGTTATCGTTTCATTAGCAGTACTAACAGATATCGACGTCAATGTAGTAGGAGAGAACATAAATGCAAGAATTAATTGATCGATGCCTAGCTAAGATTTGATTTCTCCCTCTATATAAACATCTGCAAAAGGCCGGAGCATGGCAATCATAAGTACGGCAAAAACATAAGCGATCTCCTCCTGATCATTGCACTCGTCAAGAGCAATACGACGAGGATGGCAGCAGTTTTTCGTGGCTCTTATCATCATGTCTTCCGCCTTGTGGTCACCTTTCCTTCATCGGAGGTCCTGCAGCTCATTATTAACATTAAGTACAAACTCAAGTCCTATGGCGCTGTGCTGGAGTCTGGTGAGTGGAACCCTCATGCTGAGATCTTACCTTTTCTTCAACCTCGACATTGTTTGGGTGCATGTTTCTGGAGTGCCACACATTCTGCAGCACTACCTGGGACTGTAGGCTGTTGGCACCGTCATCGGTGCTACCCAGGAGGTGGATATGCGGTGCCAACAAGGAATGCAGATTAAGGGTTTTCTTGTGCCACACCATAGACTGCCACAAGGCTCCAAGCGAGTTTCACATGGAAGTCCCCATTAGAAATTAGCCTAATTGTCGCGACCGATTGATTGACTCTAAGAAGGATTCTACCGGATCGACCTCTGGGAAGAAGGTAGTGCCACACAAAGTCTCTACCACCACATAAGTGATCCAGAGTAGTCGTTATGAAGGCAATTTTTGCTAGTTTCAAGGAGTGCGACGAAATCCAAACGGTGTTCGGTCACATATCCAATGATATATCTATTTTTAGCCAAGTCTATAAGACTTCTACTATTCCAGAATATTTCCCTCATCATGACCCAGCGTTTTGTTTAGGTATTTTTCACCTTTTAGGCCCTTTGGCCACCACTACTTTTTTCTTAGAAGAGGAAAATTTGAATTTGCGAGAGATAGCTTTTAGGTCACTTAAGGTGTAACCAAGCTCCAACTCATCCATCACCTATTCATCATTCTCATCAAAAGAAGCATGCATATCATCAAAGTTAATGAACCGCTTACAGTTTTCTTAGGTATAGCTGATAACCTATCAAACTCCAACTTCCTAATAGAGCCAACAGAGAACCCAATTTCAAGACTAGTTTTACCTAGGGATACCTAAGTCTATTAACGGAATCTGAAATGCGGAAATTTGAAATGACAGAAAGGATTGCTGAGAGTCTGTGTGGCATACCTATCAGCTGGTCCAGGTTGGAGGAGCGCTGCATAGCACGTGTCAACATGTCGTCGTTTGCTGCCGCACACGATGTCGGAGAAATAATGGCATTGGAACTAACATTCCTTCGTAGCAGTGCTAGAGCTGCCGGGGAAGGTGGAGTGTGGTGTGATTAGCCCACTATCGGAGGCATCGATGGCCACCCATGCTGCAACAAAGTCGGAGTCAGTTGGGGCATGGGCTAGCCCTGTGCCCCGCCCTGCATCCCAGTTGTGGCTGTAGAGGCAGAAGGCACGACACTTGCCATGGTAGCTGAAGGCATGGCCTGCCTGCCGTTGCTGTCACTAGTATCCAGTCTAGCCATGACCCGGCTGGAGGCTACCGCGGCAAAGGACACAGCTTTGCGACTACCACAGTAGCAGGCTACACCATAGTCCTGGCCTGCATCACTGCGGTGGCTGCCACGACAAAGCTAGATGGCTCGGCAGCTGTCACGGCAGGCGTGGTAGAGACGGCCTTCCCAGTAGCAGTAGTGAGTGACGGCAGTAGCTGCGGAGCGTTGGTTGTCCGCCCTCCTGCCGACAAGCACGGCTGAGGTGGAAGGGTGTGACCACCATGAGCATCACCTGCTAGACCTGTGGTCACTCATGCACATTAGTGGCATCCGATAGAAACTGTGGGTCATCATTCTTCGCCCGCTCGTTCCGCTCTGGTCTTGAGGATCATCCTCTCGACCATGTGACTTGTCACCTGCCGCCCCATCCCTATCCATTGGTTCGGCGGATACCAGATCATCTTTTGCCATAAAGGACTCATCCTCTAAGTCGAAGCGGATTTCATATCCATCCATATCCAAGACAATATCAGTCTCGACCAGGAGTTGGTTTTTATTTAGAACAGCCACCTAGATACGCACAATACCGCATGTATGAAGGCAGCGCCATATGCATCGCCTATGTAGCTCTGATCACCGTCCCCACTACCCCATACTACCCATAGTACCAAGTAGTGCCACAAGACATGTGGTACACCCGATTCATGCACCTAGACATTGTCTAGATGGTAGGCTGGGTTGATATCAGATGTCGGGTTCCATTCACCAAACTCTAATACAACCCCATGAGCCTTGAGTTTGAACTCGATGTTGACCATACACTGAAGTACCTCCTGAGATGGGAAAGAAACTAAGAAGGCATCTTCCCCATGGGGGATGGCCTCCCAATTCTAGTTAGTAGCAGCGAGCCGTTTGCACCTCCACCTCAACGGTAGCCACTGATAGATGGCCACCCGAGATAGTGACAATAGCAGTTGGGTTGGACGAAGCAGCCGACCCCAAACTCTTCTGGTCAGTCGGCAAGGCAACCTGGTAAAATCCCATCTTGTCTCCACCATATCCACACCAAAATAGCCGATGGCTTCAGTAACTTGAGGATAGGGCACTTGGCCATAAGGTGTTCGACGTTATCACAAATTTCACAATGTAGAGTAGATGTACAAGACTCCATAACATGCCCTTTATTCTTGCACATGAAGCAATAAGGTTTTGATTTTTCATCTCTCTCCCTACGATAAGAGGATCATGATGCACCTCCTTCACAGCTTACCCTACCATGGTAGCATGAGAAGCTAGCTGTGCAGCCACAATAGGCATGGCTAGCTGTTGACCCCGACCTAGCAGTGCCATCAGCTGGCTCGCGGGAGCCCCGACCTCTTGCGGCCGCACACGGCCCTCCTGAAGCCGCTCACCCGCACTAGCCCTGTCCTGGTGTTGCATGCCATCGGAGCCTCCACGTTGAAGGCTGGAGCCATCACAAATGCGCGATGTGCTATCGAAACTCCCAAAGGAGAAGGCCCCTCCGGTCAGACTGCCAACTCCCCCGGTCTGACCGCCATGTCCAGCCGCACTGTTGAACTTGCAGTCTGACCATCAGGAGCTGCCTTGCCGAAGCTCCCAACCACGCCAACGACCCTCACAGCACTAAAGGATTAGAAGGCTAGCGATGGCACCCTCGACGCTGGAGGAATGGCCAGGAAGTGGGCCGGTCTGCGGGCATTGCCTATGCCATCTTGGATGTCATGTCCTATCTGCCCGGCAACACAACCATCGTGATCCACCATGCCACCCGCCAGAGTAGCCGCGTAAGACCTATAGCACGGTAGAGGAAGAAACGAAGATCACATATTAACTGGATGATTAGGGTTTGTCGCAGGCCCTGCTTGGAGAGCCCAGCTATGAACCTAACTGGGCCTTCTTTGTAGTTGGATCAGCATGGTTCTGAAGATATCGATCCCGCCGGAGCTGTTGAAGCCAATTGGACCACCGCTGCTGGTAATAGTGGCTAGACTGCCTGGCGATGAAGTCACCAAGGGCCACAACCGGCGGAGGACGAGGTCAAGGAAGAGGTCCCCACTATGGTCGAGACGGACAAAGCCAGCTGTGGCCACGACCCAGGCACCCCCCCTCGCCATCGGCACCCTTATTGAGGCTGTAGACGCAAACCTGGCCTCCCGGGAAGGACCTGCATAGGATACCTATGAAGTTAGACATACCTGCAGCAGTAGCCCCCGTCGAAGGCCTATCTCCGTCATCATCAAAGCTACTACTCCCATCCTCCAAAAACTTAGACCGCGGGTGGGAAATCTGAAAGTGCATCTTGGCCCCTAAACGTTATTTTGGTGGTTAATGACAGACGATTAAGGACTAATGACTGTTAATGAGTGTATGAACAGGTTTAGTCTCAGATGAATACAAAAGAAAAGCATCGACAACAACGCAAAAGAAAATGGAGAAAAGAAGATGGTAAAATCTTATTTCCTAATTTTAGTGGCGCAAGTCACATTGAGCTTAGGAACACCGTACTATAAAGAGGCACTTGATGAACATATCTTGAGAGGGTCCATGCTGAGCATAATTTATTTGTCGCCAAAAGCAGCAACACAAAATGCTAGCTTTGGATCTCGGAGGAAATCTGGCCCCTAGCCCGGACAGTCCTGCTGGAGGTCCGGGCATCCTAGAGAGAATCCAGACCCTAGCTCGGACAATCTGGCTAAGGGTCCGGGCTAGTCTAGAGGAGATCTGGACCTCAGCTCGGACAGTCCGACTAAGGGTCCCAGATCGGTACTGGACAGTCCGGCCGGCCAGTTCGAATTGCTACTGAAGTGCCCAGACATCACCCGGAGTGTCCGGGCAAAATCCGGACAGTCTGGGTGAACCTTCACCCAGTCCAAACAGTAAGATTCCCTCTATCACCTTAGTCAGTAGCTATTGGATTGAAAATCCAAAGGGTCTAGCCCAAATCCGGACACTCCGGATTTTGGCAGGTTCCTTAAGTAGCTAGTTTTTTAGGGGCCTCTATATAAGCCCCCTTGCTCCAAGCAAGGGAACTCTTTACCCAACCTTTTTCTTGTATACACAAGAGCATTTGTCCACTTCTCCAAGCACCAAGAGAGAAACCTTGAGGGGAAGAGAAAGACTTCAGCGATTTGAGATCCAATCCAAGCAAAGCATCGAGTTTGTCTCTGAGTGTTCACCAGGCTCATTTCTCTTGGAGATTGGGGACTCCTAGACGGTTAGGAGTCCTTGAGAGCTCCCATCTTTGTGGTGAGCCTCAAGAAGTTTGTGAAGATCGGGATTCGCCTCCGCGAGGAAGAATCACTAACAAGAAGTCAAGGTGACGCAAGGGCGTCCTCAAGGCATAAAGGCTTGAGGGGAATCCGGCTCTTGATTACGTGTGATCGAGCTCCCCAAATGGAAACGTATGATCACCCTAAGGATCCGAACTTCGTAACAAATCTCTTTTCTCTTGTGGTCATCTACTTTCCGCATTTACTTTTGCAAGCATTACTTGAATGGATATATATTGATCTTGCTAGTCTTTCCATCATATCATAGTGCTTGTCATCACGATCTCGCGGTTCGACGAACGAGCGGTCGACGACAGAGTAGTCTGCTGTGGGAGCCCCCTCGCATCCCGCTGCAACCTCCTGGATGAGCTGTGGCAGTGAACAATCCAGATCCGACTCCTCATCCTCATCGGCGGATAAACAAGAGAATCTAGAGCCACTAGCCGTAGCCGCCGACCTCGGATCACCCTGCCTGAGACACGCCATCCTCAGAATCCCTGGGCTAGCTCCTGGTTGACCTAGATCAAAGATTCAATCACTACTACAGAACATATCATCGCCCACGATTAGAAAAGCTCATCGTATACGGTTCTAACGACCATCACCACTGGTCGGTCACTGATGAGAGGAGCACATCGCACACAACTTCAGAGACGTATGCGATGACAACCACATTGCACACGGCCACAGAAAAAACTAACGTGTGCGATGAGCGGCCACATCGCACACGATCTCGTAAGCAGGAACGTGCCACCACCAAGTCTTGGGGGTGTAGCAATGGCTCTCCTTTCTTGTACTTGCGTGCTTGCTCCGCTGGGGGGAACATTCGGTTGAATTCTTCGTTGCTTAACCCCATCTCCCACCCCTTTCCCTTGGCCTTGCCCTTGCCCTTGCCTTTTGGTGCCCCTCTCGTACTCTTAATCTTAATTTGGGGAGGGGTCGGTGGCGTTAAGTCAAGAAGGGGGGTGTCGAAAGCACCAACGCTGGCTTGGGTGAGTCTTGAGCCGGTGGGTCCGAAGGCAGCTCAGACCACGTGATCAAGAGGACCTGTGGTGAGAAGAGTGCTCAGATGCTGGTCCAAATGATGGCGAAGCAGTAGGCGGTGGTGATGTGAACTGCAGAAGCTGTATGTCCTTCTTTGGCCACTAGACGAATGACAACTCCACCTCTCCCAAGGTCTTGTGTTTCGCATCCTTGCTTATGTGAAAGAGCTGGAGGCTTTGGAAGCCAGGCTCTACTTTATCAATGGTGCACCTAGCAAACCCTGGCTGTATCGGTACATCGTGGATCGTAGCTCCCTCAGCCGATGGATGAACCATCCCGTGCGCTGCCACCAAGGGAAAAGTCATGTGTGTTGTTGGCACTTGTAGCTTGCACTTCGTCGGCCTCATGATGTCATCGATAGGAGACCTGGCTGTCTCAAGAAGGCCTTCACCCCCTCCTCATGAGCTGATGCATAGCTACTCCTGCGTGCACCAAGGCTTGGGTGTGCAGGAGCTTCCACCACTTGTGCTCTGTACTTCTCCTCCCAAATAGCTCTTTCTTCTGTCAGCCTTTCCTCCATCATGCTAGGAAACTAGGCGAGTAGCTCTTTTTTGATCTGCTTCGCTCTCGCCATTTTCCTCGCATGCATGTCCTCGGGGTCTTGTGGGAAGGCCTTCCTGTGGCCAACATTGGTCCCAATCGCCCTAGAACAACCGAGGGCTTCTTGGTTCGCAAAGCGGCGTGAGAATGTCATTAGACCCTTGGGGTTGGAATGAGCCTTGTGAAGCCTCCACACTCAGCTCTTTCTGCAAATAAAAAACTATAATTAGTACGTAAGTAATATGATACGGTAACTATAAACCAACTACTAAATGAGGTAGTTGCTCTTACCATGGGTTGGTACACTTCCTGGCCTGCTGGGTTGGGCAACACAACCTGACCCGAAGAATCGGTTGTAGACCTCGTTCTCAGGAAGTCTCTTGCTCGATCTCCTGCAACATCAGGAAAAGGCACTTCGGGCCCCCAAAGGCATGCATCTGCATCCTCCTTCTCCCAAATCTTCAACTTCCCAAAGTATCCTTTTACCCCCATTCTATGGGGTGCTTGTTCTTGGTGATTAGAGCCTTGCCTGCCTCACTCCTAGCTAGGAAATCTGGCGTTTGTCGAATCTCCACAAATCTGGCTACTACTCAGGCTTAATGTGTGGATACTTCAGCAAGGGATCCTTAATCTCTTTCACAAACTTTTTGTGCAACACGTACTTAAAATTTTGAAAAGCATCCTTCGCCTTGGAGAGGACACTTTCTTCCACCTGCATTTTCCATTGCGGTGGCACCTTGAAGTGTTCCATTATCTTGAACACTATGTCCTCGTGCTCCTTCTTACTAACCTTCTTCCAATCCTCCAAATCAATGGGGACCCTTTCCCTTACCACCACCCTGCACATGGTTCGGAACTTCTTCTCTGTTTTTTCTGGTTCGGTGGGAGCCCCAGTTTTTTCGTCAATCCATCCACTTGCCATACTCCTTTCGGCTTCTTGCTTGGTTTCCTAATTCCTCTTCCTTTTTTACAAGTGCTTGGGTTTCTGGTTCAGTGATCCCTTCTGGCTATGATGATGAGTTCTCATCGAAATATCTCACTGAAGAATCCGCCGGTTCATTGCCAGAAGTCATAGCTTCATAAAAAGAGAATAAATAAATAGCACACAATGAACCCTAGATGTGAGGAGGTGAAGAACCCTAACCTGTCAGGGAGTGTGTCGAGGAGGCGGCGCTCCGAAGGGGAGCGTGGGCGGCCGGGAAGGGGAGCTCAGGGACGGGGAGGCAGCACTCATGGACGGGTCGGCGGCGCTTTGGGAGTGGGTCGTCGAGGCGCTCGATGAGGCGATCGTGGAGGCGCTCAGGTATGGGGAGGCGGCGCTTGGGGATGGGGAGGCGGTGCTCGTGGAAGGGAAGACGGTGCTAGTGGATGGGGAGGCGGGGCTTGGGGATAGGGAGGTGGCGCTCGGGAGAAGGAGGCAGAGGCAGTGGAAACTTGGGCGAGACAGCGCGAAGACAAAATGTTTGAGGAGAAATTTCTAATCAACTCGCGGGGTGGTATTATGAACAAATACCATCGCACACGGTCTCCTAATCGCGCCCGTGTGCGATGTGTCTCACAACACACACGTGTCTCTCGCTTCACCGCGTGCAATATGCACACGTGTCTCTCGTTTGATCGTGTGCGATGTGTCTCACAATGCACACGCGTCTCTCGTATGACCATGTGCGATGTGCTCACAACGCACAGGTTTCTCTCGTCTCACCGTGTGCGATGTTGTTTTGCCTTTTACGCGGGTTGGTTTTGAGTTCGCTACTCGGCCATTATTAATAACATGCAGTTAATCAATCATGCATAGTTCAAAGGATTACATATTCAAAATGAGTATCAAATCCAAAAGTATTCAACACCCCACTACTTGATTTCCTTTGTATACTAGCCCATCGGATTGATCTTCTCGTACATAGCAAGTTTCTTCATGGTCTTGCTTGTCGACTCTTATGCATTCTGCAATTGGTGGCAAGTCATCGAACTGATTGTATTCATCCTCATCAATAACATTCTCCACTCCTACGATCCTCCTTTTTTCATACATCACTACATGGCAGTTCTTATGGGCGAGATCTTTCACATATAAGATTTGAGTAGATTTGGATGCTAAATGAAGGGTTCACTTCTATAGCCCACTTTGCTGAGGTTGACATACGTACAGCCATAATTGTCGACTTGGACATGTCTTAGATTGACCCATGTGCACTTGAATAATGGAATCAAGAATGTCATGTAGTCAAGCTCCCAAAGCTCACTTTTGTACGCATCCTATTCCCTGACCCCTTCCTCTTTCCACAATGTTTGTAGTTCTTCCACCAGTAGCCAGAAGTAAAAGTCAATGTCATTTCCAGGTTGATTTGGTCCTTGGATGAGCATCGACATCATGATGTATTTCTTCTTCATACACAACCAAGGAGGAAGGTTATATATACATAAAAGCACGGGCCAAGTGTTGTGTCTACTGCTCATGCTGCCAAATTGATTCATTCCATCCATACTCATTGCAAATCTTACATTCCTTGGGTCATCGCTGAAGCTTGGGTACTTCGCATCAATTCTTCTCCATTGGGCGGGCATCAGCCAGGTGTCTCATCTTTTCATCAATCTTACGTCCCTCCGCATGCCAACGCATCAACTTCGCTTACTTTGGGTTTGCAAACAGACGCTTCAACCGAGGAATTACAGGCAAATACCACACAACCTTGTTAGGACTCCCGTCTTGATCTCATCAGCGATCTTTTCTTTGTCTTTTGCTCACTTACGCTTGTATCGAGGAGCTTTACATACTGGACACGAACGAAATCTTTGTACTCATTGCGGAAAGCATACAGTCGTTAGTACATGCGTGTATTTTCTGTACTTCCAATCCCATGGGGCAAATCACCTTCTTGGCTTCGTAGATGCTTTTTGGTAACTTATTGTCATCTAGAAGCATTTCTGTGAAAAGACCCAACATCTTTGTGAAGCTCAAGTCTAACCAACTATTTCTGCCTTTAATTTCAAGAGGTCAAGTGTTGCTAACAACTTGGAGTGCTTTGCCTTGCCGTTTGGATATAATGGTTCGTCGGCGTCTTCCATCAAGCCCATGAATTCCATGTATTCTCCATCATTTTGGTAGGTCTTGAAATCATTAATCATCTGATGAAGATTTGGCATAGCGGTATCATCAGCATCGGAATCACAATCATCACCATCTAGCTGGCGATCGTAGGAGTTTGGCATATCATCATCATCATTTTGTTCATGCATTAGCCGCTCTTCACCGTGTTTGGTTCAACATGTATAACCTGTCTTGAAACCCCTCCCAAACAAATGTTCTTCGATCACTCTTGGGTTCTCCCACAGTGTAGAATTATCACAATCAATGAATGGACAAAAAATCAATGGTCCCCCCTATTCCTCATGTCTGCCTCGGCGACTTTAATGAAACCAACGACGCCATAGATATATGCTCGACTTGTACGACTCTCGAACATCAAACCCTGATCCATCTACATACATTAAATATGAAGCATTCAATGTACCAAGGAATATATATATGAAGCATTAATTCAGACACAGAATGTAGCATTAATTGAAACTAAAGTGTCGACGATCGGTGAATCGGCGATCTTACGGTATTCGTGGAGTGATGATTACTGGGGGGTAGGGACCTCTAGGGCCCAAGTGCCAAGAGATCTGACAGCAGGGGACAGCCGTTTTTATACAGGTTCGGGCCTCCCTCAGGATAATAACCCTACGTCTTGTTGCTATATATTGATCGGGAACACGCTTTACAAAGGGGGGTGTATGTTAGTGGCTACCCTAGGCCTAATCGTAAACTAATCTAGCTAATCCTCCGGGCTCGACTCCTTCGAGACAGCGGGTCTTCTAGAGCTTCGCCTCCTGGGATCCTATGCTGCTTGCGCTGCGACTAGTTGAATCTGTTGGACCTTGTTCGACCTGTCCTCCCCCATGGGATTGCTGATCCTTATATAGGGGGTACCCAGGGTCGTACCGGACGTGGACTTATGCCTGAGTAGGACTCTGGCTTCCTTAAACATCGGGATTGACCTTCCTAGTTTAAGGGGAATCTTTCCTTCCTTAGAGGGGTTACCTTATCGTCCGGGGATCCTTATTAGATACATGGTACCTTCCTAAAGTCCCGGGGAACTATACATGGATACCCCTAATATACGGGATACCGTACTATTCATCATCAAGCCCCCCATCAATACGCGAAGTGAGGTCATGATGGTTCTATTGGAAATCTGCCCTTGTCGGGGAAGAACTCCGAGTAGGTGACCCGAGTGGTCCTTGTCGATGACTCCTCCGGGTAGACTCAATTTCTACCGAGTAGTCGCAAAAACCTTATCGGAATAATTCTTTGGAAAAAAATCTAGAATGCCTTTCTGATCTGATCTGATCCGTTGATCACGGACACGTGTCCGCCTGGCTTATTTCTCGGAAACGGAACCATCGTGGCGGAAATTTCGCGTGGTGATGAAGAATCTGTTATCTCTCTGCTCCATTGCTTGGGTCGTGGGTTGTCAGACCCTCTTTTTCCCGCTAAAAACCCGATAGACGGAAAAAGCAACTGTCCGCATTAAATGCGATGGAACTGATCGTGCCGAAAACCGCGCTCGGCTCCGGCGCAAGTTCAAATCTTTAGGAGTCCAAGCTTTGGGGTTTTGCCCACATTGCTCTCTTGCCTCCTAGCCTTCTTGCTCCCCTCGTCTTCTTCCTCGCGCTTCTGCAAACCCTCGACTCCATCCTCCTTCGATTGATCGGCGAGAATGGTCAAGAAAAGCGCTACGAAGAAGTCTCCCGAGCCCAAAAAGGAGTCGGGAGAAGCCTCGGATGAGACGTCCATCGCCATTCCTGAATTCGAGGCCTTGGTGATGGACTCCGCCGCCCTAGAGAAGCTTGCGGCGGAGGAGGTGATTCTCCCGGAGGTATTCGTGCCTTACCGGGAGGCCGTGAAGGAGACGGTCCCCAGCCCTGATACGGACTGGACCGTCGTCTTCGCGGACTTCTTCAGTTGTGGATTTCAATTCCCACCTTCGTCTTTCTTCCTCCTCGCGCTCCAGTATTACAGGATCGTGTTGATTCATCTCAATCCGAACTCGGTCCTAATGCTGGCGGTCTTCGCGCATCTGTGCGAAGCCTACCTCGGCATTAGGCCGAGCCTGGAGCTCTGGAGGTACTTCTACAACCTTCGCCGGATGAAGAGCAGCGGCGCAGGAGTCGTCGGCGGTGCCGGATTCCGTCTTCGAGAAGGGAGGAAGGATGACTACATTGCTTCCTCCTGGAAATCTTCGTGGTCGGGCTGGCACACTCGGTGGTTTTACTGCCAGCCCCCAGCGAATTCTGGGATCTCCTACCGCGGACTCGCCCCTCTTCCGGACAAGTGCTGGGGGGAGGCCCCGAAGGAGACCAAGCACCTCAAGGCGCTCGTCCGCGACATCGCCAATCTCGCTGCCAAAGGCTTGTCGGCATGGGATGTCGCGGAGGATTTCCTTCGACGCCGGATAAGTCCTCTTCGGTCGAGAGTCGCGGCGGCCTGGGTGATCCCGGAGAAACAAGACCCGACAAGGGACTTCGACACAGGTAAGTGTCGCGACTTACTCCGTACCAACTCAATTGTCAAGATTCCTCACGTACTTCTGCCTTGTTGTGCCATGCAGAGTTGTCCCCGGGGGAGCTTCAGAGTAGGTTGAACAACCTATTCGAGCAACCCCCCCAAGGCGGGCGCACGGACGTGCCCTTGCCTCTTCTGAAGCAAAGTCCGGATAGCCGACGGGAAGTATTCTCGGTGAGTTATCCATCCTATCCCCTTGTCTAGCTTAGTCTTATCCGAGTGGCCTTACAGAGGGCCCTCGGGTTCTTGTCCTGCAGCGAGTAGGCCGCGGGGGTCCTGATTCGGAGGCCGAACGAGCTGGCGTCCCCGTTGAGGACGATGAAGTTGAGATGTACGACACGGCCCCGCCGCCCTCTGAGACGAGGGAGGAAGGTCCTTCCGCAGCCGAGGCGGGCGCGGAGGTCTTCTCGACGGGTTCTCCTGCCCGGGACCCTCAACCGTAGGTTCGAATTCTCGTCCGACTACTCTTTTTTCCATATCTTTTCCCTAATGATAAACATAAGGATGGATGTGTCGGATAGCTCGGAGCGAGCAACCCCCTCCCCAAGGAGCCAACTCCCCCTCCCACGACCGTTCTTGAGGAGGACACCATGGCGGACAAGGGGAAGGCGCCGCGATCTTCCGGCAAGCGAGATTCGAGTGCCTTGGCAAGGAAAACTCCTCCAGTGGGGAAACGCACGAGGTTAGTTTTCCTTTGCCGCCTTTTTCTTTTGACTCGCCTTTCTAAAGACTTGAATTGACTGCTTTTGGCGACTAGGGTGTCGATCCACCCCGCCGGGAACCCGACTACGGTGGCCACCAAGCAGCAGCCCCCGGCGCCGGAATCGGCACCGGCCCCTGCGTCGGAATTGCCGCCGGCCCCTACCGAGCAATCGAAGCCCCCGGCGCTGGAGTCGGAGTTGCCCCTAGTCGAGCAGACCGCGCCTTCGGGTCCTTCGGTGCCGGAAGGTCTTCGCCTCTCCTCCTTGCTGCAGGTAACGTAAGGGAAATTAGTGATAAGGTAATCTTACTTTGCTCGTACTGACCTGTTCTTTTTCAGCTTGCTATCTCCCAGGTCGCTCCGCTCGAGAAGGCCCAAGCGGAACTGGACTTGGCGCGGGAAGAGCTGAAGAAACGCCTCGACGAGTCCTTCGGTCCTTGGCGACTTCGCGTTCCCTTAATCATATGCAATTCCGGGTTCGTGACAGCTTGGTATCAGAGCCGAGCTGACCGTAGGAAGCCAATTGCAGGTGGTCGTTAGATAGGGCTTCCGCTGCGCCACTCGGCCAGCAAAATTATTTAAAGAATAAACCCTATCTTTAAAATTAAATAAGTAGATTGCTTTTTATTCCTCAACCTCATCGCTCTTAGTTCTGAAATTCTCCTCTATTGCATTTGTTTTCTTTGTGTGGCTAACCCTATTCTCTCTAACCCTAAAATTGTATAGGACTGATGGATCATGACAAATTTCGGTGGATTATTAGAAAGTAGATGATCTTTGGTCAAAGCAAAATTGGAGTGGATGGAATTGAGTAAGAATTCAGAAATAAAAATAGGAATCTGAATGCCTATGTGAGCCCTTGATGCTATGATCGGAGATGGAAGATGGTATGATGCCTTGGCTAGTAATCAAGATACTAAAATTTGTTTAAGGAGATTAATTACAGTGATTAGACTATAGAGTTCTAGAAATCTCAAGAAATATAAAGTTTTATTGGATTCCCCTTAGGAAAATGACTCTATTGTCGGTGGATGATGTTTTCGAGGTCAGAGTCATGCTGAAAATAAAAATTTGAGAAAAGAGTAGATGATTAATAAGTTTATTTGGATTACAGGGCCATGTAAATCTTGGATTTTGATTGGATTATAGAGAATTGTTAGACTAATTCCTAGGTCAAAAGTCATAGTATTACCTAAATGAGTTGGATTAATAGGAGATGCAATGGAGTGCGAAGAATTAATTGATTTAGCAAAGTAATTAATTATTGCTAGTAGATAATTTCCTTGACATTGATTCTAAATGAAAAAGCGATGGACAGAAGTAGAGATCGATTGCCAGGCCAATTGATTATGATTATGACTTAGCATCAAAGACGAATGGATCTTTGGCGGTTCATGATATAAGCATTACCGGAGGATCTAATGTATTCATAGGTCTCTAGTGATAAGGACCTTAGGTTGCTGTTGGTGCCAGTAATTATAATAGATTCGAAGATTGGTTTAGTCATTGGATATTGGTGAAATTAGAAGTATTGCCGTTGAGTTTAGATAATTATGAATTGGCAGGTGATACGATAGAAGACGTATAGATGGCAACACTACTATTGGATTTGGAAAGAATCAGGAGTAATAGATGAAGGGACTTAAATAAATTGTGGGATCGGTGGAATATGATTAATAATGAACATTTTGAATACTAGTGGATGAGACAAAAATGAAGTCTATAGATGGAGGATTAATAGAAAATGATTATGGGCAAAGATAAATGTTGGATTACCATTAAGATAATACTTATAGGTTAGGTAGATGATCTTTGGAATTCGATTTCCCTATAGGAAATTGCTAAGGTAGTGATCTGTCTTTAGAAAGATGTCTTGGTGAAATAGTTAAATTCTACATGCTAAAGGATTGATTTAAGCACCATGGCATTGCTCCCTGCGGCTACGAGCATATCCCTCTTAATCCAATCTTGCGTTCTAAGGCATTTTGATAGCTTGACTATCATACCCAAGTCAAGTGAGTGGTAATCAACTGTTCCCTCCTTCCATACTTAGGTAGCGTCCCAAATAAACAACAGTTCTTTCGTCCATTTCAGTGCAAGTGAACGGCAAAATCAGCCTATCAATTGTTTAAATCCTAACTTATTCCTACTCCCAGTCGTGGTTATCTTCCTTCCTTCTCCTAGGAAACCTTTTGGAGACCTTCTTTAGTTGTCCCATAGCTCACTTGGAGAAACCTGTAATTGCTCTTCTCCCATGTTTATAATGAGGAACCAACCTTTAAGCTTAAGTTAATCTCCTGAATTTCTGATGACTCGACTGATAATCTTACCCTTGTTTTCCATCCCTATTGAGGTGATTGGACTAATGCCCAACCCACTTCTTGAGCGATGCCTTTACCCATCATCTCGATTGGATGTTAATGTGTGAGGTTAAGTGATGAGTAACAACCCCTCCTCCTGGTGGTGATGCACCCCTTTTCTATAGATTCTCGTCCACGTTGAATCTTTTGGTGGAATACTAGGCAACACGATTCGACCATCGGCGTGCGGAGTCAATAGTTTGAGTACGGGATGGATTGGCCCCCATACCGTCTACCCTGCTATTTGTTTCTAGTGCGCTCGAGTGGTGTATCTCTGTATGCCCTGTCTTTAGCCCTGAAGAGTCTAACATCGGTCGGCCTGAATACTTGGAGTGGTATGAGTACCGCTACCGGGACTGATCACCCCTGTGGTTGTATACGTACCCCACAGTCCAAATGAGCAAGCCAGACCGAATCTCTATCTTTAAGAACTTAAGTTTCTAGTTTCCATCTTTGAATGCTGAGAATATCCCTACCTCCAATCCATGTTTTAAAGTCTACGTGACTAACATTTTCATTAGCCCTCATCTTCCTGTAGTGCGGTGGAAGTTCTTGAGCAGCGGTATACCCTCCCAGCTTCACTGTGCTACCATGCTTATGTTCCTTGTGATCCCTACGTCTCAGTATCTTCCTGAACAACGGGTTAGCTACTTATGGCCTTGGATTCTCCTCATCAAGACCTTAGATTCTCCCAAATAGAATGACCACACTACGACAAAAGTTCCATCAACATTCTCTAGAATCAACCACTCCGCTCGTGCCTCATTGACAACTTCCCTCCCCCTTGTTCCTCTTGTGGGACCAAGGATTCTAACCCTTCAGTAACCCCTAATTGAGAGTTGTACTCTAAGATCTTTCTTATCGCTGAAGTGCAATCACACTCGAATGATAAGGGAAACCCTTCTCTTTATGCCTTAAGCGAGTCTGATGTTCAGGCTGCATACGAAAAGCTGGATATCACCCCTTTTCAGATTCTCTGCTGTTAATTAGGTATCTTTAGTTCCACTTACCCAATTCAAGTAAATAAAAACTCTAGCGATATCTACTCAAAATTTCTAATAAGTTTGTTGTTCAGCTCCAATTATAATTCTGGAATTAAGGTTACCATTTTCAGCTTAATAGATTGTAGCTTCTGAAAAACTAAATATCAGCACTATGTGTAGTACGAGACTATTCTTCGGTTCCGACAGTTCCTGAATCAGCCCCTTCCTGGACCGTACCCTCAAACTCTTTGATCCATATCACCTTGCTTCTTCTTTACCCAATGGAAGCATAGTTACCCAAGTATAGCACCTAATCTATTCCCGAGTAAAGGACATCTCAACGTCATACGTACCCAAGCAAGGGACACCTTAATAGATCTCTTAAAAGGACTTCTCCTTAAAATAGTGAAGGCAACTACCATCACCTGTAACCAACTCCCATTCGTTATTCTTTCTCTCCAAACCAAAGTAATCGTGACCATGCATTTTCTTTACCTCAGAGTCACGTGATTCACCCCTCCTTTCTTGCCCACGAGTTGAGTAAGAATATTGTTTCATAACAACTAGTCTCACTCAAACCAACAATCCTGAATTCTGAGTTTGCAAGACCGTCGATCCTTGCAACACCTCTTAGTCGCTCCTGCTCCTCCCACCTTCACCTCTTCTCTTAATTGAGTGTAGAGCCTATTAAAGCAGAAATACCGTAGAGGGAGTTATTTTCCAAGAAACAACAATCTGATCTGGTTTTCTCCTTCCCGAACTAGTGTAAAAGTCGATAAGTGATTCTGTCTTCTCACTACCGACCGCTTGGTATCTCACCAAAGTCTTGCTCCCAGTTGAATACCTCGTCTTCTCTTCTCTACCGTTAGGAATCTCGGGACGAGATTCTTTTAAGGGGGGTAGGCTTGTGGTGTAGCGATCAAATTTTACGACAAGAGATCGGCAAGGATTCTCGGGAATAAATGGGTCTCTCATACATGCATGCATCTAGGCCATTTAAAATTTGGCTTAGCTCGGAAATCTTGGGAAGTTACGACGCAAAAACAACCTCAATTAAATTGGCGTAATCAACTTCACCAAAACATAACCCTCATAATTTTCTTAAGTTCTATATACGTCTGAGGACCCCCACTCAAGTTCCTCAAGCCAACGAAGTCCAGATGCACAGTTAAGCCTGATACTTCTCCTTGTTTGAGCAAAATTAAAATAATTTAATTATATGAACACCCTCTGCGTTGATGTAACCCAAAGTATTACATTTAAAAGTTAATCGTCGTATTGACCTCAGGACTAACGTTTGGAAAATAATTGAAGAGATGAAAGTACCTAGGGTTCAAACTTCATTTTTGAGCTATACTACTAAATCATTAAAGTAATAAAGCTACACTAGGTTTATAGACTGTTATTGACAAAATAATTGAAACAGCAAAGAAATACAACAAAAGAAAATACAAAAAAAGGTCCTATCTTACCTGCCGCGTGGAGCCTCCTGCAGCTCCTTTTTCCCCATCTGGCAAACCTTCTTTTCTTCCCCACGCAAGCACAGCTGCAGGCAGTCCCCTGTTCTTCTCCCCACTAGCTCTTCTCGGTAGCCTCGCCGTCTCCTCCATTTTTCTCTGCTCAGCACCCAGATCCAACTCCGCACCTCCTAGCCTCCTCTGCTCGCCGCCGGCCGAGCTCCACCACCGGCCGGCCACCCTCCGCGTGTCTCCTTCCTCGCCGCGCGCCCCTGTGGCCTTCGCCGCCACCCCCGTGGGCCGCCGCCGCCAAGCTCCCTTCACCGAGCACCTCGGCCCGCCACGGCATGCCGCCGCTCTGCCGCGCCACCGTGGAGCTCCCGCCTCCCCATCGCCGGAGCGCCTCCTCCCCGCGGTGCCTCCCTTCCCCAAGCTCTGACCCCGCCGCCCCTCTACACTCCACTGCCCCGCCTCCGCTACCAGCACCGTCTGCGGCCTCCTCTCCCCAAAACCCGCAGCTCCACCCCACGCGCGCGCCGCCAGCTCACCCGGGCCTAGCTCCGCCGCGCGCCCACACGGCGGGTCTCCTCTGGCCGGCGCCGCCTCCACCCAGTGCCGCTCCCCCTCCGCTCTCCGTGCGCCGCCGTTCCTCACCACCATCCCGGCCGAGCAGCCCGCGGGCGCGCCACCGGCGCCTTCCCCCTCTGCTCTCCGCCGCGCCGCCGGCCTCCGCCACCCTGGAGCCCGTCGCCGGCTCCCCTTGCCGCGCCTCCCTCCAGGCCGAGCTTCTCCCGCCGGCCTCTCTCCCTGGTGCGCCGCCGGCCGCATTCCCCGCTGCCTCTCTCTCCCCCGTCGGCCTCGCGCCGCCGGTGCGCCACCGCGCCTGCCCCGCACCGCTGCTAGCTCTGCTGCTCCAGGCCGAGCTCCGCCCGCGCGCCCCGGGAGCTCCCCTATCTCGCCGCCGCTTTGCAGGTCGCCCTTGAGCTCCACCCCGCCCAACGACGTCGCGTTGCTGTCGCCCGAGTTCTGGACCCGAGCCCGTGCCATCGCCGTCCAGGTCGACGAGCTGCCGCGGTAGAAGACCTCACCGCCGTGGAGCACCCGTCCACCTCGCCAATCTTCCCCGGTTGCTCTCCCCACCACCGCGAGTCGCCCAAGTCCGGCACAGGTCTCCTTGTCGGTTCCGGGTGAGTCACTCGCCTCCGGCCACCTTCCCTCCCCTTACTCGGTCCGACCGAGCTGAGAACCAGTCAGGCTGGCTTAACCATCTAGGGCGAGAGCTTAGTGACCGATGGTTAGAGGTAGATTGGTGGGAGTTAATTCAGATTAGCTAGTTTTGACATGGTCTGAATTTGAGTTAGCACTAGTATCTGTGATTAATCAAAAGGAGACATTACTAATGCTTCAATGATAGCATGCTGTGTAAATATCTACTATTAATCAAAGGTCTGAGGTTTTACCCCATGATCCGAACGAGTGAAACGACCAAAATAGCCAACCATTCCCTTTAGCAGTTGCGCATGTTTTGAGCTGAAGTTAATTAATGAGACTCCGACACATTCAATAGCGGAACTGTTCTTTAATTACTGATAAATTGCTACGGGATAATAGTGATTAGATGCAGTTATCGTTAGCTAATTAATTAGAGTATTAATCTGGTCAGCTAAACTAATGAAAGTCAGTTGTATTAAGTTAACATATTTCAAACCTTAATGCGTAGTCAATCAAACATCCTGCTCTCACTATCGGCTAATTACTTGAGTTAACTGCTATACATCGGGTAAAACAAACTAGTTAGTAATCAATCTTTTAATGCGCAGATTAGTACTAGTCACTAACACTAATTGAACTGGTTACCGCATAAAGTAATGTTCACGGTACTAACTTCCCTAGTGACTTACCTCAATCCGAAGGTACCTTTGTACATGCCTGGTTATGACTCTTTTATAACTGACGAAATTACCTAATGTTGAACACACTCAATAACCGGCAGATAAGGCCAAACATTTCGGTTATTCATGCCTAGACGAATTGGTTGCTTTTGAATTTAAATGCTCCGGTCAATCCATGTCCAGACCCCTTGATTCATTTGGGTAATAACAAGTAAAACCAGCTAACCATTACTTAGCACCGCTGATACCCTGCCTCATTTATCACTGGAGTCAATTGCTGCACATGGCTAAGACAAAGTAGTTATTAATTCGTCTGTTGATGCATGGGTGAATACTAGATGCTAGACACCAGTAGGAAAGTAAGTAATAGTTAGACTCCGCACCTGTTTCCTGGTTACACAAATCCAAGTGTTAGCAATAGATACTCCCAAGAGCAATCACATACACCCTATGCCTACAAGTTTAAATGGAAAGAAAAGAGTACCTAGTTCTATGACATGTGAGACCATGCAACGAACGCTTGATTAGCTAGGAAATCTCATATCTATAAAGATGACCAGATGAACCCACTTGTTGCCCTTGGATGATGAGATAATATTGAGAATGAGATAAACAATACCTTGTTCCTTACTGAGAAGAAGACAGGAAATACTAAATGTGATTAACCTGTAGAACTCGCAGAAAAATATACACGACCTTCAGATATGTACATCCTAGAGAATCTAGCTTAACAGCCAAACTTAAAATGCCTAGTATCCCAGTTCGCCTAACGGCTAGAAAACCATCGCGACCCCAGGTTCTCACCTACGACAACGAATCGATCAACTGAGCCCTAACCCTAATTATAGGTTTAAGGCTCCTATCCTTAGTTGCATATCATATCCCCTGCATGCATTCATATTCTAGGCTCACCCATGATTAAAACTATATCGCAACAAAAACCGAACCCAACATCCGGAATAAATGCAAACCTATTTATGTACTTGTATACCTTATTTTAAATCCACCATAGTTGCATCCATATCGCTGGCATTCATGCATCTTCGTCCTTTTCGAATTAGTTCTTAGGGTTGCTTTTCCCCTTTTTAGAGGTCGCTTGCTTCTTACCGGTGTTTCAAGTATTCTGGAGTTCTCCCGCATGCTCCCCGCAAGATCAGGAACGACCCGAACAAGGCAAGCAGAGCTTGTTGCATCTTTACCTTCCGTACTCTTGTGTATGCCCTTGTTATATGTGTTATGTGTATGAATGTTTTATCTGTGAATTGTCGCAAAGTTGCGTACACTAGCATGTGTAGGATGTATCTTGCGTCGAGAACATCTGATGGCTCTTCAACTAAATGGTTAAGTGAGTTGTGAGAGCCGAGGGCGTGCACAATGGGTACGGTTGGTGTTCATCGTAGTTTGATGGCGACGCGGGTGTAAGTAGAGATTTAGTCGTCACACCAACCCTATCTTCAGCGTGTCACCATCCCTTATCACACGTGAACGCTAGCGAGAACCAACACTGAGGATAGTTGAGGTAAGTCTCCATGCACTTTGGAGGCTCGCTACCTCCAAACTGTTATGCACTCGCTATGCCTGCAGGGGTTGAGTTGTCGGTAGTGGTTCGAGAGATTTAAACTGGATATATGTGGATTTGACCAATTTGGAATTGACTTATATATGGATTGGATCAACTGGGAATTGACTTAGGGGCTGCCCTAATTGAATTGGACAATGTTTACCGGATTGATTTGGATCGGACCTATGGGCTGTCCCAATGGATTTGGGTTTAATGATTTGATCTCGTGGTAAATTGGTTGTGATATGCTGGTATTCTGAGTTAATCTGTTACTTAGTCTGTCTCACTTCACCTTATTAATGTTATGTTCGTAAATTGTATAATGTTACTCTGAGAAGCATTCATGTTTAATTGTTGTTGTACTAGTATGAGTAGGACATTTAATCAAGCACGGTTAAGTCTTGCGAGTACGTTCGTACTCACCCAGGTTACCCCTGGAGCTTGCAGGTGAGCCGGTGGTGGAAGATCATTTCGATGATGCTTGAACTTGCGTTTCCTCGGTTGTGTTCGATTGTTGGGATAGTTGTAGCTTTGTTCAGCGGTCGCTAAGCCGCTGTGGGACTCATCTACTTGTTTCCGCTGTCGTTCAATTTCTCCGTACTCGGATATGCTTTCAGTTATGACTGGATAATGTAAGGTGTTGTCCCATCGTGGGCAGTTAATATTAATATTGTATTTGTAGAGCTTTGTTATGATATCCGAGTTGTTAATTCCAGGCTGCCCTTACGCAATGCGTGTATGATATGAAGCGTTTTGGGTATGCCGTGAAGGGTTGAGGTTGTACCGGTTGTTACTGGGTTGGGCAGGAATCGGTTGAGTGACCCGCTGGCTGAGATGCTGTGCCGGCCAGGCAGGGTGTGGGCGTTCTACCGGGCTTTCGAGCGACCCACTAGCCTTCGAGCTAGGTTAGGGTGTGGGTAGAACTGCCGGGCTCCTCCGACCTTGTTCTCCCTGGTAGTAATTGGGCACGACTCTACACCTTCACCGGACTACGGAATCGTATGTGGTTCTGGGAAGATTGGTCGCTTCCGGCCGGCTCGCGTGTGGCGGGTGTCGGATCGTTCTGTCTTGGTGCGTACGGCGCAGGTACCGTGCCACCGGGCGGACGAGTCCTTCGGTCCTTGGCGACTTCGCGTTCCCTTAATCATATGCAATTCCGGGTTCGTGACAGCGGGGGGAGAACGAGGCGCTGCAGAAGCGTCTTGAAGACTCTGAGAAGCAGCGGGCGTCGATCGAGTCACGCCTTTCTGACGCGGTGTCTTCCCTGCAAAGGAGTCGGTCCTATGCGGGAAAACTGGAGGAAGACCTCGAGCGGGCCTTGGACATGCTCGAGAAGGCGTTGGGTGAAGTCGGTGTCGCCGTCGCCCCGAGTCCTTCTCCGGCTAACCGCCTAGCCGAGCTGACGGCGTCCGTCTCCCAGCTGAAGTGTACCGTCGAGAAGCTTCTCGAGAGCGAGCTTCAGCAGGGGGTCGTGACGCCTTGGCCTTCGCCTTGGCCCTTCTGAAGCGCAAGCACCCGGACTTATCTCTGGAGGCGCTCGCTGCTGACCTGCCGGAGGGTGAGGAAGAAGCCCTTGTCGACGCCGTGCAGGGGGCAGCAGATGCCTTTGGTGATCGAGTCTAGGCATCTGGCCCGAAGTAGGTCTGTAATAGCACATACTTATGCAAATACTGTGGTTAGTAACTGTGCGATAACTCGTGTGTTTTTGTCTTTTTCAAAACCTTGTCTACTCTGCTCATGTGAAACTTTGTTGGATGCAAGCGTAGACTTTAGTCGAAACCAATGTCCTTTGCCTCCCTTCAGTGTAGGTGTACAAATAGTGCCGTAGGCCATTCTTTGCTGCGATTGACCGGTCCTTAGGTTTAGTCGGATGGAGGGCTCCGTGGCTCCTCGTCATCAGTAAACGCGATAAGGGATCTTTCGTATAGCTTGTCGTGGCCATGGCAGCACCTCTGTATCCCTTAGTTGAGGGAAAACTCCGTTTGTTTGGCTAGTAAACTCTATGCTTGCTCGATCAACAAGGTTTCACTCCACCCGAGGTATCTTCTGCTCCGAGTAGTCGAAGACGTGGATAAGCGTACGGGTTCCGTCGATCTAGTCGTACTTGCACTTCCTTCCCTTCCTTTACTCGGGATCAGGGGACGTTGCTACGGAACTGGGGAGCTTAGTCAACCAGGCCTTAGGTCTGGTCAGGTGGGGGGCTCAGTGGCTCCCCTGTCACCTGCAAACGCGTTAAGGGGTTTTCCTCGCATCCCTGGCAGTTGTAACGCAGGACCCTTTTTTCCTTTGTGCGGGTCGAAGAAGTCGGTACTCGTACTCGTACATCAACTTTACCGTATCCTTATCCAGCCCCCGACTGACTGTTCGAGAGATATCTCGGATAGACAGTCTGAATTGATAATGAGAAACATTGAACTAAGGACTTTGCATTAATTTAAGGAAAACTGTGTCTTTTACAGGCTACTGTAAGGAAAATAATTCTACGAAAAAAATTAAGAAAAACTAGGCCGTCCCCTCCTCATTTAGCTTGTCGTTGGTTGCGCCAGAGACTCCTACCCCCTTGTCGTGACCCGCTGACCGAACTTTGTTGAGTGCGCGTGCTGGGCGGCGGCGCCCGGAGCGTCTTATCGCCGACCTGTTCGTAGCTTGACGACCTTTAAGGCTAGAGCTGGTGCAACTTCGGAATCTGCCGATGAGGGGGGTGACGGTTGTACGATCTTACCGAAGGCGGTTGTACTGGACTCTCTAATGGACGCGACCTTTCTACCGCTGATACGAGCGACCTGGATCGGGCGGCTTCTCCCGAGGAACCGTTGTCCTGTCCGGGGAAGGCCCTGTTTTTCTCCCAGCTCCGACTCAGTCGTGGAGCTCTTTCTCCGGCTTGGAGGGGGTACTTTCCGAAGTCGTCGCTCGTAGCCGCGGAGGTGGTCTTGACAACGTGGTGGCGGGAGCCGCTACGTTGACGTCCTGGTTAGAGGGTAGATGCTGTTCTGCGAGGTCGAGGCTGCGCTTGTCGCAGAGGAGTGCTTCTCTGGGGGAGCTCCTTATCGTGAGGACACCCTTCGGGCCGGGCATCTTTATGCACTGGTAGGCGTAGTGCGTTGCTGCCATGAACATGGCCAGGGTAGGGCGCCCCAAGATAGCATTGTAAGCTGTTTCGAAATCTACTACATTGAACAGGATTTTCTCTGTTCGGAAGTTCTCCGGAGTACCGAAGGTAACCGGGAGCGTGACTTGCCCTATCGGCGTGGCCGACGAGCCCGGGACGATGCCGTGGAAGGCGTGCGTCACCGTTTGAACGGACGATCGCGGCACTTGCATGGCGTCGAGGGCGTTGGCGAATAGGATATTGAGGGAGCTCCCTCCGTCTATTAGCACGGGACCTACTCGGCAGTTGTTGATCGTTGGCTCGACCACGATAGGGTACCGTCCCGGCCGAGCGCAATTTTTGGGGCAATCGGTCTGGTCGAACGAGATCGCGACCTCGGACCACTTGACCGCTCGAGGGACTCGCGGTACGCTCGCGAGGACTTCCCGGGCGATCGCCTTGTACTGCCTCTTGGATTCGTAAGAGGTTGAGCCCCCGAATATGTGCTCGATCGCTCTGACGTGCCCCTGGAAAGGCTCAGAGGTAGAGTCATCATCGTCGGAAGTTGTTTCCCAACTGTTGTTAGCGACCTGAGGGTTCTCCTCGCGGAACCTCTCTCTCTCTTCCCGAAGGTACTTCTTGAAGATGCGACACTGTCGCACATCATGCGAGTCAGTCTGGTGAAAGTCGCACCAGGGCTTGGACGTCTTGTCGGAGGATGTGGTAAGCTTGTCTTTGGGGCGTGGTTTCTAGGTGCGCTTCTCGTAGACGTCGGCCATCACCTCGTCGGTTCTGGTCCTTTTCTCCTTGTTCCCTCCGGAGGGCTTCTTCTTGCGCTTGGTTTTGCGCGAGTCACCTCTCGACCGGAGGGGGGAACTGGTCGACTCACCCCGCTGTTGCTTGATATAGCGCAGGGTCTCCTCCGCACAAGCAGCCTTCTCGGCCAGATCCATGAGTTGCCTGGTGGTTTTCGGTGGCCGCATGATCAGATCGTGCGTGCACATCTCGTTTCTGCTGCCTCGCGTGAAGGCGCGGATGACATCCAAGTCTGTTATCTCGGGGATAGTGTTGCGGACAGCACTAAACCTCTTCGTAAACTCTCGGAAGGTCTCGTCTGGTCGCTGCACGACGAGGAATAGGTCGTCGACCCGACCAGGCCTTGGGAAGGTACCCTGGAAGTTCCCGAGTAACATGTCGCATAGCTGTCCCCATGAACGGATCGTTCCTGGGGGTAGATTCATCAACCACGTCCTAGCGGCTCCTCTGAGGGCGGTAGGGAGGTAGTTGGCCATAACCTTCTCATCGCCGCCGGCTGCCTCGATCGCGGTGGTGTAGATCTGGAGGAATTCCATGGGATTCGTGGTTCCATCGTATGATTCAAGAGAGCCAGGCTTGAAACGAGAAGGCCAGCGTACCTGTCGGAATTCCTGGGATAACGCCTGACATCCGCTAAAGGATCCTCGATAAGGCACATTCTCGCCGCTATTCGGGGTCGAGGACCAGCCCCGAGCATTGGCGTTGTGTACGTGGTCTCTCCGAGAAGGTTGCTGCTCCTACTGGCGCCTTTGGCGGCGGCGCCGGTCAACCTGTTCTCGGAGGTCCACCGGTTGCTCCTCCTGAGGAGACCTGTTCCTAGGGTGTCGCCCCTCCTGATCACGCTCTTCTAGCGGAGGAGGGGTGTCCACCCGAGAAGAGCTACGGGCCACCGATCGGGCTCGAGAAGACTCGGCCTGGTTCTGAGCCTCTTGGAGGTCAGCCCCCAGCCGTCGCAGCCACTGCACACCCGCGGGTGTCGATAAATCCGCCACGGGAGGCTGTGACAGTAGATTGCGCACTTCCGCAAGTCTTCGAGCAGTTCGGGACACGTACTCCCTCGTTCCCGGGGGGGATCTCTCCCCAATGGCAGGCGGGTCTCCGCTCCGACGAGGAGTTCTTTCCCCGGCGGCGAGTAAGCCTCCGTCCACGTGGGAGGCAGCCAGTGCATTGTGCGGCTGTGAGCCCCCTGGCAGATTGTGATCTTCGAGGTCTTCTCGACCATCGTCGATCGCGAGTACCATCCGAGGTCCTTGGCTGGACGACGTGTACTCGTATTCCATCGCGTTGTCCTCATCGGACGCGACGCGGGTAAGATCTTGATCGCTCTCGCGATCAGAGTTCGCAGGAGAAACTCCAGCCATGGGGCTGGTCGTTCCTGCCGGGGAATCGTCGTTCAAGACTAACTTCCCGCTAAAGGCCCTGGCGCACTCGGTTCTGAAGTGATCTGCTTCGCCATCCGAGTCCTCTCCAGGGGCGTATTCTCCGAAGTCCACTCGATCCGTAACCGGGTACGGGTCCATAGGGCCAAAGTTGTCGTAGAAACCCTGGTCCGAGTACCCAGTACGGGGCGAGATTGCGATCGGTTTTTCCTGCCGTGCTTGCTACTTCCTCCTCGGTTGAAACCGGGGAGGGCTGTGCAATCGGCGCTGGGATCTGATCGTGCTTTGTTGCGCGTCCTGCCGACTTTGATCTTTCCTCGACGGCTTGGTCCGGAGAGGTCCCCACGGTCGGCGCCATCTGTCGACGATCGGTGAATCGGCGATCTTACGGTATTCGTGGAGTGATGATTACTGGGGGGTAGGGACCTCTAGGGCCCAAGTGCCAAGAGATCTGACAGCAGGGGATAGCCGTTTTTATACAGGTTCGGGCCTCCCTCAGGATAATAACCCTACGTCCTGTTACTATATATTGATCGGGAACACGCTTTACAAAGGGGGGTGTATGTTAGTGGCTACCCTAGGCCTAATCGTAAACTAATCTAGCTAATCCTCCGGGCTCGACTCCTTCGAGACAGCGGGTCTTCTAGAGCTTCGCCTCCTGGGATCCTATGCTGCTTGCGCTGCGACTAGTTGAATCTGTTGGACCTTGTTCGACCTGTCCTCCCCCATGGGATTGCTGATCCTTATATAGGGGGTACCCAGGGTCGTACCGGACGTGGACTTATGCCTGAGTAGGACTCTGGCTTCCTTAAACATCGGGATTGACCTTCCTAGTTTAAGGGGAGTCTTTCCTTCCTTAGAGGGGTTACCTTATCGTCCGGGGATCCTTATTAGATACGTGGTACCTTCCTAAAGTCCCGGGGAACTGTACACGGATACCCCTAATATACGGGATACCGTACTATTCATCATCATAAAGAAACTAAATATGCCACCTCCAAGCGATCGCACGCGCCGCCGCCGCCGGCAGCCCCCACGCCGCAGCCCTCGTGCCACAACTGCCGACGCCGCCCGCCACCACGCAACAGCCCCGGTCCCGCTCGAATTAGTCCGAGCGACCACATGCTGCCCCTCCAACGAGCCGCTACCACCTCCAACCACCCGCTCGATTATATTGATAGATTCAGCTCCAGGTCGATCGAGCTACTTATAATCATTTGATATCACACACGATTATAAAAAACAACAATCATCGATTCTCAAAACATCTCACATGATCAGCTAGGAAAAAATGTCACCGATGCTTCCTACCTCATCGCAAACGGATATTTACGGGCAACCGTGTACGATGTGCCCCACGTCGCACACGGGCCGTTTTGCCTAGGCACATCGCACAAGGGTGTGATTTAGCGACCATGTGCGATGTTTGCATTGTTTATAGTTTGAGCGGAACTGTGTGCGATGGAGGGTTTTAAAAGACCTTGTCGTAATAACGAGGCTAGACAGTAAACTTGTGGCACCCCCACACGGCTTCGGGGACCTACGAGGGTTGCCTGGGAAGTTATGTCGCGGAGACACCGCAGTCGCGCACGCGGGACGTATGACGTGAGGACACTCGGACCCTCTGCAAGCCACGAACAAGGGTGCATGTCGGGACCCAAGAGCGGAGGTGACGGTCGACGCTATACCTCACAGCGTCCGTTTCGTGTTTCTTCCCAGATTAGGGTTTGCAAATGGAAAATGGGGAGAAAAAGTGGATCCCCCTCCTCTTGCCCTTGGGGCTCTATTTATAGAGGTGGAGGTGGGAACAAAAGTGAGAAATTTACAAGATCGCCCCTCGGAGGCAAAAAAAAATCCACGAGGGGCTTTCTAGACTGCTTTACACAACATTTAATTACAGCCGTCGATTTAGGGTCAGCGCGTAGGCACCCCTACAACAGACCTATTCTATAGTAGTGAATAAAGCGGTGGCTTCACTTGACTCCTGTGGTATTGATGTCATGTTTAAATAATTACGATCAAGAGTGCAGCCTCGCATGTGTTAAATTACTGCATAGCACTCCTGGTCGGATCAAATAAAAGGAGAGATGTGGGAGGGCATCAATGGTTCACCAAATGCATTTCTTAGTGTTCTACTGCTTCCTTGTCTCTTGCTTTCCGATCAGAGAATTTTTCCTTGCTACATACTAGCTAGGCATGGGAGGCAGTAGGAAATTTGACAACTCTCAATCAAAGACAAGGTGCACGTCTGAAGACGGTGGCGCCACTCGATCTCTTTTTTCCGCTAGAAGATAAAACTGTCTTGCGTATCTTTGGCACCTTACGATCAGTACGTCTACTCACACATGCAGGGTAGTCTTGTTTGGCAACTAAACCCACTATGTTTGAAATGTAACTAGAAACACAATCATGAAAACAGGACATCAAGATTCAACCAGTACCTACTACCTAGTGGTATGTGGTACAAAATCAACAAATGGTACATAATATATGTAAGATATACAATTGCCGGCATCTTCTCTTCTTTGTTTTCCCCAATGGCATATGACAACAAAATTTTGAGGTACCCACATCAAAAGTAGTGCAACGTGTATTACTTTTTTTCTCAGATTTTTTTAACGAAAAGAAATATCCAAATTGCTAATAGTTGCAAGTTACGGACCACCCATGCTTAGAAATGTCACGCTTTCTCATGAACTATATAACACAAACCAGAAAAAAGGTACATACTTTTCCTATCCGAAACAATATTTCCTTGTATTTTTCTTATTTTTTCTGTTTCTCCCTAATGGTATCACATATTATTTAATTCCTACAGTACAATTATTCAAATCTCTAATAGGTGCAGGTACACCTATATATACTCTTAGAGAAGTCATGCTCTTTCTTGAACTATATACAGAAAACTGGCAATAAAAACTACATACTTTGACTCTTACCGTGGTAATGTCATGTAAAATAAATTGCATTAAAGGGTGCAGCCTGGCATGCATGTCCTAAATTACTGCATGTATAGGACTCCTACCCAAATCAAACAAAAGGAGGGAGCTGTAGGAGGGCATCAACGCTTGATTCAATGTATGCGCGCGTTGCTGATAGTTCTACTACTTTCTTATCTCTTGCTTCATTTTGCTACCTGAGAGTCCGTACTCCTTGCCAGTACAGGCATGGAAGGCATCAAGGCAGGGATGTCGCTCCCTGTCGCCGGAAATTTCGCTCGATCGAGATGCCTGGGCTGCCACTATGGTATATGTTGTGAACCGGACCATCATTCTGGTTAGCTGCTTCAATTAGTGTAGAAATTTACTCTCCCCCACACGATATAGCCGGATCGTCATTAAAGCTCTCGATCCGCCTTGCGACACGTAACCACGCCACCTCTAGCTGGAGCTTGCATATGGAGTTTTTAGAGTTGGAGATAAATATGGGTCTTGGATAGAAGCGTGTGGAGTGTGGAGCTTACTCAAGTGTTAAAGTACGTGGAGAACCAAAAATACATTAAAAATTCATCTTCAGAGTAATACTTTCTCTATCCTATAATATAAGACGTATTTTAATTGATTAAGATAAAACTTTGACCAACAATTACTCTATTAATATATAATTTATATGATATAAAATTAATATGACTAGATTTATATTCAAAATACTTATTTATGATTGTGACTTTGTATCATATAAATTATATTATATATTAATAAAGTAATTGATGATTAAATTCTTATCTTAATTAATTAAAATTTATCTTACATTATGAGATGGAGAGAGTACTATAGTTAAGTTTTTTAATAACAGGCCACCAAACCAAACAAGCCGGTCTCAGACATGCCTGGTCAGGCAATGAATTATCGAATTCTTCGACTATCTTCAGGTATCACTTTTTCTCAGGCATGCATGGGACCTCGGGTAACCGACCAAACAGGCCGTTAAGTATCATTAAAACTGGGTAGGCTCCGAGCGCCCTCGTTCACCCGTGAATTCATTACGTTGGATCGGCGCTGGACGGTCCGGATCGAGGCGGGCGGGGTCTCGGCTTCATTTTACGTCTGATGCGGGGTGGGCGGCTCGGATCGTCTCGGGCGGGTGTCACGGGCTAGCGTCGGTGTGCTCTACGACATCTGGTGCGCTTTATGGACTCGTCGGTGCTGGCCTCATCCCACGTGTTGGCGATGCTGTTCTATGCGAAAAATCAGATGATTTCTGTTCAGGGCTCTCTAGGCAATGTCGCCGGCGGCTGGTGCGCTTTATGGGCCCGTCGGTGCTAGCCTCGTCCAGTGTGTTGGCGATGCTGTTCTATGGGAAAAATCGGCTGATTTCTGTTCGGGGCTCTCTAGGCAATGTCGCCGGCGGCAAATAGGTCCTGCCGTGGTCCTTGGTCCTTCCCTGTTTCTTTGTTTCTTTGCTTGTTTTCTGTTTTCAATGTCAGGTGCTGGTGGTGCTTGCATAGTGAGGGCTTGATGCTGCCAGTCGGTGGTGGTGGGGGCATGGATCTGTCCTTTCCGGCGGGAGATGGCTCCGGCTCCTTTCTCTTGCGTTGCCGGTGGTAGACGGCTGCTTGGTCTTTTTTTCGGCCGGTAGGTGGGAGCGGTGCCGCCTGCGCTTACGATGTTGCGTCCATGGGCGGCCGTCTGTACGGGGGCGCCACCGGATTAGGTATGAGCGCCTGTATGGTTCGCGGTAAGGTTAATCAGGTACACCCTTCCCTCGGAGCAGCTCAGGCGCGGTTGATTTTTCCATATTAATTATTCGATCTTTCGGAGATGGTTCTGAATGATGCCGGTGCCCGTACTGCTTGCGGTTGCTATGGTTGCGGTGTGTTGAGCCTGTCTTCTACATCTGCTATTAGCGAATGCTAGAGCTGCATGGAGTTCTGAGGTGCTGGTGCGTTCCGATCGTTTGGCGCTTGATTGCGGCGCTGGCGGTCCTCTCGATGGCGGTGTACTCGCCGTCAGTTGCCACCGTAACGGCGACGGTGATTCTACGGGTTTTTGGTGAGTTGTTCTGTGTAGATTAATGCCGGTGTGCTGACCGTCAGTTGCGATGGTAACAGCGACGGTGACTCTTCGGCTTTTCTGGTAAGTTGTTCGTTCTTGCTTCCTCTCTTGAGTGCGGCTGGTCTGGACTGTGCTGGATTGTTGGCTGCCGTAAGTTTTGGTTTCCGTACAATATGTGCAGGCCACCGCATGGTTTCTTACTGTTGTGACAGGGCCAGGTGGATGAGCAATGTATTGCCTCTTCGAATTCCGTGTGGTGGGTCTGTTGGCTTATATAGTACGCTCCGATTGTTCCTGTCTCCTTCCTTCTCGTTTTAGTGTCCTTGCTCTTCACTCTGACTGGTGCATTGATGCTTCGTACAAGGTTTCGTCTCATTTAGGTCCGTCCATGTCATTTTGTTTATAGTTTCTACTTTCCTTCGTCTTGATTGTTCTTACCGATCAGCGTTTTCCTTATAACTAGGTTGTCTACGGGCCTGATATTGATAGTCGTTGCTTATTATTAGGTTCTATTAATATTTTGTCGTGCCTTTTTGACTTCGCGCCGTATTTTTTCTTTATTGTAGCTATACTGGGTCAGTTCATTTACTACTCTCGACGTGGGTTTCTTTGCCTGCCAGGTACTACTTCTATCTGCTGCTTTTCTCGTGCTGCTTGCTCAGATATCTTCAATATGTTTGCCTTCTTTGATGTCCATAAATGTAGGTGTACTTCTTAGCTGGGTTGTAGCTGCAGATCTGGTGCATATCTTATTACATATCGCGCTATGGCAACAGAGGTCAGCTCCGTTTCTTGTACGATCTCTGTGTTTATCTGTGTTGATTCTCTTCTTGGTTGGTTATCTTTATTTATGTTATTTTTTTATGGCTATTTATGGTTCTTTATTTTCTTACATTTGCCAGTTGATATATCGTGCCCTTTATATTGTAATATTTCTGTGCTCTTACGCTTTTCATATATTTGTGATCAAGTGAGCACGTTAGATAAAAATGCGTAAATGTTCGCGCCCTGTCATTGGGGAGGCTGGGCCTTCAGCATCCGGCTCCGTTGTAGGATTCGATAGATTTCCCATCCAGAGCAAAAAATAGAAGACTGATAGATTACTAACATATTCTTCTGGGCTACATAGTGTGAATTATCAGAGCCTGAAAAGGTCAAGTATGTGATTGTCTCTTTTATATATAATAGCAACACTATGTTATGTATTGGCCATTGATTAACAACATATCTTAACATATTAACCATCCATTGTTAGGTGACGATTTCTTTCCATTGTATCTTGCCCACCATACAAAGGCAAATCGTGCTGGTCGAATTATGCGCAAGAAACAAAAGGCCTTAGTGCGTTTGTCCGCTCATTCTAATACTGATGGAGAACTATCTTTACCACTTAATCATGATTATATGGAAGCCCTAAAAGGTGCAGCTTTCTGCACCTTTTTTATTTCATAGGATGTCCTATGTCTAATTGAAATTTTGGAGATGTTTTGTTTCTAATGTATGTCATTTTGTTTTGTTAAATCATTCAGCAACGTATCGTGGCTGTTCATATCTTGGAAGCCCATGTTATAAATGCCAGCACTGTGGTGCCTTGTTTTGGTGGGCTGAACGTGTGCAGAAAGAATTTAGCTAGACTAAAAAACGTGTTACGTATAATCGTTGTTGCAGCGCTGGCCGTGCTCATATTGAACCTTTTCAGCCACCTCCACCTACAATTGCATGTCTTATGCGATTTGATGGTGACCGCAAGAGCCGTGAATTTATGAACCATATAAGGCAATATAACTGCTTATTTAATTTTACATCCCTTGGCGGTCAGGTGGATCAAAGTATGAACGACGGTCGTGGTCCATATGTGTTCAGGATAAATGGCCAGTTGCACCATAGGATTGATACTTTAATTCCATCTGATGGTGCTAAACCTAAATTTGCATAGCTCTATATCTATGATACCAACAATGAAATTGAAAATAGGATCCGTGCTTTATCCGATGATGGCGATTTAGATGGTGACTTGAACCAAGATATTATTGAAAAACTTCTTGCTATGTTAGATGACATCAACTCACTTGTTAGACAATTTAGGCTTGCTAGAGATCGAATTCAGGAATATCCTGATCAGCGCATAGCCATAAGAATACTAGGTCCAAAACAAGAAGGTGATGTTCAATATAATCTACCAACCTACAATGACCTTGCACTGTTAATTGTTGGTGATTTCACTGCAGAGAATTATAAGCATGATATCATAGTACATGATAAAGATCATGGTCTATATTATGTGTCTAATCTGCACCCTGCTCTTATGGCACTACAATATCCATTATTGTTTCCTTTCGGTGATACTGGATTCCATCTTGGAATGTAGTATACATATGCTCATCTGTTGCCTGCTAAGACACGTAAGATCCTTACCATGTTAGATTACTACTCATATTGCTGCCATTACAGACCTGGACAATATAATCCATATACATGTTGCGGTAGGCTCACTTTCCAATTACAAGTTGATTGCTATGCATGTATAGAAGAAAACAGGCTCTAGTACCTTATTTTGAAACAAGATGAGTTAAGATCTGACAATTTCCAGAATATAAGTGATGCTGTAGGACAAGGGTGCATAGAGGCTGACAAAATAGGCAAGAAAACTATATTACCTGGTACGTTTACTGGCGGTAAAAGGTACTATATCCAGCATTATCAGGATGCAATGGCCATTGTCCATGTCTATGGTGGACCTGACACATTCGGTACTTTCACGTGTAATACAAAGTGGGCAGAAATCACTAAGGCGCTCTGGTATGAGCCAGGTCAGCTGCCATCAGATAGGCCTGATATTGTCAATAGGGTGTATAAAATGAACGAAGAAGAGTTCATTACTGATATCAAAAGCGGGGTAGTTTTTGGCCCAGTTATTGCAGGTAGTTTGTCATCTTTGCTATAGATCAATTCTTTTTGCTTTAGTTTTGTATCTAGCCAGATAATATCTTTTCTATTTTCAGTGCTGCATAGTACAGAGTTTCAGAAGAGAGGGCTTCCACATGCACATGTTCTTAGTTCGTTAAAGAACAGGCATAAAAAAGACATGTTAGCTATTATTGATTCTCTTATAAGTGCTGAAATACCTGATGCCATAACTGACCCACTAGGATATGTGCTTGTTGAAGAATTTATGATGCATGATCCATGTGGTGATACCAACAAAAATTGCCCTTGCATGAAAAAAAGTGTTTGCTCTAAACATTACCCTAAATCTTTTCAAGATGAAACTGCTATTGATAAGCAAGGTTTCGCAGTCTATAGGCGCCGTGATGATGGCCGGTATATTTACAAAAATGGTCATAGACTTGATAATAGGTCAGTTGTGCCATATAACATGTTCCTTCTAAAGAAATTTCAATGTCACATTAATGTTGAATGGTGCAACAAAACTAAGATCATTAAGTACCTTTTTAAGTATGTTACAAAGGGAAAAGATAGATCGCATATATTTTTTAAGACTATAAAAGGCAAACCAATTGATAGTGAGGTGAAAAAGCCACAAGAAATTGATGAGATCCAGCAATATTTAGATTGCAGACACTTAGTTCCACATGAAGCATTATGGCGGATATTTGAATTTTCTTTACATTCTAAGATGCCAACTGTTGAGCGATTAGATGTTCACCTACCTGATTGCAATACAGTGACCTATAAGACGACAACAAATCTACATAATATTGTATCTCATGCTGATTTTCACAGAAAAACCATGCTTACTGAATGGTTTGTAACAAATCAGAATTTTCCTAAAGCACGGAGTTTAACATATTGTGATTTCCCAAGTGAGTGGAGTTAGGATAGAACCGAAAAAATATGGAAAAGAAGAGCTGCGCATGGTGAAAAAATAGGACGTATTTACTATGTACATCCATCTGCTGGTGAACGTTTCTACCTTAGAATGCTTCTAATGGTCGTTGAAGGGGCATGTAGTTTTCAGGACTTATGCACACATAACAACATTATCTATGAAACATTTAAAGAAGCATGTCTAGGACGAGGATTGCTAGGTAATGACAAGGAATGGTATACTGCGTTTGATGAAGCTTCAATTTGGGCCACATCATATCAGCTTAGACATCTTTTTGTTCCCATTATCTTATTTTGTTCTGTAGATAATAAGCGTGCATTCTATAATAAATCTGCTCCATATTTGTCTGACGACATTGAACAAACATTCTGTGTTTTGGTTAATGACTCCAATTTCACGGTTCCTCAAACGCAGTTAGCGAATTTTTTGATAGAAGAATTAAGCGAATTATTTCTGCGTAATGGTTCATCAATTTCAAATTTTAACTTACCCCAGCTCTGTTCAAAGCAGTATAACAGTGGTTCAAATAGACTCGTTCAAGATGAATTATCGTAGGATTTAGGATATCTTTTGGAAAATTCTGTTGCCATGTCTTCTACGCTAAATGTCGATCAAAGGAAAGCCTACGATCAAATTATTAGTGCTGTGATCAGTAATAGACCTGGGTTTTTCTTCCTTTCTGGTCATGGTGGAACAGGCAAAACTTTTGTTTGGAACGCAGTTCTTTCATATCTACGGTCACAAAGAAAAATAGTCCTTGCTGTGGCATCATCTGGTGTGGCTTCTCTTTTATTACCCGGTGGTCGGACAGCACATTCGCGCTTCAAGATTCCATTAGATATTGATGAAACATGCCTGTGTGATATCAAACGAGGATCTAATTTAGGTGATCTTCTTACAAAATGTTCTCTTATAATTTGGGATGAAGCACCTATGACACATAGACATTGCTTTGAGACATTAGACAGAACTTTACGTGATATTTTGGCACCAGCTAATCCGGAGCAACTATACTTCCATTTGGTGGAATGCCCGTTGTTTTAGGTGGTGATTTTAGACAGATTTTGCCTGTGATAGAAGGTGGTTCACGGTCTGACATTATTAATGCAACAATAACTAATTCACCATTATGGGATCATATCCATGTTCTGAAATTGCATGTTAACATGCGATTATTGAATGCAAACTTACCTCTCACTGCACAGCAGGAACTTAGTGAATTTAGTAGATGGATCTTGGCTATTGGGAATGGTGAAATCAATGAACGTGGTACGCATGATTCTTTTGCTCCTGATACGGTTAGGATACCACAAGATCTTCTTATCGAGCCTGGTGATGATAGCATACAAGCTATTATAAATGCAGTTTATAGTAATCTTGCTGCTCACTATAATGATGAAAAATATTTTAGCAACCGAATTATTGTCTGTCCTAATAATGATAGTGTTGATGAAATAAACTTGCGTGTGCTAGATATGGTACCAGGCAATTCATTCGAGCACCTAAGTTTTGATTCTATTTCAAAGATGAATGACAAACTAGGTGATTTCGATGAGCTCTATCCTACTGAGTTTCTGAACTCTATTGTTATTAACAATTTCCTGCATCATAGACTCGTCCTTAAAGTTGGCTGCCCTATGATGCTCCTTAGAAATATTGATCAGAGTATTGGCTTATGCAATGGAACTAGATTAGTGATTAGAAAATTAGCTGAACGGGTTATCCAGACTGAGATAGTTACTGGATCTAATATTGGTGAAACTGTCTACATTCCTAGGATCACTCTAACATCAAAGAAATCTAAATTCCCATTTGTGCTTGAAAGACGCCAGTATCCTATCAGACTTTGCTATGCAATGACAATAAACAAGAGCCAAGGTCAGACATTAGACTGTATTGGTATATATTTAAAAAGACCCATCTTCACACATGGGCAGTTGTATGTTGCAATTTCAAGAGTTACATCTAGGGCTGGACTTAAGATTCTTATTGACAATGGTGATGACTCTGCAAATGAAATAACCTCAAATGTCGTCTATCATGAGATTGTTTCTATTATAGAATCATATTAATGTGGAAGTAATATCTATATATGTCATATCTGTTCAGACAAATACATATATTGCTCATAGATATGCCTGCGCTGTTAAATTACTGGCAGTTCTCTATCATGAGATTGTTTCTATTATAGAATGGTATTAATATGAAAATAACGTCTACATATATCATATCTGTTGGGCTAAATACATATATTGCTCGTATATATGCCTGTGCTGTTAAATTACTGTCAGTTCTCTATCGTGAGATTGTTTCTATTATAGAATCGTATTAGTATCAAAGTAACATCTATATATGTCATATCTGTTCAGCTAAATACATATATTGCTCGTATATATGCCTGTACTGTTAGATTATTGTCAGTTGAAGGTGCTGCCCTCAACTATATATTATGTTTCATGTTCTCTCAATACAGTCAGAACTGCTTCTTTTGTCTGAACTTGATCCCACCAAGAGGCGTGTCACAGTCTGTGTCCGTGTTTTGCATGTATGGGACTATGTCAGAAATGGCAAGCTTGCCCATGTTGATCTTGTCCTCATTGACGAGAAGGTTCGCTTATTTGTCCCTTTTTTTTCTTTGTTTATTTTTACTTTACTTTGCTTCTTACAGATTATTGAAATAGGGAAACAAAATGATTGCTGAAATAGCATCAGGGCATGCTCCAAAATATAAGGATCTTCTACAAGAAGGGAATGTGTATCTACTACGAGATTTCTTTGTGCAGTCTTCGAAAAACATGTTCAGGGCTGTAGATGGCAAATTCATGATGAAAATAACACCATGGACAAAGATCAATCCAAAAAATGATGTGCCGGTAGATTTTCCTTATTATGCATATTCCCTTACTCCTTTTGATCTATTGCCTCCCCTTGTTGGAAAGAAAGAATCATTTGTAGGTAAGGTTTTTGTCCTTTTTTATTTCACTTTACAATATATTTCTTGATTGAGTGAATTGCAGTAAATAATCATCTATTCTTGTGTTTTTGTGCTTGTCATTTAGATGTTCTCGGCATCGTGGTGGCAATTTCTGAGCTTCTAGATGTCCAGTTGCCTGGACAATCTACTAGCTCTGTTAAGAGAAATCTACGTCTTATGGATATCGAGTATGTTATTTTCTTGATATATGCAATTACATTTCTTTCTTGTTCCTTTTTCTGTACACTATATGTACACCATTTTTGTTCTATCTATGATGTTAATTGATCTTTTATGTTCCTGGTTTGAACAGGAAAAACTATGCAGCCTCTGTTCATTACTATAAATTACCAATTTAAAACTGATCTGATCCTTTTATTTGCATTGACATGCTATTCCATTTCTGTTATTTTGTAGTGGAAAGATCGTCGATGTCGCCTTATGGGGAATCCATGCAAATCATTTTGACGGCAATCGCTTTTACAAGGAAGCCCAATCAAGAGTCCTTATTGTTCTGCTTGTTGGTACTCTTATAAAGAATTATCGAGGTATGCTCTTCTATGTTTCTGATTAAAAATATAGTTTATTTATTTCCTTTTAATATCATTATCTCTGTTACAAAAAAAATACAGGAAAGGACACCATAAGCTGCGGTGATGCTGCAAAAATTTATATGGACCCTGACATTCCAGAAAAGGAAGCCTATTCTGCTAGGTTATAATCTGTTGGGGAACGTGCTACGCAAAACAAAAATTTACCGCGCATAATCCACCCCAAGATCACTATCGAGGTGCAGGCAACGAGATCATACCTTCGCCGATCACGTCAATGCAGCGGAGAAGTTGACCAATGTTGATGAAGTCCGCAGACTCCCGCAGCTAGGTTATACCTCCCAGCCGCGAGAGCGATCTCCTCGCGAATAGTTCGCCCGATCGAACGCCGAAGTATACGACGTCTCCGAGGTATCCACGCGTACCGGATCAGCGACACCGCGGTAATGTGTGGACCAGCACACAAGAATAGCGGGGATCTACAAGAAGGAGAAGCAGCAGCGCACCGGCAGCTGTACTAGATCCAATCTAGAAGAGAGAGAAAAAGAAGGCTGTGGCCAATCTAGAGATGGCCGGCCTAGGGTTTAGGGCTACTACTGGGGCTGCCTCTGGGGCTGCTCGGGATTCCCTTTGAGGTGCCCTACCCCTCTATTTATAGGGGTTGGGGCAGCTCTCCCTAGGCAGGTGGAGTCCTACTCCAGCAGGGACACCCTGTTGGAGTTGGAGTCCAACTCCACCAGAACCTTCTAGAACCTTCTAGGACTTCTGGAACCTTCTAGAACTTCTGGAACCTTCCAGAACCTTCTAGAACCTTCCGATGCTTTCTGGAACACTTCCGGACATCACCGGAACCATCCGGGACCTCCCGGAACACTTTCGAGAACATCCGAAACACTTTCGGAACACTTCTCTCTCGTTCTCCATAAATAGTAGCATTCCTAAATGTCGCTAAAACGTTAAGCGTGTGACCCTGTAGGTTCGAATATATGTGGACATGTCTGGAACACCTTCCGGTCAATAATCGTCAGCGGGATCTGGACACCCATAACGACTCCCACATATCATCGAAGATCTTTATCGAGCGAACCTCGTATTACCGCATATCATCCTTTTGCCTCACGATACGTTACACAACCCGAGGCGAGACTTTGACGGTATCCCTGTGATCAACTCCTTGATCACCATACCTAGTTATCCTCGTTACCGGTTTGTACTCTTTTCTCGTTTTCGTATTCCGGTATCCCCGTGACTAACCTTTTAGTCACAATACCTGGCCAAGCGATGCTGGACACCGTAATACCGAGTGGGCCCAAAGTGTATCTCTCCATCGCCGGATGGGCAAATCCCAGTCTTGAGATATCTAGAACCACGATATACTTTCTGGTGTACCTGAAAGTCACCTTTATAATTACCCAGTTACGGAGTAACGTTTGATGACCCCAAAGCAACCATCCAGTATCCGGGTCAATGATATTCTCATGGTCTAAGGACGCAAGTAAACGTTAACACATAATGAGAAGATACTGACAACATATTGACGAAGTGATCTCGCAGTATCTCATAAGGGGGTCTATCCAACACCATTGTTACCCTAACAATGTGTTCCCATTATTGCCGGCATCCTTGTTACATTAACAATGCCCATGATCAGGAAAACAAGACCATCAACAATACATGAGCTAGTCTAGAGGCCTGACTAGGGATCTGAATGGTGTTTATTATTCCACACATGCAATTAGGTTTTCCTCTGAATCTCATATTCAAGAACCAATGCAATTCTAGCATAGAACATAAACTTAATCATGAACATGAAAATAGAATAATAACAACTTTATTATTGCCTCTAGGGCATATTTCCAACATAATCTTACTATTTGTGGATGTTCAGATGAATATGGCATCATATAGCTATTTTCCCTCCTCTTATTTGTAATTAGTTTATATTATATCATTAGCATCGACCAGCAGATACCGATTGTTGAATGGATTGCTGCTGAAAAAGATCAATACCGCATGGCCTTTCATCGGTCAAAACCTGAGAGCGTCAAGGTTGAATATTTGCTTTCTACAGACCCTAATGAATTCCTTGTAAGTTCTCGTTTGTTGTCAATTATATTTCTCATATATTTTCCCTCAAATGCTATCTTATCGTGCCTTGCATTATCTTTTCATTGTACTCAGGGAAAGAATATGATCTGCACCGTCACGATCATGAGAGTACAACCAGGTTCATGGTGGTTTCTATCCTGCTCAGGATGCCATAAAACCACTTACCCATTAGGAAATGAGTTTACTTGTAGCGATCAGAACTGTTCCTGCATTGCGGCTGATGCAAGGTAGGTGCATAGATTTTGCTTTCGGTAAGTTCTTTTCTTTGCATGGTATTTCTTCGCTTATATACATCATTATTTATTTGTAGATACAAATTACGTCTTATCGGTGGTGACCATACAGGAGAGGCTGAATTTGTGTTCTTTGCTCAAGTGGCTGAGCAAATTATTGGAAAGAAAGTTGATGCACTGATACGTACGGCAGCATGTAGACCAGATGTTGTTCCTGCTGAAATAGCAGCACTTGTGACTCAGAAATATACCCTTAATGTGAGCATCAACGAAAGGGGCCTTCAATATGGAGACCTTTCCTTCCAAGTTAATAACTTCAGTATGGAGACCTTTCCTTCCAAGTTAATAACATTGATCTTGTTCATCCAAGATTAGGGACTTTCGAATTTAGATCACTTGGTTCTGGTTCAGAACAGCAAACCGGTACTTCCACAGATATAGCTCATGTTCAGTCTCTTTCAGTAACCAGTGAGGTCCGCTTTCTTCTCATATCTTATATAGCATCTATTATCCAACTATTTCACTAGAATCACTTTATATCATCTGTGTTCTATTCTGCGTCTAAATGTATTGTGTTTTTGTCATTCTTTGTGTTTTCTGTGCATTCTAGGTTCAGGCAAGGCTTCTTTCTGACCCTCATGTGCCTACTATTGATGATACAACTATGCGTAAATTGCTATATACAAAACTGCTTATACCTAAGCAATTAATATCTGTTTAGTTTTGATAGCTTATTCTTCATAAACTGACTGAAAACTTCATAATGCAAAGTTGCAGGTTGAACGAAACAAGACTGCAACTATTGATGATCCAAATATTCGAGTCCAAACTACTATTGATACCACAGTACGGTCTTTGGTTCCTTTTAAGATATAACTGAGCTATTTTCTGCATTTATATGATTTCCATTTTCTTTCCTATATAAATATTTTTTATTTGCTATTCTTGTGCTCATAGATGATTTTTTTAATACTATCTATTAAATTGTTTTGCAAACTTACCCTGTTATTACTGCTATATTAAAAACAGATTATCCTCTTTGCTTTTTACATAGACCTATGAGCCTACACGTACATAATATATGTAATATGTCATTTCAGCTCTCAAACACACCGCCAAGCGCTTCAAGGCATGAAGATCATGCAACGTCTGTTGGACAAAAGGAGAGCAAGAAAAGGTTATGTAGCGGCCTTATATCTACAGCATAGTTCCTTAAAGGACATCAGCCATTCTATAACTTTCTTTTGATATTTACCAGCACTTAATGTTCCTTTCCATAATAGGCCAGCAACCGACTCCAAAAAAACTTCAGCTGCTAAGAAGCTGTTCAAAGAAGGTGCATTGTGTTTACTTCCATTGACAATTTAATATATATATTTATTTTCTCTTTATGTGCTAAGATTTTAGGTATATACTCTAACATGCACATATTTCTTGTAGCGCTTTTCATTCGTTTATTCGATTGAGATATATTTTCCGATTTATGTAGGTTAATATAATCTATGGCAAGTTTTCTTTTCTTAATTTAAATCGCATGTCTATTGTCATTTGTAGGTGACCACGCCTGATGTATGTTTCGGCTCCACCAAAAGATCAGATCAATGTTGCAGGGACGGAAGTTTTTTTTTGCCTCCTTCACAAAACTTGTTCATAGCTGGCTACATCTAAAGACTTAGTCTTTGTTATTTATCTCTCCATCTCAGGAAATGTAAATATAGCTATTTCCGCTCTATATTAGCACTTTATTGCGTTAGTTTAACCCGGTTATGGATATATTCGCTATAACGCTTTGCTCTTGCTTGGTTTCCTCTTCCTTTTGGGTTCTCTTCAGGTGCTTGTGCCTGCTTATTCGCTATAACGCTTTGCTCTTGCTTGGTTTCCTCTTTCTTTTGGGTTCTCTTCAGGTGCTTGTGCCTGCCTTGTACATGGGCACCTCAATGACTTAGTCGCTGACGATATTATCTATGTAGATCTTGTGCTATTACTAAGTATTTCCTATTCCTATCTTATGGTCCATTTTTATCAGTATTTTGTAGCTCAATAGCTATACTCTCCACAGAATTGGTAGCTGAGAATAGTCCATACATACATGTTTATATTGGAATAGCTATCTCTGGAATATCAGAAACTGGACTGATCTACAGAGACCAATTTTCCTGCATCGTAATCACAAGGAACTACATACTAATGCTATTTCTGTTCTTTTTCTTTGCAAGTACAATGCCATCAAGTGTCCTATGTTGTCTTGCAATATACCCATAATAATGATTAATTAATTATGCTATGACCATACAAGACCAGAATTTCTGCTTCAATATAAAGAGGTGCTAATGCAAGACATCGCAATTTAGATATATTCAACACGGGGGAAATTTTGGAGCCTCTATTATGCCTCTAGCTTACTTGGACCGATCATGATACCAAGTTCACACTTACTAAATTAGAGGCCATCTCCTCTTGAATGCAGTAACTAATAAAAGGTTTCAGGATAACAATGTGCAAAACTATTTCTTCAAATCCATTTTCCCTGTACGTTATTACCGTAGCTAAAATATCTATGATCATAGCACGAGCGTTCACCACCTAATACCGGACCAAACCACAAGCTATTAACTGGATGCTCAGAGTACAGAATATCTCGATTCTACCAAAGAAAATATCCTACAGCATCATTATAACACTGTACGGCTTGTGCTTATACCAATGCTAATGCTATTTAGCTGATGCCTGATCGTTCCACCTTCTGACCTCTTCCTCTCCGCCATGAACAGGGTACACAGTGATTGCGCTACCTTAGCAGTTCGTTTAGAGCTAACTTATCAAACTATAGGATCTCTACTATTTCTTGTACTTTTTCTTTTCTTATTATAACTCTGCTCTTTTCTTTTCCAGTCACTGCTGAGAACAGATCTATTGAACGAAGATGGTGAGCCAGCCAATACCAGTCCAGTACCTTATCATGCTCTATCACCATACCGGCAACAGAACGAGCATGTTTCATGTACTGCAAATTCCAATACAACGCTTTCAGTTCGTCGATCTCTTCTTTTTGCTGCCGATGATCTTGCTCTACCTAGCAAACAAAGGTTCATCCATGTTTCTGGAGTAAGTTCTTGGTCCATTATTTAGCTGCGCTATTTCTATAGTTCCATTTAACAGATCAACGTTAAATATACTGATCTTCCATTAAACATTTCATTACTTTCTGGCATAGTATGAAACAACAACTGATCCTACTAATTGTTTTCATTCATTAAAAGATTTCCACATTTATCAATCAAAAGCATTTAAAAGACCTTTAGAATGAAAGTTCAGAGCTGCATATTACAATTCTTTACAGTGCTTAAATCTTTATATGTAGAATGTTATATTGACACAAAACAATTCTATCTCAATTATTCAGATCACAGAGAAAGCATACATCTCTCGATAGGTTCTTCTGACAGAAATTGCCTCATCATTGGGCCTCACTATTGTAACACCCATCCTAATATATGAATGGATTTCTATTTTGCCTCATGCATACATGGCATCATCCATACACAAACCTTGCATAAACTTGAATATTAAATAGTTAGGTTTTATAGAATACGTGCATATCTCATTTCAAAAACCCAAAATTTTGCAAATTCCTCTTCTTTGCGCTTGATCCGGATGCTTGGTCCGGAGCCTCCGGATGCAACCTCCGGGTGACCCGGAAATTTCCGGGTGGGTTCCGAACTAAATTCCGGGTGAGTCCAGAGAAGGTGTTGGGTGAGTCGGTCAGTCGGAGGCTTGCCTCGGAACCTCCGGGTTCAACCTCCGGGTTGTCCGGATTCCGGGTGGATTCCGAGCTATATTCCGAGAGAGTCCAGAGAGCGTTTTGGAGATCCTGGTGCCACCGGAGGTCCAATCCGGAGCCTCCGGGATGAGCGTCCGAGTGAACCCGGAAAATCCGGGTGAGCTCCGAGTCATTTTCCGGGTGAGTCCAGTAGGTTTTGGCCGTGGTTTTGTGAAGGCCGGAGGTCCCATTCGGACCCTCCGGGTGCTATGTCCGGGTTTCCCGGATTCCGGGTCATTCTCTGGATTGTTTTCCGGGTGAGCACCCGGCTGTCAGCTGAGCTGCCACGTTGCCACCGCCGTTTGGGGGTGGTGGGTGGTGGTGCCTACGTGGAGGACTCGCCGGGGTCCCTATAAAAGGGCGCCAAGGGCCCCCTCTCACCTCTTTTTCTCCTCCCGGCCACCTTTTCTTCTCTTTTTCTCTCTCCCGAGTTGCTCTTCTCCAGCAGGGGCTTTCTTCATTAGATCCGGCGCCAGCTCCGGCGAGCCAGCGCCACTCCGGTGAGCTACCTCTTTCCCTTTCCTTCCCTCCTCCTGCATTCCCCATTTCCCTTCCCTCACTTCCCCTCTTCTTCCTTTTCTCAGCTCCAGCCGAGTTCAACAGCAGCCATTTCGGGTCATCCGGAATCCATTCCGGGCCATCCGGAATCCCTTCCGGGCTGCTCTTCCTCAGCGCAGTAAGGGCAGGAGTGAGCAGGGTAGGTTTTAGGGGTTTTGTTTAGGGTTTCTTATGCTGTCTTATGCAAGTCATATGTTTATTAGGGTTAAAAGTGTTAGAAGCTAATGCCAAGGACTACCTAGGTTAAATTGTTGTATCCTATAAGTTTAGTTCTAAACCTTATAAATTTGTATGCTCATAATTGTACTAAGTTTTCCTTAAACTTACCCCATGTAATTTCAAGGCTCACACCTAAAAGCCTTAGGACATTCTTGTTTAAACCCTAATATAAACTTGAATTCCATGAATCATGCATATAACTACTAGGAAAACCACTTTAATTCCTTAAATTTGAAGTGAAGCATGTTTCTTATCGCAAAACCCTAGCACCTCATGTCTAGCATCTCCATCATGCATACATGCTGAAAACTCATCTCTTTTATCGCTTCCTTGCCGATGTTTCGTGTTGCTTGCGACAGAGCCCGAAGAAGAAGAACCGCAAACTGTTGAGCTCACCCAGGTCTCCGAATCCTACGACGAAGGCAAGCAGAGCTTGTTGCATTCTTCTACCTTCTGTAATTACTTATGTGGATGAATGTTTGTTTGAACCGTATGTTGAAATTGAGTTCACTAGCATGCGTAGGGTGTATCGTTGTGTTGAGAACGTCCTTACCGCCCTTTCAACTAAAAATTGCTTAAGTGAGTTGGGAGAGCCGAGGGCGTACGCAATGGATACGGTTGGTGTTAATTGAAGTGTTGAGGTGACCCAGGGGTTTGGTGATTAGAATTTGAGATTGGTCACACACCAACCGCATGCCGGCGTGTTACTTTCCTGTCATGCGTGGACGTTACCGAGAATCGAGGCTAGGGTAGGGTTGAGGTAAGTCTCAATATCACTTGGAGTTTTGCAACCTCCAAGGGAAATGCACTCGCCATATCCAGGGTGATCGATTGTCGGTAACTATCTGAGAGTTTGATTGACATTGATGTGAGATGAATTGATGGTCCTCGTGGACGTTAGCGGAATCGATACCGGGAGTGATTGAGGTAAGTCTCGATATCACTTGGAGCTTTGCAACCTCCAAGGGAAATGCACTCATCATGTCCAGGGTAATCGTATTGCCGGCAACGGTCCGAGAGGGTGATTGAACTTAATGGGTGTGGGCTACCCCAGTGTGATATTCTAATTGTCTTGATTACTTTGTATTCCTTTGAATTCTGAAGGTTCACTTTGATTCTATCATTTATAATTGTGCTATGAATTAGGTTACCATCGCGATTGTGTATTATTTCGATGGAATCGCATCATGTTTAATTCCTGCAGTAGTAAGCATGTGTAGGACATGGAATCAAGCACGAATAAGTCTTGCGAGTACTTTTGTACTCACCTAGGATATTCCTAGACTTTTGCAGGTGAGCCAACCATTGCGAAGTTTGGTGATGAAGTTTAGTCCAAATGGTTTCCTTGGTCCGTGTTCGACTCGTGGGAATGGCTTGGCTGTTTTGCAGTGGTTGATGCACCACTGCGGGGCTTTTGTTTGTTTTCCGCTGCATAGTACATATTTCAGTCTCAACTAAATTTACGGTTATCACCGACTGAAGTATCTGTAAAGTTCACCAAGTAGACAACTAGTTTTAATATCGTATCGTAGTGCTTTGTTTTGGTATACGAGTTGTTATTCAGGCTGCCCATGTGCAATGTGTGAATGATATGAAGTGTGTGGGCACGCCGTGGAGAGTTACTGTTGTTCCCCTTTTTACTATGTCGAGCAGGAATCGATTGAGTGACCCGCTGGCTGAGATGCTGTGCCGGCCAGGCAGGGTGTGGGTGTGTTCTACCGGGCTTTCGAGCGACCCACTAGCCTTCGGGCTAGGTTAGGGTGTGGGTAGAATCGCCGGGCTCCTCCGACCTTGCTTTGCGTGGTAGAATCCGGGAACGGCTCTAAACCTCCACCGAATCAGGGAATCATATGTGGTTCTGGGAAGTTTAGTCGCTTCCGGCCGGCTTGCGTTGAGCAGGTGTCGGATCACTCCACCTCGGTGAGTACGGCGCAGGTACCGTGCCACCAGGTCGACTGGTCCTTCGGTCCTTGGCGATCGCTCGTTCCCCTAATCATATGTAATTCCCGGGTCCGTGACAACTATATACTCAATGGGCACTATGAACGAATCTGCTAATGAAATTAGGGCATGGGTAGAAATAGATATCCCACCAGGTCGGATGGAACCAAAACTGCAAAAAAGGACTTTCTACAGTGAACTAACTAAAAGCATATACAATGCGCTTGAAGATGCATGTCAGGCAGCAATAAGATATTTACTGAAGGAAAGGAGTATTGAGATTGATGATGCCAACCACGAGCAGATAAGTATTTTACAAAACAAACTTAGGGCAGTTATGTCATTTCAAGATATATATACAGAACATGAGCAGAAGAAGACAGCATCTATTCTTTCTCTGAAGAAATATATTAGAGATCTACTATATGAACTGCAAGAGATCTGTACTGAACACGCAGACTTCCTTGAACTGGAAATTTCTGTTTTAGCTAACCTAGCGTCAAGACCAAATGAAATTACTATACGCTACGTAGGACATGCTCCGCCAATAACACCGTCTCAACATCTTGCATTTGCATTAGCAAGACTAGCTAACAGAAAGGTACTTGCTCCGCTGATCCTATCTCTTATAACATAACCTGTAATTTACAGGTGATGGGATTAGAACTTTCTATATATCCATGGATTATTCACTGACTCATTCTATGCAATTATATATAGGTCCAGGAAAGGCCACCATCTGCACGTATAATTTGCTAGGATAACATGTTTCTACTACTTCTCTTATGGAAAGATCCAACTGGCATAGCAATTAGTCTAGCATCTGATCCATTCAGTAGGCTTTTGTTTTCTCCATTGTAATGATGCCACCTCGATAATATAGATATATACCATAGTTTTTTTTTGCCTCGTTATCTACCTTTTGTACTGTAAATAATAAATTACCATCCCTTATCTACTTGGTTTTTATTTCTCGTCAAGACAACTTTGTAAAAAACTATGCTATGTAATATACAGCTGCACTATTTCTATCTATATACATTGGTCCATATTATTGCTTCGTTTATGTAATAAACTATTGCGACTTTTCTCGACAGAGAGATCAAACAAAGATGTAACACTGCAGAAAACCATAAATTTAATGTCAACTAAAGTTCTATCAAATTGCTCATTATAGCTCATATAAAGAATTAGGCAATGCTATTGCGCTAAGCTCTTGCATGATCTGACCTAAATATTAAATACAGCGCTTTGCAGTCCAAACAAGTTTACTGTTCTTCAACTGACCTGCTCATGAAAGACCCAGATAATGCATCGTATGATATCAGAGCACTACATTGTCTTGTGCATCTCTATTTATCAGTCCAAACACGCAATACTTTCATATATCTTCTACTCTACCCATTGATTCAAACACTGAAGTGAATAGAATATGCCTCTCAATAGCTCACTGCTATAGTCAATACGAACCATAATAAAAGCTCAATCACAGATATCTTTGCATGCTGCTTCAACAAAATTTAAATCTTATCAATTTATCAATTATTGCCATTATCACAAGTGCCCCCGGTAGAATATGCCAATTTCCCTTTTAGTAGCTAATTACTATGCCTAGAACATCCCATTGATATTGACAAGTAGCTCCAGCATAGCATTACTTTATAGCTATATCTAATGTTTCTTCCACAATGTAAACTGCCAAAATAACTTCCCAGGTAATTTCTTACAAATTCTACTTCATTCGCCATATACAGAGCAATTTACAATGATAGTACTATGCATTTATAGCAACTGCATAGCCCAGAAACCTACTTCAAACATATATAGTTCCAAGCAATATGTATGATGCTTACTTACTACTACATATTATTTACATGACTGCTATGATCTGATCTGGTCCGCTGCAATAAACTGGAAGCTAACAAAATGCACATTACCTGCTTCAGATCCTTCAGCTGAATATTCAATGTTGGACCGCATTATCTTTTTCATTACTTTGATTGATCTTATCAGTGTTTTCATATATTTTCTGCTCTATCCATTCGTAGAGGCAATCAACCGAATAGATCATGTCTGTTAATGGGCTGCTCCTATCATGAACAGAAAGAGTGGCAACCGCAGCACTGCAAATGTCATCACACGCTTCTTGGACAAAATCCATATCATCCGGTAATTGATTGCAGCATTTTGTAAGTTTTTTTATTCTTTCACTTTGCTTCTTCTCAATGATGGTAGATAGGAACTGTCGCTTCTCAAACTGCTCATTTTCATGCTCCGCCTTGGCTCGTTGCATTAAATTCATATCATCAATTTCAAAGCTATAGGTCTTTTTCAGAAGCTGTATTAAAGCAATTGATGCTGCTTCTTCTGCACCCTCTTTTGTATCCTCTAACGATCCCATTGCTTGCTCAAGCCTGCCAGACGTGTTGGCTTCTGTTGTGCCAATAACAGTTCTCACAGTGCTAAAATACCTGCCATTTTCGACCCAGCATTCATACTCTGCTTCACATCCGCCAAGTTTCTTAATAAGCTATGCAAGAATCACCTTCCGAGGAATTCTTATTACATTCAAATTATCTGCACATACAAAAACCTTTATCATACGATTCATGAGCTAAATATTATATTATTTGCATAGCCAAAACAAATCACCACAGAACAATTAATTTATACTGAATTAACTTAATACCTTCCATTATCATATGTTGATAACTATATAAAATTAACAGTCTAATGCACTAAACATACCTCTTGCAATATTAGCCATTGTTATTGCCTTGTCCTGCAGGAACCACAACTATGTCTTCTATACATATTAATACAATGGATCAGTAAGACGATAATATATTGTCATACAGAGTGCACCTAAAATAACATTCAAGGAACAAAAAAACCAGCATAACACCGGAAACAAAAAGGAACATTACTTGTCACAGTCCAGTCCATCTAATATTTATCACTGAACCAGCACATATTTATACAGGGAAAAAAAGACGCACCAGTGTATTAACTCTAATTCCATAACAAGAGCATATCATGTACTCATCTAAATAGAAAATGCAATCAACTTCACCTCCAGATCTGCTAATAGCTATGCTATACACCAATTGAATATAGGAGGGTGCAGATCAGGAAAGACTAGGCTCAAAAAAGGACATGAGTTAGACATGCACTGCAAACAGCTAACATATTTCTCTACACATTGCATCTCCTACGGCTACGCTTCACCGAATACCCACAGGAACTGAACTGCTGAATGCAAATGCTACATTCCAGCTACAAAATAATCATAGCTCCTATTTATTTCTAATGACCATCACAGCCATCAAAATATTTCCATTTAAACACCTTCGACCTCCCAAATCTAACATCGGCAGAATATAAACTTTGCTGTTCCAGTACAAAAAACAGCTCTTACCAGACAGAATACCACATAAAAAAAGAAGGAGAAGAATAGTAGCTTGTCCAGAGACCTGTTCTTCCAAGGGCTAGGAGAATCCTGCAGAAAAATCCAGCCAGATACCACGCCGCTCCACCACAGACACTGGCCTCCAGTCTTGAGGTAGAAGATGAAGACCAGATATTTCCGATCCCTGTGTGCAGTAGACAAGACAGCAGAGAAATCAGCTAATGTACCTATAACTTCAACTGGTCAGACCAGCGTATGGTTACACTAAAGGCCCACTAAAACACAGTCAAAGCCCATTTCAGCCCAACTCAGAGACACGAGTTCGCTCAGCATCGCATAAGAACCGACAAAGCACGGGCAATTTCTGTCTCTTCAGCTACCGTTCCCACATCTCGTCGGTTCTCTCCGCCTCTGTCTAGGTCCACCAGCTGCGTGACCGACGACAGACCTCTCCGGCCATTCCCTCTTCCATCTGACTCACATATCACAATAGCGCAAGCACTAAGGTATGCTCTGTTTCATCCATCTTGATAAGGCTCTTTTCTTTGACATTTGATTCATTACCTTAACCTAGATCGTTAAAATCTATGAACATACAATGCTTCTTCCGACTACAGATCACAAAACTGATAAGGGATGCAGATCACATAGACCTACAATGTTCCTTACCTATAAATCCGGACACTATAGTCTCTATTGCGTTTCCAGATCCCCTGCTAAACACGCGCATGCTACATCCCAGCCCTATGTGCAAATTGAGCTTTGTTCCTTTTAAAATGACAACATAAACAGAATATAATATGATCAGCTATTTAGTGTCATAATAAGCCATTGACCGGTTCTCTAGCTGTTCTATACACTCGCACATTCTAGCATAGATGCAACAAAATTACATTGGTTCTGTTCACAGTATGACATATCCATACTATCTACACACTTATAGTTCTCTACAGATTTTATTTTTTTTGCCATCATCAGTTACTCATGGCACATCCCAATTATGACCAATGGCACATCCCAATTATGACCAGACCATTCTCGTGCTTATTTAGATGATAATCGGGCATAATTGCACTCTATGATAATTGTTCTGTTTCTTTCTATCCCATCCAACTATTCTAATCACCCTATCATGCAGAGCTACAGTTTTATGAAGATGAGAAATATCAAATCAGGTTCCGTACATGATGGTATAGCATATCTACACTTTATGCAAGTTCTGCTATTCAGATATAGTCTAACAATTCTTCCATCAACTTTTCAGCAGCCAGTGATTCAAGCAGTGAAATTATCATGTATCTTCATCGTCGTCATAGTACACATAGCGCTGGAAAATCACTTGAGCGCAACAATATCATCTACATTAGTGATGATGATGGTATAGCATGCATATTGCTTTCAATTTACATTTCTATTTCCTTTTATATAGCATCTTGAATATAAATCCTATACTCTTGCTTCATATGTATCATTACCTTCCAGAGAATGTCCACAGCTACATGCCTTCTTGTCACATCCTGGTTTCTCGAGACTTTTGCAAATCATATCATTTCGTGCAAATGCACCTGTAATAAGAACCAAGTCATCCCATCACTTCTCTTACGAAACCCTAATTTCGTACTTCACCCTTCTTCTCCCACATCCTACCTGCCTGTCGCAGAAACTTTAGTTCCAAGACCCATTCAGGTCAGCAAATGACATTAAACTTCAACATGCTAAAATAAAATTTCAAAAAAAAATCTAATACAATCATATCACTCTCCGTTTCGCTCAATATGCCGAAATATGAAGAAACTTGCACATCTTCAGAATTTCTAAGGAAAACGCATCGAGCATCTTTGATCCTGTTTTTCCTCACATAAAATCACATAAATTTCCGCCAAAGAAATTTGTCCCAACTACCTCCTGGAACCTCTTAGCTACCCTATCCAGCTCATCTACTCCTTAACTCCTCTGGCAGGATTCACCTGGTCATGTTCCTTTTAAATTCTTGTCAAATGGCTTCACTTGACATTAATTTGTTCTTGACAACCAGTGCCTACTTCTCAACCACTTTCTTGTCCACGTACCACTTAACCCTGCACCCCAACCCAAACAGAGCATATCCTTGTCTGCTTCCCCTTGGAGCTTGACCATGGCTTCTACCGTAGTTAATTCACCCTCTGCTGATTAGGTGCCTAGTGTAAGTGAGCTCTCTCGTACACGTTTTTAGCTACTCCCTGGGCATAGCTGAGTAAATAGAGCATCCCCCTGGCTACACCTAGTACCCTATTGCCGTCATGTGCCAACCCAAAGAGTTTGAGCAAGCCAGCACGCGCACGCCACCAGGCCAAGCATTGGTACCGGCGTGCTCCACCAACGAGTTCTCCGTCGCTTGACCATCGACCGGCTTGCTGACCAGCGCCACGCATCTTTCCTAAGCCTCCTTAGCCTGACGCCATGCTCAAGCATTTCTGCAGCCCCGCGCTGATGTGTTCAACCGACCGCAGCGAGCACCCCTTCTAACGCCGCGGCAAATCAAGCCTTCGCCGCGCCGCCTGTCGCTTCACCGAGCTCCGCGACCACCCTCAGGACACCTCCGAGCTCAGCGTCGTACTAGCTTTTCTCCTTTGCCGCCACAACTCACGAGCACCGTGCTGGTATCAGCACGATCCTCGTCGATCCCGGCGCCGTCCATCTGTTCTCGAATCCCGCGTATTTCGTCCCGTCCTTCCTTGACCCCGTGCTGACCACCTCGTCTCTGTGCCTTAGCGCCAATGCATCAGGGCTAGCACAGTGGTAGTCTGCGCTGACCGACGCGCCGCACGTCGCTCCCTCTGAGCCAACCACCGGTAGCTTGCCGCCCAACGCATCCGTGCGTGCCACGCCACCTCCATGAATCTGCCTAGCTCAGCGCCATTACAAGCCTCCTCTGCTTCGTCATCATGGCGCTCAACTCAGAGGGCGCCAAGCATTAGCCTCGCCGCCCTCCCTATATAAAGCACCCGGAGGCCTCGTATTTGTCACACTTAGCTCGCTGCTCTCCCTCGGACCAGAACCAGCACCAGTTTATCCCAAGCTCACCTCCCTTTTCCTCACCCATTTCCTCAAGATCTCCATTGCCCTGGACCAAGGCCGCCGACCGTGGGAGACACCAATCCGCTTGGGCTTGTTCCTCATCTAGTTCCACTCCCCGTACTGCACAGGATCACCACTTCTATTTCCCCGAGCGAGCATCGCCACCAGCTTTTCCCCAGGTCGTCGGAACCTTGCCATCAGTGTCGATCTGTTCCGCTCAAGCCAAGACCCTCACCGAGTGGAGCCGGAGCAGGTCCCTTGAGTTAATCCAACGGGTAAGCAGGCCGCCAGTACCTGAGTTAGTAGTCTCCCCATCACGACCCATCTGCATCATAAAGCCTGCCCATCAGTAGCGTTAGGTTCCTAGCAATGACTCAGCTGCTCGGTCAGGCCACACCCCACCCCCAGTCTGACCGAAGCACTGGATTATGCATAATTTTTAGTTCCAGTTCTGGACTTTGAAGTTTACAGTTAAGCCTTTAGCTCACTTGTTTCCAAGCCTGCAGACAATCAACTCAAAACAGTAGGGATAAGGGTTAAGGTTGTTCTTTAAAACAAACGAATACAATATATGCATGTTCCAGACGTTAGGTATAGGACTTGATTTTTCTTCCTATATATGATGTATAGGGTATATGAACTATATTTCATGACACCTAGAGTATTCTCCTAGTACTTATAAAATACTAAACCTTTTAGTAACCCTCAGTAGCTCAGGTCATAGAGCAAAGCCTAGGATCCCAAAATCCTTTTGTAAGGAGACCATTATTTCATGTCATACCCTAGCATCTTAGAAAAAAAATCATCCTCATTTCTTTTAACTAGCAATCCAAAGAATTAAAACCTAGGTGTGATAACGTGGGTAGTAAATAAGGGTATACTTTTCGGCAAAACCCTAACCCAACTAAAAACTCAAGCACTTGGTCGTAACACACCGGCTCATTTAAGCATACATGACACCAGCATGTCTTTTGGAGTTGCTCGGACGACTCGTTCATTTGGTTTTTCTCGACGTATAGTTGACGGAGTAAAGTACGCTCGTCAGGAGGAGCCGGAGACATCCCCAAGTCAGGAGCAAGTTCAAGAGCTGGCAGGCAAGCTTTCCTCACTTTGACCATGTTGAAACCCATATATGATGAGTATAAATATTTTGGTTGCCAACTTGCATGCTATGTTGTATTAACGGTATGTTAAGTTAAGGGTAGATAATCCTAATAGTTGCATGGCCTAGGACCCGATACCATGTGCACTCGTAACCCTAGCACTAAGTCATCGGACATAGTAGTTCCGGTGGAATAATAGATATTTAGGCCATAGGCCAGGCTTAGACCTGCTATAGAAAAAATATAAACTTTTCTGCGAGGGTTGGAACACTATTTCTGGGATTCGGGAAAATAAAACCCTTGGGGTGATGTGTGTTCCCCAAGGTGGATGTTGAAAAGGTTTGTCGAAACGAAATCTAAATGGAGACACTTGTGATTTGGGAGGGAATGGGTAAGAGAAGTATGGTTAATGATGTAGCATGTGTGAAATGGGTGAAAGGTGGAAATACGGAGTCCCTCTCGAATCAATCAAGGACCGAGCCTAAGTGCCACTAAACCAGATCCACCCCCCGTACGTCCACATGTCCTTTGTGGGAAGGACTTGGCTTAGTATCCCGTCAAGTATTAGGATTTGGACCCGTGGGAAGTAGGAAGTATGTGACTAGGCGGTTAAAGTCCTAGAGGGCCTCTACCGCTTGGCGTAGGGAGTTGTCCAACACAAAGATGAGAATAGTCTCATTTTAGGATCTGCGAGGCAGGAATAAAGTTGGGTAAAACATCTAGCGGGTCCAATTCTAGTACGGAAATGGGCGAAACATCTCGTTGTAATATCTCTGCCAGTATACTTGCAAAGTACTTCCAGGGTGACTTCCATCTTGTGGGTAAAGCTGTACAATCTCTGCAGAGTGTTAAAAAACTATTCGAATAGCTGTGTCCTCGGTTATGGACACGATCTGGCACAGCCACACACTGGCTAGACTGAGTTTTGTTTGTGAACTCTGGGCATTGGGATTAAGGACGTGGACATGATGTGCCCACAGAGTGCAATTTACGCTACAGTCTGGTAGCTAGGAATTGCTGAAGAAGGTCCGTGCCGTACTACAAGGGTATTACGGACGGGACCCCGGAAAAGAGTAGCAGGCGATAGACGGAGCTATCGGCCTTAGAATGGAAAGGGTGGCAGGTGCCACCACAGGTGATGTTTGAACAAGAACTTGTATGTCGTTTACTAAAACCGCTTTTGAATCTATTATGCTATCGTCAAATGAAAACTTACTTTTCGCACAACCCGAAACATAGGATAGAGCTTCTTTCTTGAACTACATTGCATAAAATATAGCTGCTATCATTCCTGTGAGGAAAAGCTTGCGAGTACATTCAATGTACTCACCTGGCTTGTTGATATGGTCAGACGAGGAAGAAGAGTTCACCGACGCCGACGACAGCGACTTTGAAGGCTAGGGCGTTACCCCAGTCAGTTGCCTGTGGGAGAGGCATATTGACGGGTTACCTACGTATTTGTTTCCGCTACAGACTTTTATTCAGCCAATCGGCTTTGTGTGTAAGAGAGACCATAATGGCTCTATATCTGTATAATATTCGGTAATGTATGACTACGTTATCAAGTGCTTGTGTGTACTAGCCACTAATCATGGGACTAGTATGGTAAACACAGGAATTTATCCGGCCATAAAACCGGGTACGTCTCACTTCTTCTTCGGTTAAAAGGATTAAACTGTCAAATAAACCTGTTAAAGAAGGTAACATGCTAATACATTTCCAATGAAACATTACCTCTTTATTCACATATCCTATTGCATGTTATGTAGGTTGCTATAGCTGGCACCTTTCTCACTGTCTACGACATGCTGCTGGGTATATAATCTTATAATTCTTTCTCATATCAATCTTTCCCTTCTAGACAATGTCGACAGTTGCATGCCTTCTTCTCCAATTAAAAAAATAAAGCTATCAAACAAGGCTACTAAATCAGGTAATATCATCATATTATGTTCTTTACCTATTTGTTTGTGCACTCTATTCAGTCTTATGTAACCTCATATAATCCACTATCTTATATAGGTTGTAAAAATGCAAAAAATATGCATGCTTTGGTGCATTCCGATCAAAGCAAAAAACCTGCCGTACCAAACAAGCTCATCAAACAAGGTAATAACATGATATTATTTGCCCAATTGCATGATCCAAATTTTTTCCCTGATACTTTTCCTGTTTGATGCAGGACCTTATCGTCCCCAATCTATTCGAGGCTACAACAAACTGTATGTATTTGGAAACAATATAGAACTGACAAGTGACAATTTGAAGCGTCTAAAGCAAATAGTTGGTACTAAAAAACATGAAATACCATACTATGTGTGCCAAATGAACAAAGGAGTCATTGGTCCAAACAGAAGAATGGTAAATTTCAACCTTCCTATATCGCATTCTATAGAAATATATATTATACAGCATTCTTACTACAATGCTCGTCTTCCATCTGCAGTACTTCTCAGTGAATTTCACAAGGACATATCTCAAAGAATTCCTAGCTGAACCAATCAACACCTTACCTATCAAGAATGCAAATAACAATACCAAGCATCAAGTCCGTCTAATAATGGGCCGAGACAAGCGAGCTACCATAACAACTAATTGGCCCTTATTTGTCCAGATGACCGAGCTAAACATAGGCAGTATATGTGTTTTTGTATACAAGCACAACAGGAATTATCTATCGCTCACTGTCCATTGTCTTTGATACAGTTAAACACAGCACACTTGCTCAATTTGATACCATCTATTGCAAATTTACTGCCATTTCTACCTACAATGACATGTGCTTCATTTTTCGTACAGGAACTTGCTAACTCCAGGTTGATCAACATCTTCAAGCAACTATATCAGCAACTCCATCCTTGCTTTCCAGTGATCTTGCTAGATGCCTCTAAATTGAGTTGTCAAAATACTTCTATAGACATCCATGTTTAGAACATGACCATCTATAGATCTCTATATATATGTGGCTACCCTATGTTTACCATCTAAACTATGCGCTTTTATGTTATCTCCATATTATTACACCTTATTAGTGTTATCAATTCTTTTCCTAAACTATGCACTTAATACCCTAATATGACCATCATATGTACTTCATATGCTCAGCATGTTCATAATCAAAATATCCATATATATTATGATATGCAAACAGTCCGCTTCAACTGCCAAAGAAAACTTGAATTTTACATGCCTCGGATTATTTCTATCAGAATATTCAAAATACCATTCTTATTCTACTTATCAATAATTTGTCGATCCATAATATAGCATCTCAAATATTTCATATCTTCCTAAAAATCTACCTTCTATTTGACAGCAATTTGAGGACGGGCGCGGCAACGCGCGTCTTTCTGATCTAGTACTTTATTTAAGGCCAGCCTCCTTTGGCCCTGACCCACGCCCATGGCACTATTTTCCCAGCACACCTCTATTTATTTTCTCTCTTTCGAATGTATGATTTATTCGTTAGCACCTACACAAATTTGCCAGTGTCCTATATCCCAAAAAAATTGAGAGTATTTATGCCATTTTCCCTTACATTTTCTTAATGTTGTGACCTCCTTAATTAATCTTTGTGTCGGTGACCAAAATAAGCACTAGTCTAATCATGGAGCGAGTACTCTTCGTAAACATCAGCTCAGCTCAAATAAAAGGGGAGCCTCGCATGTGATGAATTACTTCGTAGTACTCGCTTGCATCTTACCGCATCAGCTAATTAAGCTCAAATAAAAGGGGAGATATATATGTATGGAAGCTCAGATGACATGCAATATTTCGTCTGTGCTTTGCTTGGATTTCTAGCAAATATCTTTGCCATCGGCTATACCATTTTTAGCATAGGCATGAGAGGCATCAGGAATTTTGATATCTCCTACTGCATCCACTCCCGCGTTAGACAGACTGTGTGTAGATGGGATAACCACCTCGGAATAACAAAGGATCCCTTCTTATGAGTTCATTTATGGACATGAGTTGAGATTCCTCTGGAAACTGGCTCCTTATTTTTTTTTCTTTGTTTTGAAAAGTGAAGCTTTGTTTGACTCCTTGCGTCGGATCAGGATGATACCAGTACAAAAGACTTCACAAACTCTCGGCCTCTGCATCACTGATGCACACAGCCATCCTTACTATAAAGATTCAATGTCTAGGAAGACAAAAATCAGAACCCAAAGAAGCAAGAACAACAGAAAACACCCAAGGAAGCCGAAACGCGCAGTCTATGCTGCCAGCCATGGTTGGTGAACAACTCCCTGGTTTCCTCTCTAGCAGGGTAACCGCAGTTTTTTGTCCCTTTGGTTGTGTCCAAATGACTTGGTCTTTGATAAAAAGAAACTACCGAATCTCTTGCAGGCTATTTTCTTATCTATCAGTTGGTTGTGGTCTTGATCTTCTCTACAGTGTTTGCACGATAGGGAGTCGATGGAAGCTGGAGCAAAGAGATGGCCGAGTTGTTTAATTACCAGACAGTTTATGTCCCAGTTTCGGTGCCGAGCGCTTAACAAGCTATGACATGATAGTTTTTGTACCACATGACATGTCACGTCACTTCCGTTTGCTACCAGTTTATAGTAACTTTGTAATAAAATTTAGGCTGTGTGTATCATCAGATGCGGAGGCTGAGAAAAAATAATAATGTAAAAAGCTAGAAAGCGATGACAATGGTTTCGGGTATAGTCAAGCGGAGTGTGCTAGTACAAGCTAGGCAGTCAATAGTCACTACCAGAAATATATCTGCATGAGGCTAGTTCTACACTTCTACTCTATAGGATTTGACTATCAATGAGATGAATTGTATTACTCAGTTAGCGATACCACTTCTAATTGACTCCCAGTAAGTGCAGAGTAGGTGAGAGAGAGCTAAAGCTAGAAAGGCCTATAAATTTGACATATCTATTTATTAAGTTGAAATTTTATTATTCAGAGAATCACATAAGGAATACCCAAATATAAATACCACAAGGTTCAACAACCCTTTGGTGCCAACGCTTCAAATCTCAGGACCGGCACTTGTCCTTTGTTTGGCGAGCCAGGTTCTATTGGATGTCCTGTGCCCCTGCGTATATAAAGCAATAAAAATTCAGGTGGGGAAACTCCCCACGCCGTTGAACTTTCAAAAAAAAGATAAGGTTCTACAACCATATCACTGAACAGGTGCTAAGATATGGCTCTAGCATGTAAATACGGCAAAACCCCTCGATGTTCATCTCGACATGTTGGCAGAATAAGTATGGGGGGCATCTGGAATGTGCACGCCAACAGTTGCATCCATTCGCGCGGTAAGCAAAGATTAGAGCAACACATGTAGGGTCCATTAGATCGATGATGCAATTCATAATTCCAAGCTTGTTGGGCTGAAGTTTGCACATTGAAGGCTGAACGAACGAGGCCTGATCCTACTCCCCAGTTCGATGGCCAGAACGAGCTGAGCCCGTTCGCTTGCTAGCCGCTCAGCTGTCTCGTTCGGCTAGGTGGGCTAGCAGCCACAGGCACCCAGCCCAGCTTACTCCGTTGCAGCCCATAGTAGCTTGTAAACATTTTCGTAGTTGATTTGCCAAAATTGTTTAATTCTTTATGAATTCTATGGCATGAATTCTGAATTTCTAGGAATTTATGTATTTCATTGTCGAATCAATTTTGGTGATGCCTTTTTTATTAAGGGGATCATTTTTTTGTGATTGCGCATTTAAATAAGCCATTTTTGATCATTTCGTTGTCATGGCGCAATTAAGCCAGCTCGAGCCCCACACGAGATGCTCTTTTGGCTCGTTGGTCCAACTTGGCTCAAATGGTTTTCACCCCTACGTATACGCTCCCAATTCACTTGCTAAGTTTATGCACCGCCAAGCCCCACGGAGCATTGCATATTTGCATCCAGCATGATCGAACCATCACCCTTCAATTTACCCAAGGATGCATATGCTACAGACGTCAGACAAAGTAGGGAAGCATGCATCTGGCACCTACTTAGAGTTTGCGGAAGCTAATGACACAATAACTTTCAGAAATATTGGCCTGTATGCATCGATTGATACAGAACTGAAAGACAATAAAGTTCTTTATCTTATTTTTTTCCAAAACATAGCGAATAACTATTCAATCTAAACAACTTGACTATTCAATCTAAACAACTTGTTTCTTCTCTAATCCTCCCCCATCGCTCTTGTGTTTTTCTCTTTTGTGTTTATATTTGTAAATCTTTCAGTCTAACTCTGTTCAACCTTCTTTGATAATGAATAGATCGCTGCAGTCGTTTCGTCCAAAAAACTCGAATAAAATGGTCTAGAACCATCAGATCCCGACCTTCATATCCTACGTTGTATTCTCAACTTTAGAAGAGCGCAAGAAGAGTCTGCTTCAAAACAGTAAAATGTATTCACAACTATTAAATTTGCACGAACAATCAATTTAGTCCTTATACTTAGAAAATATCCTTTTGGCTCCCTATTCTTGCTAAAGGAGTCCACATGCGATCCTAATCCTATCTTGCCTACGTATCTTGATAACGTGGCATCGTAACTTGTCTAGTGTAGCGTTGTACCTGTCCATCGTGGCCAGGTTCCTCCACTTAATCAGCTCTACACCCGCTACATCTCTCTCTTCCCACGTTGCCATCCAACATCTCCATCCTCTATAGTGACGCATACATCGACACCGTGCGTCTCGATGCCGGTGAACAAACAGTAGTGTCCTGTCGCCTGCTCCGCCTTCCTGCCCACCTCGATGGCGATCTCACGCACCGTGCCCACACCACTCTCACCAACACCACCTGCTGCCACATGGAGCTGGATGGTACCTGGACCGCCTGCATGGCCATCGTCCTCCTTTGGTCTCTCCCTTTCTCTCTATATATATGCTTTGGCTGCTTCCTGATGTCCCGACCTCACAAGGATTGGAAACAAACAAATTGGTAGCAACCTAAGACATACTTCTGTTTTTTACCCCAAATCAAGAAACCACCCGACCCAGGAAGATCCGCAAGGAGATAGAGATAAAGATATTGAATTACACACATCGAATCAGTTCATCCAAAATCTCAAACTGAGGGAGAGGGTCGGACATTATACTCCAAAACTTGGCTCTAAGGTCTTGATTGTTGGGCGGGTCTTGAATTCAAGACCTCTTGGCTCTGATACCATATTGAATTGCATGTATTGAACCAATTCACCCAAAAGCTCGAGCTAAGGGAGAAGGCCGAATATTATACTCCAACAAAAGAAATAAATATGCCAAATCAATTAATCTTTGATAGCACGCGAGTTGATGTGCAAAGAATTGGACCAAATCAAGAAATGGAGAGACGGAAGAAGACAACCACGGGCTCATGGGTGGAAGCTGCTTCTCCTCTGTTTCCATACCACATCGACACCATCATACCACCTGTTTTACCAAGCGGCGGGGGAGGTGAGCGGTAAACAGTATTAGGACTATAGATGGAGCTAAAAAGACATTTCCTGAGTAAAAAGACTAAATTGGTCTCATCGTGCAAGTTTAATGACTCTGCATGAGTATATTTTACTTGTTTAAAAATGGCATCCACACCTTAAGAAATGCCGGTGTTTCGCAAATGCCCTCATCAACATTAAGAATGGAAGACCCTATGGTTAGTTGTAGTATTACACATGGATTTCTATAATTGTAAAGAGGGCATAAATTGTATATGCTTCTACTTGTGTAACCGAGACCAGTTTCTGTAAGGCGCACTATAGTTTGAGTAAAATTGTACGTATGATCGTACTCCTATAAATTCTGTATAAAGTATTTCATTTATTCAGGAAACTATATATATGTCAAACCAGCAGTGTTGTGCACTACTACAGAGAGCTTTGTACAGACGGTTCGGAAGTCCCATACGTGACGCTTTTTCGAACCGACTGTACTAAAGCGTCTGTACAAATCAAGTTTATACAGACAGTACGGTTCCAACATATGATGTTGTTTTAGGATTGCGAAAAAGGCTAGAGCTGAGTGACCCATCTGCACCCATTCACGCGCACGTTGTGTGCACACGCCCAGCCCCGCCCGGCTGAGCGGCCCGTCCGCACCTCGCTGCTCCCATTCACGCGCACGTCATGTGCACACGCCCCTCGCCTCGCCCGGCCCGGCCCGGCCCAGCAAGCGAGCGCGCGCGCGTGGTATTTACCTTCTCCCCTCCCATTATTTCAGAGAGGTATGGGGCACCAACCCTTATAAGATAGTCACCTTCCACTTCAACTAGCATATGAGACTAAAGCTAACAGGTTAAGTGAGACGTTATAATACAGTATATTATAGTATCCAACCTAATATTTGTACAAACCCTTCCAAACAAGAGTACATCCCACCTAATCATTTGTACAAACACTTCCAAACAAGAACCGTCTGTACAAATATTATAGTGTCCCACCTAATCATTTGTACAGACAATTCCAAACAAGAACCGTTTGTACAAATATAGTAGTGTCTCACCAAATCATTTGTACAGACGATTCGATTCTTGTTTGAAAATGTCTGTGCTATTTGTACAGTCGATTCCTAATTTAGAACCATTTGTACTGTAGCGTCCCACCTAATGGGAACTGCTCGTAATCATTGTCTCGGACGGTTCTCTTTTGGAACAATCTGTGATACTCTCTATACAGACGGCTTTAAAGAGACTTTTGTACAGGAGCGTCCCATTAAATAGATTCTGTAGTAGTGGTGATTATATGTGGGGCCGTACTACTGTAGTTTACATGTAGTATGTTGTACTCTACAGTAGTCTTCTCTACCAATGCGTTGAACTGATAAGTACTGAGATATCACTGCTGACTCCCGGTAAAATCAAAAGAGTAGTCGAGAAAACTAAGCAGGGACCATTATGCATGATAACTTTATTTCAAGCAGGTTTTGTATTGTTCAAAGCAGAATAATTGGACACTCGGCTATATATAACTGAAGGTGCAAAAACGGGGGGAAAACATGGCATTTATCTTGTTATATATTCAGACTTCAGAGCATAAACACAACACAGCCACCGCTACCTATAGTAGGTACTCCAGATGGCACCTTTACTTCTTTTACCAACGCTCGAATTTGGGTTTGGGAATTGGGAGGCGTCGGGAATATCATTCTAACGGTGGTCAAAACAGATGTAAGTAAATCCAGCTTATCATTTAGCACCCGATTTGTGTTCTTTCTAGACATGGATGCTTGAGATTCATATAAAATATTTATAAATTAAGGAAAGATGAGACATAAGCTAGCTATAATACAGTAGCATTTCTTTTACGTATTTATTTTGCAAACTTATTGATTGAACTTCCATTGTGGTTAACACGTAATGAACTCCAAATTTAAAGGCCACCAGTTCCTTCAGTTATGCTACGCGGAGCGACGAGAGATCGCGGGTGTCCTATATGGAGCCATATTCAGTGTGATTTTAAATGGATGGTGTTAACCATTCTCGGAGGTGAATTTGTTTCGAATGCAATCTCAAACCTTATGGAGTTCCTCCTTTCACTGCAAGTAGATGATCAGAGTCATGACTCAGGGTGCTCAATATGGGGTTTTTGTTTCCATTGTACAACAAAAGACGTGTCACATGTACGTGACAACTCTGTTATATGCGTTTTAAAGCCAGTTTGTATATATACACACCTAAGTAAGAAGTGATGACCTGATAGGAGCTTCCACGACCGATGCCTTGCACGAAAATATGGCACAGCTTCAGTAAATAATGTTATGGGGGGCTAGCTAGAGAGGCTCCCGCACCCCGTGTCGCTCTCGAGGGCGGCAGCAGGGGCAAAACCCTAGCCACCGCTCGCATCCCTCTCCCACTCACCGCCGCTGCCACCACCCTCCGCTGCAGTGGCGGCGCCCCTGCTCCTGAAGGGTAGCGGGAGGTTCCCTAGCTAGTGTCAGCAGCCCTCGGGCTGGCAGGATTCACGAAAGCCGGGGCAGCGGCCCCGGGCATGTGTGGCGGCCGTGATGCCCCTCGCCAGCGGGGGCTTCGTTGGACAAGGCGGCGGCGGGATTTGCAGCTTCTGGTGGCGCGCTTTGCAGGAGTGATCGGGCAGGGCTAGTGCGTGACTTCTGCCGCCCTGCGCATGGCACCTCCGGGCTTGGGCGGCAGCTTGTGCGATGTTGGTGATTGCAGAGCTCTTGGCGTCCGGCAGCGTGCGCCGGCCGCAAATCTCGTCATGCGATAAACGTCGGGACAGCAACTTCGGAAAGCGGTGCAACATCGGCTCTAGGGCATAGGGCTGCAGCTTGGCACAGCATGCGTGGCGATCTTGTGCTGCAGGTGCGGCAAGGCAGTTGCCCAGTCGACACAACCCGATGGGGTCGGTTTGGCTTGGATGTCAAAGTAGCGGCTCTGGGAGCTTGGTGAGGCGGACGTGGTCTACGAGCAGTCATCTTGTGTGGCTAGGGCTGCGGAGTGTCCGAGTCATGTGGCATTACAGCTCGTGGGCAAGCGGTGGATGTCAGGGCAGCGGCCCCTGAAGGTGGTGTTGATGGCTTGCGCAGGGCGTAGCGGAGCGGCTAGAAGTCGGGGCGGTGGCCCTAGGAGCATGAGTGGTTGAGGCCCGAGCGTCGAACTCGTGCATGGGGCTTTCGATGCCGTTGGCCGGCAACGTGTTGGGCGACGCAAATGGCACATGCTTCTTGTGGTGTGCTGGCTTACTCCCTACCATGGGAGCGTCCTAGGTTTGCTCCTCCCATAGTAGACCTGGCCTCTCCTCGTAGTGGCAGCGGCAGCGGCTAGTTGGTAGACCGTTTTCTTGGCTGCAGCCGGAGTCATTAGTTTGTGGGTGTTTGGGTGGCATGTCAGTTTGTTGAGTCCTTCGTGTTGTTGGCATGTGCAGGCTTCAGGGCTAGTCGAGCTAGACGGGCTGAGTCTGTCTGCATCGGTTTTCAGCTGGTTTTTCTCAATATAACTGGTCAAATTTCTTTCTACATAATGAAGAGGCAGAGCTCTGGCTAGATGTTCCAAAAAAAATTTATATGGGATGCACTTACACAAGGCTGCCAATTAGTCATTACCATAGATATACCTGAAGAAGCAATTTCTGTATTTATGCATTTTAGTTGAGTCATACTACACAATCAATCTATAGCTAGCTACCACTTTTAATTGACTCCCAGTAAGTAGAGAGTAGATGAGAGAACTAAAGCAAGCTAGGGCTTTAAAAAAAATCAGAGCAGCAGATGAGAAGGGCTGACTATAGATACCGGCCACAAGGTGCAAGAAGCATGTATACATCGAACAGAAGCTAATCCATGCCTTTAGTTCAGGGCAACTCCTCTCCTTCGTCTCGGCGCGCTGCGGTGCAAGCCTGGAGACATCAGGCAGTTTGCTACCGATATGTCCATTCTTGCTGTAAGAAAACAGTAGTCTGAGAGCTGTAGGAGCTAGCCATGCATTAGATGATACAATTCAGTATTCCAGACTTGTTACATGTTCTTTTTCTCAAACAAACTTGTAGGCCATCTATGAAGGTAAAGTTAGTCATTGACTTTTTCACCTCTTTAAATCATTTAGAATAGACTATCAAATAACTCATATAATAGTGTCGTCTCTTAAACTGACTCTATGTGAAGAGTCAATATTAAATGCAACAGTGTACAAAGACAATGTGATTAACTCTAGAGATTTTATTCTGTGTTAGAATCTGACTCTTCACAAAGAGTCAATTTTATTATCTCTCATTCTCTTCTCTCTTTCATGTCAGCAATTATCTTAGGTGGCATGACGAAGAGTCAACTGATGCCAGGCCTTTATACATGCTCTTATATGTTCAAACCAGGTTTACATTAATTATAGCACTGTATATATTTGTGTTCTCATTTTATTTCATTTTTGAAAAAGAGAGAGTGCCCTTCGATTTCTATTATCAGAAATCATAGCCAAGTTCTTAAAAACTGAAAATTGTGTGTTCTCATAGGCACTGTGCTCAAAACTCATAAAACATTTACAAGGAAATCGGAAGAGCTAACAAGCTAGTAGCTAACACCCACTAAAGTAGCATTTCTTTTACGTATTTATTATACAAACTCATAGAGTAAACTTCTACTGCCATTAACTCACTGACGTCTAGGGTGAACTTTAAGTTTGAAGGCTACTAGTCCCTCCTCTTGCCCTCCAGCCAGGAGGTGCAGCAATAGAAGATTGCCGTTCTAATGGAGGTCCTATGTAGCCTTGAGGAAACGAAAACTAAAGGACATGACATCCTTTTGCTGTGTGTTACGAGGGGTATGTGCATATACTGCAGATTAGTTTCTTCGTTTCCTAAGAGATTCCATGTAGCCCTGCAGATACCTTACGTTCGGGCGATTTAAGGGTGAATTTCAAAAAGCACGGTTTTACCGTTCTCAGAAGTATATGAATCTTTATTAAATGCAATCTCTAACCTTATGGAGCCTTTGCCTTCCATTGTAAGTGCATGGACCAGATCGTTCTAAAAAAACTATGGCCCAGTTCTTTTCGGCTTTTCTAGGGGTTTCTCCCAGAAACTGCCCTCTCCCAACTTCTCCCAGAAGCCCCGACGAATTTGAGGGGGCGGCTTCTGGGAGAAGCTGGGAGGGGACAGCTTCTAGGAGAAGCCCCTGGAGAAGCCGAAAAGAACTGGACCTATATCTCCTAGAAAATACAGCAGAACTCTGGCGAACAATTAATTTTACAGGCATTGCACTAGTACACAACACTGTCATTAGTCATGTACCCGCAGGACGTAATTTCTGTGTTTATACATTTTAGTTCAGTCGTACAACACAATCGCTCTGTCAGCTACCACTTTTAATCGACTCACAATAAGTAGAGAGTAGGTGACGAAACTAAAGCAAGCATGAATATATTACGATTTTTCTTCAAGTATAATTTTCATTTTTTCAGAGGAGCACATGAGAAAGTGTACTATAGATACCAGTGTCAAAATGTGCAAGAAGCATACATCGAAGAGAAGCCAAGCCATGCCTTCAGCGCAAGGCAGTTCCTCCTTCATCTCAACGTGTTGCATTGTAGGCGTAGGAAACATCAGGAAGTTTGCGATCAATATTTCCACTCGTGCGGTAAGAAATTAGTAGTGTCAGAATATGAAAGCTGTATAAGCCATGCATTACATGATGCAAATTCATTGTTCCGAATTTGTTTCTGTCGACCGACTATTTGCCCGGTCTATTCAGCTTGGCATGTCAGAGATAGCGGCACTACGATACCAATGTAGTTAGAACAAATGGGACCTATAACAATGTTGATGATATGATGCAAGTTCAGCATGAAAAACTAATGCAAGTGTTCTTATCTCTATTTGTGTTCTTTCCAGGTACCCAGACATCTTGATTTGGCAACGATTGAGAGTGGGACGACCTAAGCCTCCAAGCACCCAAGCGAACCTTCAAAGTATGGAGGACACGGAGCCTCTGGCGCTTACTCAGAAAGTTTGTGAATATGCAGTTTGGAAAAATCTAAATGTAGCGCCTTTCATAAACATAGTGGGTACAACTTCATCTAACAAGATAGTTGGATTGCTTATCCCAGTCTGCATCTTGCATTTGATACTCTCTCCATCCTCACGAACTCTTTAAGGAATTCCATTCTTCACATGAATAAAGCTTAGTCTTGCTCTTGTAGCAACATTCAAGTTTTGGCATAGTTTCATCATTAACTGATGATGGTAGGGACTTGTATATCTTCTCAGCTCCCCAAATGAAGAACAGCTTGTCAAGAAAAAGGTCTAAGCTAATCAGATAACCAGGAAATCAAACTCAATCCACATCACAAAGTGAACAAAAAATTCCATACACGACTATGAAATTTCCATGTTCTGTGTATCAACATCATACAACTCTTACATTCCTACACTTGTGGCAGAAACTAGGAAAATCTGTTGAACTACACCTACCAATAATTCCTGACAAGATTTACAGCTAATAACAATAACACCAGGTACAACTGCAGATGATAAAAGTTCAGGATAAGAAAAACTCTGATACATAGTTGACGATGCCAGATGTTTTATTTTTTAGATAAAGAAAGGATTTTAGTACTTCCAGCCTCTGCATAGCACATGGCCAAAACCAGATGTTTTATTGATATGGATTTTTTTTCTTCCTTTCTTGGTTGCTGCAATTGGAGCACAGACAAACCTGGAACTGGATTTGTTAATGAATTCCCTTTCTCTTGTGCCGGTAGTGATCCCTTCTTTCATAATCATCTGGGCGGTCATCAACCATCTCCCATTTGTCACTTCCCAGGTGGCCATCTGAAGAACCGACTTTTGTCTTGGCATGTCTTGAACTCTGAATATATGCTTTCACCTTGCTGTCACGTTTGTAGTCAGTCAAGTGAGCAGTTTCGTGGTCCCGATGTTTATGTCTATGTGTGTTCTTACTGGACTTGTGCCCATCAGCAGCCCTGTCAATATGACTCTTCTCTTTACGACTTTGATGATGAGTATATTCACTGTAATCACTTTTGCGTGTTGCCCTAATTTCATCTCTTTTTCCCAAAGCCCTTCTATGATGCTGTTTGCTCATCTGTTTAGTAACCTGGATAGAATTGTCAGGCATGTCATGAAGCTCAGCAGCAGATCGCTCAGAATAATGTTTCCTCCCTTCTCTTCCATATGAATCAAATTCCTTTTGATGTTATGATCAACTAATTCTTCATCTGATGAATAACAAGGCTTCTCGCGGGTAGGGCTACAAAACTTATCCTTGCGGCACCATTTTTCAATCCTCGTGCTACCTTCATCGCCGTACCTTTCAGATCTCTTTTCTGTTTGATATTGCTTATGTGATGTTCTTCTACCATCCTCATCATGGTAATCCTCAGAACCACTATCATAGTCATACTCCCTAAAGAAACATATATTCACTATATACATTAATCCATATAATTTCACATTAGCTGAACAAAAAGATGTATGGGTACAAATGGCAATCCTATAGGAAGCTGAATGAGCTCTACATCCACTGTGGTGTGTGGACATCAAAATGAAAACCATGGAAAATTACAGTTTTGCAGGATTGTATGAAACATTTCATACAGATAGTACAGTAGCCTTCCTGTGCATTATCAAATTCTGATGATTTTTATATGATGATATTTCTTTAATATTAAACCTGCCATATAATACCACAAGGTGCAAATATCAAATGGCCCAAGAAACGTAGTTTAAAGCAGTTCAGACATAAACACTAAAAGGTCTAAAGCTAACATGTTCGAGATTAAAATAAAACCATGTATATACAACACTTACTATCATAATCTAACAAATTAGACTGGCAAAATATAACTGAAGGTATGCAAAGGGCAAATTTCGTAGTGTTCAGTAACTCCCTATGAAAGTTAAATTTCCCAGTTGGTTTCGAAAAAGGTAAATCCCAGTGAAGAAAAGATGCGATGAGTTGAATTAGTTTAAAATTTATGCTGACACTTGGGGAGTTTAGGTGTGTGCTATGTCACATGCAATGTATAAATCTGCAAGCAACCACATCTAATGTTACATAAACTTAAAGGTTGCATATAAACATCAATAAATTCATAGTTACCTTACACCCCTTTCACTTGGAGCTTTCTGACTCTTAACATTATCATGAACACCCATGATCCTGTATGTGATATGGGTTGCTGTACTCCAGGTAGCACTGGAGATGGCATACCTCCCATCCCCATAAAAGCACTGAAAGCATCATTTAGGGGTCAAGAAGATTAACACTTTGAGCTGGGTATGGTTGGTGAAATTGCTGTTATTACAAGAATCATCTCAGAGGAATACCAATAGAAAGGAAAAAGGTAACTTACTATGGATTCTTCATGCCTCCATAAAATGATGGTATATATGGAGTAACTCCAAAAGGTGAGACTGGGACAACTCCTGGATCAAATGGAACTATCCCAGGTGTGCCATAGATATTTCCATAAGGCTGAAGAGGGTGAAATATAGATCCCTGCCAATTAGGTGGACCATATGCATCTCGATGGAATGCACTATCTTCTGCATGTAAAGAACAATGAAGGGCATGCAAAGGGTAGACTAAAACTAGGGGGCAAGAGGGGTATTTCAAGCATGATATGCTCAACTGAACCATTACCTGATTGTACATTTGATGCAACTGGACAATCTCTGATCAGGTGGCTTGGAGAACCACACCTGTAACAAGTTCGCCCGCCCTGAAAAGAAACTTAAAATTGGCACTATAGTACAGAAAATAGCAATTTCGTTAAGCAAACTAGAAAAACCTGCATCAAACTCTTAAGTCAGTAAAAGCATGCTGTTCTACATACATCATGTATCAACTTATCTATGAAATTGGGGCAAATGAAACTATGGTAGAAATATTTTCCTTGGGATTTACTAACTTAACATATCAACAGGGTTCCACACTGTTTCTTTGGAACCTACTAACTACTAAGGCGTATCTATGTACAAAGTACAAACCACCTAATCATGTGACTGTACTTCAGAAAAAATCTGGTACTATACACTAATGGTTCTCATAGACCAAACTAGTAAGCCCTCAGCATTGCAAAACCATGGTTTCATTTTCTCCAAACAAAATACTGTCTGACAACAGGTATGTTCCTCCAAGTAAATGAATAAAATGAATGCACTCTAATCAGGAAAAATAAGATATCGCACCTTTCTTGACCTTATCAATGGTGCTGCAAATCCATTGTCATCTGCATGTAAAGAAAAAAAATTGGAAATGACTACGTGGAACTATGGATAAGCTAATGACAACTACATAGCTAAAGAAATAGAGAATACCCCAAGAATTCACCTGCTTTGGCGTCAAGGGTAGGCAAATTGTCTGGAAATGCCAAGTAAAAAAAACTAAGCCACATACTAAAAGGCAAGTAAACAGCAATCGAATTATCAAGAAAGATCGTACCACTCTCTTGTGCAATATTTTGGTACACCTTTGAGGAGCTTGCATTTCCTTGAAAAACAGCATTCCTAGATGCTACTTGGGGGAGTCCTGAAGCTGTTTCATTTGGTATATTTCTATCTAGACGGATCTTAATACTAGAGCTTTTTTAATCTCTTTTGAGGTTGGCATGATCTGATTGGAATCTTTTCCCGTGGCAGATGGAGAACAGGGCAACTTTTGGTCTTGTTGGTGAATCGACAGGGCACATGATGCCTCTTTTGCTTCTATACCTGATTCTACATCTGAGCTTACAGACAAGAAATGTGTATTCAGCAATACTTCAGAAGATAAGAAAATCTTATGAAACAAGGCAGTGAATTTCAACATACCAGGTGCATACATAGGTCCTGGATCGTCAAAGGCAACAACACCAGCTGGCTGTGTCTCAACAAAATGTTCGATGGCCTTACGAAGTGACAAATTTGGTAAGAGATCATTAATACTGCACCTGGGTGATGAACACTTTGGACATTTTTTCATGTCAGCCAAAGTAGAAACAATACCTGCATCACCCGAAAATAATTAAAGATTTCAACATAATGGGGACAAAATAGAAATTTAGAATTTTCTATTATTTCTTATCAGCAAAACTAAACTGTATGCAGATCTCAATTATGAAGACATGAGAAATTTATGGAACTCTGGATCAGCAATCGAATCTAACAGGGCAAACAAAACTCACTATGACAATGACTGCAGGGAGCTGCAGTGAAAAATCACAGTGAAATTATTTCAAAACACGCATGCACGCACAACGGACATACATGGCCTCCTCGTCAAGTGTTCAACGGAAAAATGATTAGAATAAACAAAGCTACTTGATGTATCAAATGTCAAGCAAGAAAAGTCAGATCAATTATCACATTCCCTTGTGTCTGGTATGTATTGGCAGTGGTAGATACATGCAGTAAACTACTGTGAGGTCACTGTGAATGTCCATAGGAAAACGTTCGGACATCTAATAAGAATTTATATGCACTAAAAAATTAAGAGACTGGGGCACATCCCCCTCGACTTCTTAGTAAGTGGATGAGTCCTCAACCTGGGTGGGTGGGTTCACAACCATGTGTGCCCACCATTGCACCCTGGAGACTTCTCCATTGTTTATATACACTGCACTGAAGGACCTGTCTGCTAATACAAATAAAAATCTTAACAAGATGGATTGAGGTAATATCAAAGTTGAATTCAGGAGCTGAGTACTAGGGGTTCTAAGCATAGCCATGCACAGCAAGCCTAACTGCTCAAATATAGTTGATAGTTCTATGCAAGAGGATGTGAAACAAAGATGGTCTCTTACAAAAACAGCCAGAAATGCTTTAGTTCTTTACATGACTTACATTGTTGCAAAAACTATGCTGGCAACATGGTATCATCACAGCGTCTTGGAATATGGTTTTACAAAGGAAGCATCTCAATTCTGCTGGCGAATCCATGTTGGGTATAGCTTGAGAGGATTTAGCAACGCTCCTAAGACAAGCGACAGAGATCATATTATGTAAAATAACTTACAAATTAATTGCGATAACTTGATAAAAATATGGAACATCTCATGTGGATACAAGAAATGAGGTATTACCGTTCCATATTCCGTGTTCTGCCTTGGAACTTATTTCGATATCCCTTTTTCCTGCTCTCAAACCAAGTTCTTCAATAGAGTTATCCATGACAATTTCTGTCATCCAGTGAAAATTTTGTTTTCAATAGTAGTTTAGGAAGTCCTAGCAAAATGGTGTTGCTTAATCACCTTCCGGCATGGCCTCACTAAGACCACTTCCTGATGTTCGGATATCTTGGACAAGACATCTCAGAGCATCTACACCAGTAAACAACTAAACATAATAAAATCTCACACGGAAGGAAGCGACATCAAGGACATAAAATGGTTTGCTGAAGGCCATGTTATTACTTTAAATCATTTTCATATGAATTCTAGTATCTAGCACTTTATACTACCTCCAGTCACATATAGCAGTCACTAAAGGACATAGTATGGTTAGTGGCAACTGTTTGTGACTGGAGGGATTAATTGGTCATAAAATATGCTTCCCATTCAAAACTTGCAGGATTTATCCAATTGTGCTTGAAAAATAACAGGCAATCACAAACCTGAGGTATACAAGAAATAACTAGAAGTCAAATAAGGAATATAAGCAACATAGCGTAAAGTACATAGTAGTATACAATCATTTGGAATTATCTATACCTAGATAGTTGGTAGGTAATAAACGACTGAAACTATTTTTTATGGGCAAAAGATAACCAGAACCAGTCAAATCTCCTGCAGAGGAAGCAGCATCAGCTGTATAACTCAATCTCAGTATGTGCGTGTAGAAACAAACTGTCCATTAGCACACAAGTACACCTATTGCAGTTCGTTACATGTTCAAATAAAGAATAAGCATCATATCTTTGTGCATGGGGGCCTCTAGCAAGTGAAACTAAATACACAGAGAAATAGCATGGCAGTTAACTAAACTAACGGTGAAAAATTAGGCTCTGGGATTTCACCTCTGATTGGAACTTTGTGTTAATTTGGCACCATCAGCATATGACTCCGGTAATTCTGCCTCCAAATCAGGACAAATGTCCTTGCTGGTGTCATCAAAGTTGTGCAAAGGAGGCGACAACGACGTGATCCCCTCGCCTCGATCGCCGCGACCACAACCTTGCTGCTCCCCAGCCCTACGACACAATCGAACACAGCAGTAAGCGCCCAAACCCACTCATTTCCAACATTAACAGCAGCTCTCTCTAGCTACGCACGTTTTGGCAGGAGGAGCCGACGAGTCGCCGCCGCCGTGCACGGAGGTCTATGGGCACGCGCTTGACGACGAGCTCGGAGCCGGCGGGGATGAGCAGTGCGTCGTCGTCGAGAGCTGCGAGGACAAACCAAAAAGGGAGTCAAATCGAAGCGGGTTGGGCAGCTCCGTCATGGCCTCACGGGGATGGAGGCTGCAGGGGAGTACGAAGGGGGGAGTGCCGTACTGCGGTTGGAGGCTGCGTCGGAGATGAGGAGGCCGAAGTGGCGGCGGAGCGCGGGGCCGAGGATGCGGGCGCGGAGGTCGCGGACGGAGATGGTGCCGGCGCTGGCGAGGTCGAGGGAGTCGAAGCGGGGGGAGCTCCGGTAGCGGAAGCGCACGGCCATGGTGACGGACGGGCGGACGGCCGGCGGCGAGGTCAGGCGGGCGCCTTCGCCGTCGCGTTCGACGTCGAAGTGGGAGACGACGAGGAGACAGACAGAAAAATTTTAGAATGAAATTAAAATGGAGGTAGTTATTATCCTCTAAGGGTATGGTTTGGTTGCATGGATTAGAGTGGATGGGAGATGGTCATCCATGTATTTGAGCTCATCCAATTGTTTGGATGGGTGGATGGGTTGGACACTGATATCCCGTTTTGGGGAATATTCGCTGAAGATGCTGGGCGGAGCGATCCAACCAAAAACACCAGACGGCCTCATCCACCGCGTGTCGCTCACCCCTAGAAATTCCCTCACCTCCTCTCTTCCCGAGCAAGCCCACGAAACCGGTGCGTCCGCCCCGGCCGACCACGCGCGCCTCGCCACCGCGCGGCACCTCCCCCACCCCCACGGCCGACCACGCGCGCCTCGCCGCCGCGCTGGGCACCTCCCCCACCCCCACGGCCGACCCACGCGCGCCTCGCCGCCCCGCGGCACCTCCTCTTTCTCGTCCTTGGCCGCAGCCTCCTCGGCGTCCCCTTCCAAGCCCAGGCCCTTGTGGAGGCGCGGCGGGAAGATGGCGCAGGCGTCGGAGGCGGGGGGCGGAGGCCGCAACGGGTACGGTGGGGTGGACGAGCTCCCAGGCGTCGGAGGGCGGGGGCGGGCGGGGAGGAGGAGGCGGAGGGCATGGAGGCGAGGGAGGAGGATGAGAGCGAGAGGGTCAGCGTCTTGGGCTTGAGGAGGAGGTGCGGGTTCGGGGAGGGGAGGAGGAGCAGGTGGAGCACCGAGTAGGGCGAGGCCGGGGCGGACATGGCGGCGACGAGCTGGGATTCCGGCGGCGGAGGCGGCGGAGGGAGCGGTAGCCTCTCGTCCATGGCTGCTGCTGCAGCTCACTGGGCTTCATTTTTGCTTTTTTGTCATCCCCTCTCCCCGGCGGGCGGCGGCGCCATTCCCTCCACTTCCCAGCAGGCAGCGGCGGAGGATTTCTTCTATTGTTTGCTGTGGCCTGAAATTTCGTGTGTGGTATTGCTAAAATTGGTTTATTTCTCTATTGTTTGCTGTTAGTGACGTAGGAAGTGCCAATGTTTTGCTGAAATCTGATGTTTGTGATTCTATCTTGCTGAAATTTACACAGTTAGTGTACACTTGTTGCTGAAATTTAATATATGTTGAATATCTATACAAGTGTATAGCAATTATTAATTAAAAAAAGGTTGTAAACATGATATAATGTATTAGAATGCACTACTTCAGATTTTTTTTTCTGAAATATGTATGAAGAGGGGGTAATCTCACCAAGAGGTTATCACACCCATTTATCCACCTCCATCCAGCTAACCAAACAGAAATCTGGCTCATTCTATCCATTTCTAGCCATACAATCCATTCATCCAACCAAACAACTATCTGGATGGCTCCATCCCTAAAATCATGGATGGCCATCTCCCATCCACTCTAATCCATGCAACCAAACGGACCCTAACTAGACGTGGGAATTTAGTGACCGTAAGATCAAACATAGGCAGCCTAGATTAGGAGAGGAGGAACAAGTAGTCACGAGATATTTGGACTTCAGAAAACAAAGACTAAATTTCACAGAAACCCATCTTTCAGGATAGAGAAAACACAAACCACAGTTTTTGGATTTGTTTCACATAATTACAGTTTTCTGAGATAATTTATAACATTTTATTCGAACCGAGCATTTTGCTTATCTTAATAACGGCTGCAATCATTATGACCTATATGTTAACATAAATTTCGGTCGATGTAAATGGTGCATATTGCTAGGGCTACGAAAGAGACAAAAGTTGATTAATGTTTACTTATATTTTCTTGGTTTAATAAATCCAAAGTCTATTAGGCCTTACGGTCAGAATCGCTATTAAGAAAAGGAAAAGACTCAGTTAAGATGAAACGTTATAAATTATCTTCAAAAAACTACTGTTAAGTGAAATATTTTCTAAATATTATGTTTTCATGTTACCTCTACCGTAGCAGGGGAGGGTTCTCCGAAATTTTGCAGACGAGTCCTTGGTACAATTTGTATTATTCATCTAACCACCGATCATTTGCCTGGAGGCCCGATAACTACAGCGACGAGGCCGGCGACGGCGATCTCCGGCGGCGGCACGGCCCTCGCCGCATCCTCCCGCCGCGCCGTTCGCCCCTCCAAGGTACTGCCGCCTCCTCCCACTACTCCCACCTCCGTTTCTGCGCGCACGCATCGCCGCATCGCCACCTATGAGAAGGAAGCAGAGAACCCCTAACTGAAAATTCGGTGACAGAGCAGCTAAATGTTACAGATCATGTCCAATTTAGGCATGTTTTGCCCTTACATCTTGGCTTACCCAACTAATGTGTCTATTAGTTAGCCATGGCCAGTTATAGTTGTCAGATAGGAATATGTTCGTAGTTAATCCAGCTCCAATCATCCCAAATAAACCTCTAAGATGTGGATACGATTCGATTATAAGTATGACCTGTACTGAATAGTACATGCCAGTAGCTATTTGGACCAGCAGTATGCTACTTCAGAATTCAGACATGTATTCCTCTCATGTTTTTCTGTCTGATTCCAACTGCAGATCCTGGTGGCTGCATGAGCTCCACAAATTTTGTGTGATTGGGCCTTTGAGTCGTCAAGTCCAATGGCATAGGCTGTTTGTTACTAGTTGCAGTTGGGATGGGTGACTGCTCATGTACTGAAACCACATTTTTGTTACCTGCTTCTTACCTTCAACCAGGGACATTTTACTGCATCTAACAGCATTTTTTTTAAATGTTACGACCCTCCTCCTCACGACAATGAGCAGCTCCACAATTACATTATTGGACACAAATAATATTGTACAGGCCTATACGCTTATAATTTACTAGTTTATATAGCAAATTTTACTCTTTTTTTATGTTGCTACAAGTCTGAACATTTCAAAGATACTGATATTCAGAGATCCTGCGTATTAATTCTCCTGTCAGTTTTGCACGAATACATATAGCAAATTTTACTCTTTTTTATGTTGCTACAAGTCTGAACATTTCAAAGATACTGATATTCAGAGATCCTGCGTATTAATTCTCCTGTCAGTTTTGCACGAATACATTTTTTCTATATCATTGTCGTGAAATGCAATAAATGCGCTGTGTCATTGGATCATATTTGGTATCATGCCCTGATGGTCCTGTCCTGGTGCTGGACTGAAAAACAGTTGAAATTTCTGTAGTACTGTATTCAGTACTGGTAACAGAATCTGCCAGTACTGGCACTGGATCTGATACACAGGTTTACTCCAGAGATTTCGAATTCTGAATCGATGTACTGGAGTTCTTAAATTACTGGTACATTGTTGCTAGCATGTACCAAATTTAATCCTAGCGATTCACTTTAGCCTCTTCACTTTCAGGCAAGCATGTATCTGCATTGCAGTAACTCACTATGCAGAGGGGTTCCATGGACTGAAGGATCCCCACCTGAATTATATTACTTCAAAATGGAAAGAGTTAGAGTGGGTCGCGTGTTATCGCGAGGATAGGTAGTCACGCCAGGATTGGCATGCTATCTTGGACTCCAGTTCTTTGAACCGATGGGACCATAGAGTGAGGTCAGAGATTATGTTTTGTATAGAGGTTACAGCTGAGACGCCACACTTCCTAAAGAATTTGGCGTTGCTAGCATCCCATATCCTCCACATGATGATGAGAAGAATGGACAGTCATACTGATCGTTGAAGCTTGTTTGGCATCGGAGAGTCCCAAATGTCGTCAAAGGGGTCGGAGAGTGAATTGATCTGCAGGCGCTGACAAACAGCAGCAGCAGCAGAGCAGCCAAAGAATAGGCGGAGCCTATCCCCGCATAGGTCACCGCACCTGGCACAGGTTGCATCTTGTTGAAGCTTCTTGTGCCACAGGTTCACCTTGGTGTTGAGCCTGTTCTTGCACAGCAGCCAGGCGAAGTATCGCCTGTTCTTGCACAGCAGCCAGGCGAAGTATCTTCACCTTATTTGGGACGTGGGAGGACCAGATGTGAGCCGCGCTGCTGTCTGAGGCTTTCAAAATTGGGCGTACGCACCTTTAGCTGAGAATTTTGATCCGTCTAGCAGCCTTCTGGAGTCGGGGCAACCTGTGAGAGCGAAATCCTGCAAGGAGGAAGACAGTACTAGCAGCTCAGAGGCAGCCGCATTGGTTAGTCGATTTCTCAGGCCCAAATCCAGACCTTCATGCAAAATTTTCTGAACTGAGGCGTTTGGTTTGTTGTGATGGGTAAAAAGATCTGGAAAGGCTGTGGTTAGGGGTTCGAGGAGGAGCCATCTATCGTGCCAGAAGAAGGTTGTTTGCGGTAGTATTGGTTAGCTGAGACAGCATCGTCATTTGGTTGAGAATAATGGAGGCTAAGAATGACGGGGGCGAAAGCGCTTTGGCTTTTTGAAGGAGCGAGATTTTCCAGGGCAGGTTTTCTGAGTGTAAGAATCTGTAGGCAAATTTAAGCAAAAGACACCTATTATGAATTGTCAAATTTTTTAGCCCTAGACCACCCCTGTTTTTCGGAGTGCAAAACCGCTTCCTGAGCAACTAGGCAATGAGCTCCAAAGCAGGATTCTTCTGCAGTCCAGAAGAAAGCTCGTCTGATCTTGTCGATGGCTGCAATAGAAGTTTGGAAGAGGACATGAAGTAGGTTGGAAGGCTATCAAGCACAGCAAAGACAAGGATATAGCATCCACCTTTGGAGAGCAGGGTCGCTCGCCATCCAGATAGGTATTTGTCACATTTGTCAATGATTGGGCGGAAGGCAAAGGAAGGTAGCTTGTGAGGGGAAAGAGGAAGGCCCAGGTAAGTTTGGGGGAAGGATTCGATGGAGGTACCGAGAATGGATGCGATGTCATTGGCTAGGTTAGGGTCGGCATGCATGGGAACAAATGTGGTTTTGTGGTAGTTAATGGCTAGACCCGTAGCAGGGCGAAATCGTCAAGGATTTGCCGAAGGTACTGGCCTTCTTGAGTAGAAGCTTTGGCGAGAATTAGTGTCGTTGGCATATTGCAGGACAGCACGAGGGAGAGTTTTTGTAGTTGGATGTGAGAGGAGACCATTGCTGGAGGCTTGGAGAAGCAGCTCGCTAGAGGACGTCAGCGAGGATGTTAAAGAGGTATGGGGATAGTGGGTCGCCTTGTTGTAGCCCGGTCCTGCAATTGATCCAGTTACCGGGGACCCCATGAAGAAGAATGGCTGATCTAATTGCACCAAAGTTCAGGGAAACCAGGATGACGCATGATAAGAAGTGGTGATTCCCAAGAGACGGAGTTGAAGGCTTTCCTGAAGTCGAGTTTGATGACAATGGCAGGAGCCTTGGATCGATGACAACAATTAAGGACGTCAGCCATGTAAACAAAGTTTTCTGAGATTGATTTGCCCGAGATGAAGCCCGTTTGATCACCGTGGACAAGAAGGGTGATGAGAGGTTTTAGGCGATTGGTTTAGCACTTCACCGTGGAATGAAGGATAGTATTATCCTCACCAGCCACCAAGTTGAAATTCATCAAGGGAAGATCATATTCTCTGAGGATGTGAAGTCATGGGTGATGAAGGAAAGAAAAAAGATTCGTACAGAACATCGTGAAGACACTGCGTGATTTTGTCAGGAAATCGTTAGTCACAGAAGAGCATCTAGGTGGGCATCTCAGTTCAGCTGACGTTTGCTTTATGGTTTATGTTGTCAGTGCTACTGTGTGCCCTGTGAAGCCTGAAGAGAGCCAGGAATCCGAAGAGCGGCGTAGAGGAAAATTTGTCAGTCTTGGGTCAGTTTCACTGTGTTTCTTTTATGTTGTGCAACTGTTCTCCTGAACCCTCAAGCAGAGATTACAAAAGGTATGGTCTAAATTCTAAACATGCTGGCTTCCATTTTACGACTGATTTCCTTTTATTTGATTCTAGGGTTATCTTGTAGAGCTAGCAAAAAAAACTCTCCAAGCCCTTCCTGCAAATTAGGAGTATCTCATTGTGCTCTGGTCATGAGGAAATAGCATCATCTTGCCATCTTGAAAACTATATCAACATGTGTCACTATCCAAATGTTTATCTTATTGCAAAGCATTTATCATGCAGGAGATGACTGGTTAAGTAGAAAAGAAAAGGTTATCACAGCGTATGTGCTGTTCTACAATGACAGCATTAAACAAGCAACAGAACGGCAAAGGTTTGGATGCTGTTTCTTTCAGAAAAAGGACTTTTTTTAATCCTAGTTTAGGAACTACTAGCACCATTTGTTCAAATCTTTTAGAAAGAAGCAATGGCTTTTGCATCTTGGCTAAGGCCGAGTTCAAAAGAGAGAGAGATCATAGATTCTCTGCCTCTTTTTGTGTCTTTTTAATGTTGCTGTTCTACATTGACAGCATTAAACAAGCAACAGAACGGCAAAGGTTTGGACGCCGTTGCTTTCAGGAAAAGGACTTTCTTTTTTTGAGCATCATGGCCGGACCCAGGAGAGGTAGCATGTTCAGTTTTGTTTCTTTGGGTGCCTTTTTGTGGTCCTAACTTGGTAAGTGTAGGAAATTAACAGCCCAACTACCTCTGATTCTTCTTAAAAGCACACATCCAAAGTTACCACTCTGTACTGCAACTAGAAACTCGAAAGAAATATATCCCAGGTTTAAGATTTGCTAAATATTTTTAGTAGGAAAAGTATTGCATGCACTGCATGTACTATGTAGCTTGAACCTGACATGAGGATTAGTGCTCTCTCTTTACATCATTTTCAAAATAGATAAGAATCTAAGTCTCCTACATTTTTGTGGACTTGTGTGATTGGCTACGTGCAGGAAGATAAAAAGCCGAACTAAAAAGCACGAGAGACTGTTTTGTCCACAAATCTGGTATCATCTGGAAATAGAATTTCAATTGTGATAGATAAACAGCACGAGAAGAGGAGAAGAGACCCAGCCCGTGTCACCCTCTAGGGTGACTTGGGCAGCAGACCCCAAACCGCACCTACCGCCGTCTCCCTCCTCCTTCCCCCTCGTCGCCGCCAGAGGACGCCCCTAGACAATGCCTGTGCGGGGGGACAGCGGCGGCGATGTCGTCTTCCTTGTTGCAGCCCTCTATCGTGGGCTCATGCTTCGGTGGTGGTGGCTCTCCGGGTGTGGGCACCGCTTGGCCGCTGTCCTCGTCCACCAGCCTCACGTGGGGTGGACGGAGCGGCTACGGTAGCCGGATCTAGGCCAGTGTGGCCGGATTTGTTCGTGCGGTGGTGTGGCGGATGGCGGGGTTGTGGCCCCTAGTGGTGAGGCGTCGCGAGGGGTGAGTGTCTCAGCTACAACACCTAGATCTGTTCCGGTGCAGCGATGAGAGCAGGGTGATGCGGTGGGCGACGGTTGTGCAATGGCCGTATTGCAGCTTCGTGCGGTTCTGGGCCAGCATTGTGGCGGCGTTTTGGGGATGGCAACGGTGACAATTTGCTCCATGGTGTAGGAACGGGGGAGGCTAAGTCAGCTCTAGGGAAAAGCCTTGTTCTGGCTTTCAGCCAGGACCAGCAACGGCGATGCTTGTGGGCGCCGTTCACCTCCTTAGAGGCGTCGCTATGGGGCTGCTTCCCTCCTTTTTTCCCGAAGGCTCTGAGGGAAACCCTAGATCCAGTCTCCTAGATCGGGCAATGGCGACGCCTTTGCGCTGTCTTCCTCCTTGGAGGCATCACTAGGAGACTAGTGGATGGATGTGTGCGGTTGTCAGGGCAGCAAGCCCCGGTTCTCTTGGCACAGTTGTTTCTGTGACGACAATGATGGTGATGAGTGGTTGCTTCTCATCGAAATTAGAGCTGCCTCTCGCCGTTGCGGTGCTTGCTGGTGGTGGCTTGGCTGATGTAGGCTTGGCGCAGCCGTCGAGTTGTTCGGTGTATGGTTTCTTGTTCTGATAAAGTCAAGATCACCGGATCACGAGCATGAGGGATGATGATGATGATGCTACAAACAACGTCAATATGTGGGGCTCCTAATGGTGTGTGTTGTGTTTGGCCTTGCTTTTGCTGCCATGACTTACTGGGCCGGCAGCATTCTCGGATTTCCTAGCATTGCTAGGTGTTGAGCCCATCGTAATTATGGTTTTCATCCTATTTTTTTAATTAACTAGGTAATTCTTTTTTTTCTATAAATGGATCAACAGAACTCATGTTTGCTTCGGCAAAAACAAATTGTGATAGATAAGAAAAATTGTTGAAAAAAATAAGCACATCTTTTCGTTCTTATAAATAGAACTACTGGTGTTCCAAATATTTTAAATGATTAGTTTTGTGAATAGATAAGGTGAACTTAGGAGTAAGTAAGATGATTAGGCACAAATAGGGTCAGCTCAAATTAATTATATTTACAGGAATAGACTGAAATATTTTGGAGTATGATTAGAAAAATCTACATGCTAATCTGACACAGAAAAAAACTTTTAAAAAAAGGTTCTTGTTTAATGCGTGTACATTGCTTCTCTTCAACAAATGGTGGAGTATAGTAAAAGGCCTCTCATGCTCATGCACCCTAGGGAGTAGGGACAAGCATCCATGGGGGATACTTTTATGGCTTGTTTGGTTGGGCTGTGGTTGTTGACATGGCTGGCTGTTTGAAAAAGCTGCTGTGGCTATAGGAAAATGAACATATAGCTTTTGGTTGATCCAAACCATATATAGCATTTTGGAAAATGAGCACAGAAGTTTCAGCATATTGTAAAAAGCTGGTAGAAGGCAGCTTTTCCAAACAGCCAAATTTATACTGCAAAGCCCACAGCTACCGTTGACAAAAACTACTGAAAAACTGGCTGTTTTATTGGGCTATAGTTTTTTCCAATGAAAAGCTACCGAAAAGCTTAACCAAACACCCCTTTAAGGAGAATTAAAAGTAGAGCCCTTTCTCTAGATTTTTGGATGAAAGTGGATACTTCCAATGTCAAAAGCACATAAGTTAATGGTACACGATAAGCTAATTAACACACCTATCATCGCACTAATCAGTGGTCCTGCCAAACAATAAACACTTCTCCCTCAGCGTGAGGTGGTCCTCTCCCAGTTATTTTTTCCAAATCCAATAGCTACATCACATACCTACTACAGAGCATAACATAATTGCTCATGATGTGTCAGATTTCAGTGTAGTGGAGTCAATCAGCTGATACAGTATCAGATCTGCTGGAACACCACCTAATCCTCCACAAGTTTCAGTGGTGGAATTATTAATTAGTGCATATAAAACACCTGTTATCCACTTATATTATAAGACTCATCTTTATTTTATTTGAGTGAGTTGTAGGACTTGACTTCATGGTATTCCTTTCACTCATCAAATCACCAATGCATTTTCCTTTCAGAAAAAGAGAACAATATTAATATAATTGATATTGGAAGGACTCCATGTGAATCAATATCCAATGTCGTGCTGGCTTTTAACAGTCTTGTCTGCACATATTTGTATCTCAAATTCCTGGACATATTTGTATCTCAAATTCCTGGACTGAAAACACCAATCCTATGATTATTTTCAGAAGAGCAGTAATTTTGAAGTTGGAATAGGAATCTATCAAAACTTGAAAGTACATGTAGGTAAGTACAGCTTTGTCTTCTAATTATTCAGGCAAGTCCTTGGAGTAAACAACTGTTTACCTTATTGATCACGCGACACACAGTTGCACTGAATCTGCCCACGCCATCTCTGCCAACTTCTGTAAGACTCTGTTTACTGCCAATAGAAGACGATTTCTGCATCTTCACTACAATAATTGAACTAAAATAGAACAATAACAGAGTGTACTCTTTACAGTGTTCACCTACAGTTCCTACTTTTACCAGCCATGACTGAATCTGAATCTACCCACCTTAACCAAGCCTCACAAGCAAGAATACCCAGCCATGTGGATTGTGAAATTGCTGTGGGCCCCCAACAGCTGTGATCCCAAAACTGATGTGTCCTGTGTGATGGAGAAAGGAAACAGAGGATTCTCTAGCTCTGGGCAGAGGAGATAAACATTTGAAGAGGGCTACCAATCACAGCAGAACATAGCTTGTCCTCCCTGCTATGGGCACACTGTGCTTACATAGTTCCAGTAATATTCTCTGGTGCTCTTGCTCATGCCATCTTAGCTGTTCTATTTTTACAAGTGGCCACTTGAGATGTCCATCAGACATGTTCTTATGCTCCAATATGGAGATTGGAACTTAATTTTCAACTAGCACACCAAACTACCATCTTTTCCTAAATTCCTCCTTTTGTTTCTTTAATTAGTTGAAACAATGTTAGGACTGTAGACAGAGAACAAATGGGGACCCATTGACACTGTCCAGCAGGCCAAATCAGTGGTCAAAAAGGTTCACACATTTAGATCAGGATCAGAAAAAAAAAGTGAGAATTCACACGCATACACAGACACTACTCTCTCAAATAAGATTCTGGCCATGGTGTTGCACACCTATGATTGGCAGCCAAAATTTGTTGAAGCTTTTTTCCTGTCCTCCCTTTGCTGATGCTGTCCGGCATCTTGCAGATGCCCACTAGAAAGAACCCCCTGATCTCTTTTTTCTCTCCTTTGGCACGCACAAAAGGAGAGAGCCTTATCTACATTACACCAACTCAAGTGAGTAGCAGACTAGCAGTAGGAACAAGTAAAGTAGGGCAAGAAAAAAGGAGGGAATCAGGGCACAAGTAGTTTGGTCATCAAACTTCCCATCATAGCTCATCAGGACAGAAAGGAAAAATGACAGGGGATGAGGAGGAGGAGCAGCAGATTGGTAAAGCTGTAAAGCTTTGCACTTTGCCATTAGTACATGAGAATTTCAGGCTCACATGAGCCCACCATTTCCCCACACACATACAGATAAAAAAAGGTGGAAGCAATATAAGAGAATATATAACTGAAGGACTCAAAATCTTTCCAGTGTGATTAACTGCTATCTGGCTGGCCCACCTTCAGTGACACAATACTGCATCCATGCATACTACCTGAAACGAGCCAGGAAATGATAACTAGATGCTGCTTGTCGCAACTGGTAAGGCTGAATAACATGATTAGAAGATTGTCAAGAACCAAAAGTGCTAAAAATGCTGTCTTTTTTTCTCATCATCACAGGAACTTCTACATAAGTTTTTTTTTCTCATCATCAGGAAACACTTGCAGAAAAGGAGAAGAACAGCAAGTAAGGAATAAGAACTAGCCTAGTAGTAAGTAGTAACATCTCATCAGTGACACAATGCCAAGAAACGGCAGGCACCGACGCACCGTCCGTCCTAGCTAGCCTGGCCGGACGCGCTTCTGTCCGGCGGCGGCGGCCGCGCCGCCGGAGGAGCGGAGCGTGCCCGACGAGTCGCCCTCCGAGGACGCGGCGCCGTCCATGCCGCCGCCGCGGTGCGCGAAGGAGGCGGAGAGGTCGGCGTAGAGGCCGACGACACGGCGGATGTTGTTGTTGAGCTCCCGGATGAGGCCGACGTTGCGGGTGAGGCTGTCCGGCGCCCTGGACTCGTGGTTCTGGTTGATCTCGCTGATGAGCATCCGGTTCTGGTCCAGGATGCTCTGCACCTGCACGAAGCTCTTGTGGAATGTCTGGATCAGCTTCCCGTCCACCCCCACCTGCTGGTGGTGCTGCCCCCCGCCGCCGCCGCCGCCGCCATTGCCGGCCATCCCCGAGAAGCTCTCCCCTTCCATCTCTCCCTCTCAAACTCTTTCTTCTTGATTCAGTCTTCTTCACCTCTCGGAGACCAGAGAGCTAGCTAGCTAGCTGGAGTCCTAAATTCAGCACAAAACCAATTTCATCGAGTTAAACTTTGCATTTATCTGATTCAAAAAGAAGAACTTTGCATTCATGGGGGGATTGGGTTGTACTACTAGAAACAAATAAAGGCTCATCAAGAACATCTAGCACAAAGATTCAATGTGTAGGTACAATATAGTACAGCACAGTACAACCCAAGCAGAGGGTTCAAAAAAAATCTGCATATGAAAGAACTTTGAAGGTGAAATCCAAGAACTGAACTTTGATAGCAGGATGGGAAAACAAACAGAACATGGGATTTCAGGAGGATTAATTGATTCACCTCTCTGTCTCCTCGTTGAGAAAACAAAATACAAGCATCAGGGACAGCAGAGCAGGCTTGTCTCTAGTAGTGTATCACAAGCAGGTTGGTTGTACTACTACTCAGCAGTCACCATTGTTGGCATGGAATTCAAGAACTTAAATAGGAGGGGGAAGGGAAGGGGAGAAAAGCAACATAAAAAGGAGGGAAGGATTCTATAGGACTTACCCAAACAAATGTTATCCTGCAGAAACCTTTGCAATTAAGAACAGAAAAGGGGGGTGGATACCAAGGATGATAGAGAGGAGATGGAATCTATTGGGAAGTGCTTGGGGACTAGAGAGGAAGGCATGGGAGAGAGGAGGAGGCTGAAGTGAAATCATGGCCAGTGGCCATCTCAATGGCTACTTTTTATTCTCTCTCTCCCTCTCCCACAAACATACAACCAGAGAGATGAGAGATGAGAGAAGAAAAGATGGAGGACAAGCAAAGCTTTTCTAGTGACCAAAGCTGCTTCAATTCCATAAAGATATGGGCCTATCGCCCCCTCCCTATGTTGCTTTCTGCCCACATTTGCATGCACCAAAACAAGATACTAATCACCCCATAATCCAATATTTGCCAGGGGCCCCCTTTAGGAGAATAATGCCAAGAATGGGAACTGAAAGCAGCACCAGATAAAGAAGAACAAGCTGGATTACTCCAAACAAGCAAGGGACAAGAGGAGATAGAGAAGGTGAAGCCCCTCACCTGCACTTTCATTGAAGGAAGGGAACCTGCAGCCATCAAATTAATGGAAGAAAATTCCCTCAAGAGCCACCAAGCAACACAACAAAGATTGGGATTTCTGATGATACTCTGGTGACAGCTTACATGAGATGAAATTCCTGTGGCAGTGGTGCCAAGAAGGGGAACCGAACAGAGAAATTCCCCAAGAATTAACCAAAAGGGGGCTTCTTTAACACCTAGATTTCAGTCCAAGATTGCTGATATTTTAACAGTTGAATCATGGGAACAAGAAACGATTCCAGCACTCCACTCCACCACCTGTCTTACCACCCAAACAGGAATTGATCTGATCCTTCCTGTACAGTACAGGAAAGACAAAAGAAAAACTCAGAGAAAGCTAGGTAACTACCCAAACAATTAAAGGAAACACATGGATGTTAGCATGGATGTGCCATATAATAACAGTGATAAAAAAAACAATCATCTGCCTTTTATGCAATTCTTTCTGCCCTGCCAATTGCCATCCACCCACACACATGGGCACTACAGAGTTACAGGCTGCTACAGATGCATACATACATACACATACCTTGGAGCAAATCTGGAAGGGCATTTCGCAGCCTCGAGAGAGGAGAGAAAGACAGGGAGAGGAGTAGAGTATGCTATGGCGTGTAGGGGGTCAGGAGGGATGGGCTGAATTTATTTCGGGTCCTGGGAGAAAGGAACTCTGGCCACCAGAAGAGGACAAGCCAGGTGGATCACTGGTTCTGTCTCCTGTGCAGCTATGCCTCCTGCTTCGGATTCCTCTGAAATAAATACATGTGCTGAAGGTTTTCAGGGGAAATAGATTTTGTTTCTGGTCACTGACTCCTAAATCAGTTTTGTTACTATGTTTTGCCACGGATTAAAGAAATCATAGTACTTCGGTACATCAAATCAATGTCGGGTTCATGTTCCACGCGCCATTAATGTGTTATAATAGCCATGCGGAATTAGTGTCTAAAGTTTGAACCTTTTTAATCCTCTTCTATTTTTGTTCACTATTCTACTTTTGTTCACACGTAGAGATGTTGGTTGCCACATGAACATGCATGGTTCTTGGAGCAAAAGGGAGTTGTAGCTTCGCACGCAATCGGACTTGAAATGTATTGGATACCATTCTAGTTTGTTTTATTTTTGAACTAGGAATATCATAGAACACTAAAAAAAACTGTACTAGATAAAAAGGACACATTATAAGTCAACATTACACGAGTTTGTATGGTTGTGCTTATGTTTATTTTCATGTTTATTAGGCCTCTGAACCTCTTTCCTTCCGTTTGTTTCGACTCTGAACTTAAGGTTCTGTTTGGAACGTATAAATGTAAATATCTCTTACTCTAGTGCGTTGAGTCAATATCGTCAGACTTCGCCGGTTCCACCCGTCATGGAAGTGTGTAACAACACGCGAAATTAGTGCCCAAATTTGAACCGTTTCAATCCTATTCCGTTTTCATTCACGCGTAGTGCATGGTTCTTAGAGCAACTCCAACCCGGTCGGCATCTGCTTCCCTATCGCTATCTTTAGCGATTTTGGCCCAAAAAACTGCTCCAACTGTGTCGGCAATACCATCGGCAAATGTGCAGCGTCGGCATCCCCTCCCCATCGGTCGGCAAACTGATAGAACGGAGAAGCGTCGGCATCGAGCAACGGCCATCCTCCTCGCCACTCCTGCGCATCCTCGGAAGTCTCCATCGCGAGGTAGGTTCCTCTACTTCCCGCCCTCGCCGCTTCGTTCCTCGCGCCGTCGCCGCTGCCATGCTCGCGCTGCCGCCGCCGCTGCTCCCCTCCATGGTCGGGCCGCGACAGCTCCTCCCCCTCCATGACCGGGTCGCCGCCACTCCTTCCCCTGGCCAAGCCACTCCACTTCTCCCCTTCCTCTGCCAGCCGGCGCTGCTCCTTCCCCTGGCCGGGCCGCTCCTCCCTTCCTCGGCAGATCTGGAGGACCTCGGGGCGGACGAGGTGGAGACGAGGGGTTCCACCGGGGGCCGGGACCGGGAGGAGGAGCATTCGGTGGAGCTCGGCGGTGGGGCGGATGGCGGCGTGACGCTCGGCTGCGTGATGCTCGGGGTGGGGCTGACGGGGAAGGCGGTGAGGAGGAGCAAGGGAGCTGGGCGGTGGGGAGAGGATGTGGGCGTCGCGCTCGGCACTGGAGGTCGGCCTGGCGCTCGGGTTGGGGGCGGACAGGGAAGGGCGGCGAGGAGGAGTAGCAGGGGAGGTGGGCGGTGGGAAGATGGTGGGGAGATGGAGATGGAGGTGGGCGGTAGGGTGATGGAGGTGGAGGCCGGTGTGGCGGTCGGCGCTGGAGGAGGAGCAGCAAGCCGATGGGAGGCGGCAAGGGAGAAGGTAGAGGCGGCGGGGAGAAGGTGAGGAGGGGCCGGTGTGTTCATGCTGCTGGAGATGGAGAATTGGGGAGGAGGAGGATTGGAGAGAGAGAGAGAAATATAACAGTTCAAGTATAGTGGTTAGAAATATTTTGTTAGATACAAAATATTAATAAAATATAGGTAAGAGAAATATAGAGAACGAGATTTAGGGAATGGGTTGAAGCGCGAGATAAAATAGGGAAGGAATCTTTTAAGAAGGTTCTCCATATAAAGATATAGGAAACCAATTATAGGGAAAGGGTTGGAGTTGCTCTTAGGACCTAAAGGGAGTCATAGCTTCGTGCATAACCTGACCCGAGGCGTACATTGAATTGTATTGGATGCCATTTTGGTTTTTAATTTATCTTTAAACTTGAGATATCCCATAATATAAAAACACCCTTCACGAGATAAAAATGGCACATTATATGTAACATTGCACATTTTGTACTTTTGTATATATGTTCATTTTCATAGTATGACCTTTGAACCTCTTTCCGTTGTATCATTTGGACTTCGGACTTAAGGGCCCGTTTGAAACCCATAAATACAAAAATAACTTACATAGGTTTATCCGGTTCCACCCGTCATTAAAGTGTATCATAACAATGCAGCATAATTAGTGCTCAAGTTTAAACCATTTTAATCCTCATTTTTGTTTACACCTACAGGTGCCAAATCAGCATGCATGTATGTTTCTTAGGAGTGAAATTGATTCGTAGCTTCATAGACAACCGGATTTGAAATCGTTTACACCATTGTCTACGTATAGTACAATGTATTGGGTATCATTTTAGTTTGTCTTAATTTTGAACTTAAAATATCCCGGAGTGCAAAATATCTTTTACTAGATAAAAACGACATATTATAGGTAAACATCACATATTTTTGTACGGGTGTGGCTGTGTGCCTATGTTAATTTTCATGTTTATTTGGCCTCCAAACCTCATACTTTAGTTTTCTTTTTTACAAAAAAGGACAGGAGCACTGTCGTTCCATTACAGAAGATAAAAATCATATGTACAAGAGTATATACAGGCGCACCCCCTAGGGTGCGGAAAAAGAAAAGAAATAAAGCAAGAAACTATGGACGTTCGAAGGCTAGAAGGTGCAAGTCAATCGCCTCTTTGGCTAGACATGCAACCTAGCTAGCAGAGGCGGTGTCCCATTGGAAGATCCTACGGTTCCTTTCTTTTCCGATGACCCAAAAAATGTTGCTGGCCACACCGTTGAAGAAGCGACGACGTGGTTTGGGTCTCATCCTAGAGGCCTTGACCCACCAATCCATGATGTTGTCGTGCTCGAGGGGGTCAACGGCGGTGAGGATGTCAAAGTCATAAGAGGTGAGGACCAAATGCCACACGTTAGAGAAGTCACAGTGCATGACAAGATGGATCCCCGTCTCGGGCTCCGAGTGGCAAAGCTGGAAGAGAGTATGATGAGGCCAACCACGAATCGCGAGGTTGTCGACAGTGAGCACATGGTTTTGCACTAGGGTCCACATGAAGAGTTTGACCTTGCATTCGGCAGCGGCAGCCTTCCAGATCACCGAGAAAGGGAGGGGAGGGATGGATCCCTTGAACTGAGCCAAGTAGGCAGTCTTGGTGGAGTAGATTCTGTTGGTCATCCAAATCCAGGAGATGGAATCCATGACGCCCTCAGAGAGCGCAATGGGTTGAATCATGCCCCAGAGGGCAACAAAGTTGCAAAGCAAGTATGATGAAGTGATGCGCCCCTAAGAGAGGTGATCCAATTCCTCACCATGAGCATGGCGGCAACCGAGCGATTCTTCCTCCTCGTGACAGCAAAAAGGTCTGGCATGAGACATTTGGACGCGTTCCTATGCATCCAATGGTCGTGCCAAAAACTTATTCTCTTCCCATCGCCAAGCAACACTAAACAACCACTTATCCGTGTCATCGCAGAAGGGTCGGCACTGAGCCAAGGTTTGTTCGGACTTGTCCAATGGTGCTAAAGCCAGCGTAGACAAAGGGCACGGCTGAAGCGTTCAAGGTCAAGGAGCCCCAAACCACCAAGCTTGAGCCGTCTACAAACATACTTCTAGTTGACCAGGTAGTGTCTGTCTTTGACATCTTTTTTTCTTTCCAAAGAAAGGAGCGTTGAATCTTTGTCTATGTGTTTCTGGGCCCATTTGTCAAGAGGGGAGATCGTGAGCTGATATGTAGGCAGCACGGATCGGATTTAATAAGAATATAAGCTGTCCAACAGTGGATAACATCACTCCTTCAGTTTGTTTGGACTAGGAACTTATGGGTCGGTTTGAAACGTATAAATGTAAATATATTTACTCTTGTACGTCGAGTTAATGTGGTCATACTTCACCGGTTCCACCCATCATGGAAGTGTGTAATAACCCACGGCATTAGTTCCCAAGTTTAAACCATTTCAGTCTTATCCCGTTTTCATTTACGCGTAGAGCTGCCACGTCAACGTGCATGGTTCTTTTGAGCAAAATGGAGCCATAGCTTCGCGCACAACCCGACTTGAAATCGTTGCACCATTTTTTACGTACATTGAAATGTATTAGATGCCATTTTAGTTTTAAAATTATTTTTGAACTTTAAGATGTCCCAGAATGTAAGAATATCTTTTACAATATAAAAACGGCACAGTATAGGTAGACATTGCACGAGTTTGTATGGTTGTGCCTACGTTCATTTTCATAGCTGTTTGGCCTCTGAACTACTTTCCTATGTATCGTTTGGACTTTGAACTTAAGGGCTCGTTTGAAATGCATAAATGTAAAGATAACTTACTCGGGCTTATTCGGTTTCACCCGTCATTAAAGCATCATAACAACGCCCCATGATTAGTGCTCAAGTATGAACCATTATAATCCTCATCGTTTTTGTTTACTCGTAGTGGTGCGACATGAACATATTCATATGTGTTTCTTAGAAGCATGTCATAACAAATGCCGTTTCACAAATAGTTCATGGTAAAGACACCATCTGACAATAGTTTAGAGAAATGACAAAATAACGAAGAGAACTATGTATCCAAAACATGGTTCAATAGAAAACCTCAAGATCCAAGATAATAAATGCCGTTTCACAAATAGTTCATAGTAACGCCAACATCTCACAATTGTTTAAAGAATTTACAACGAAGAAAACTACAGTGACTGACATAATCAAGATACACGATCTTCCATGGCTTGGAATCAAGAAATTATGGCATAATCACTGACTCACATAATCACATATCACAATTATCTCCAATTGACTAATAGCAGTCTAGCAGAACAGGAGCAAGAGAGCAAGGGCTTATTAGGACAACCGAATACCCTGCTAGTTGGCGGTTGTCCAATAGTGGGCTTTTAGGGGAGAGAATGGAGAAAAAGGGGAGTTGGGGAGTGGTCTCAAATGAGTTAACATCTTTTTTTGGAACTGTTGGAGCTATTTTGCTATATACATGCGTATTAGACATACATAAAATCGATTTTTTTGGCAAAAATAATGGGTGTACATATGTACATCCATGTACCTATACTAGCTCCGCCCATGGGTAAAAAATGCAAGTTGGCACGATGGAGTAGTCAGCCCAGCCCACAAGAAAGGACAGAAAACAAAGCACAGGAGAACCAAGTGGAATTTCTGCTTCCCCCAGATTGATTTTCCGTGGATAGAGCGCCTTCCAAACGGCCAACCAACGGCCACTCACTTCGGCTGGCTCCTGTGCCGCTGCCGCGACGTAAAACCAAGAAAGGCAAGCGCAGTGCGCAGCTGCACGAGCACAAGCGAGGGAGATAGATCCACCGAGAGGTAAGAGGAGAGCCGGCCCTTCGCGTCGCTCTCATGGCGTTCTCCTCCGTCGTGCGCTCTTCTCCGCCGGCCGCCCCCGCGGTGACGCCCTCTTCTCGGCCGTCGCGCCGCAGCTCGAACCATGGTACCCACCTACTGCTCTGCTCCTTGCCCCCCCAGCTTGCTGCTTCGTTCGACTGTTCTTGGACCCTTTGCTGCTCTGTTATTCTGTTCTGAGTTCTGCCGATCGAAGTGGAAATTTAGGAACTAAAGACAATTTCATAGCCATTGATTCCCCGAGAACGCTTAGATTTGTTCGTGTGCATGGCTTGGAAATTTTGTTCATCGGTCCATCCCCTTTTGTCTAGCTATGATTGAGTTCTTGACGATTAATTCTGTCCAAATGCAGCGGCACCTGTGCTACTACGCGTTAGCTCCAGCAAGAGGAGAGCCTTCTCCAGGGCTGCGACTTCTCTGTCAGTACGGTGCGAGCAGAGCTCGAAGCAGGGCGAGGGCAGCGTCGTGGACGTGTGGGCGAGCCGCCTCGCCATGATGAGCTTCGCCGCCGCGGTTGTCGCCGAGGTGTCCACCGGCAAGGGCCTCGTCGAGGTACGCACGCACGCGCCTCACACCACACGACGCAGATAGAAGCTTTGGCTTGGCTTGCTCTTGCTGACGAGCGCTCTCTCCGTTGTCCGTGTCGTTTGCAGAACTTTGGCGTGGCGACGCCGGCGCCGGCGCTGGCGCTGGTCGTGACGGCGCTCGTCGCCGGCCTGGCCGTCCTCTTCATCGTCCGGTCCGGTTCGCAAGACTGATCCATCATCCGTCGCGCCTCACACTCGCAGCCGCATCGTGAACTAAGTACTGGATTTTGCATGCATGAGCATGATCCCAGCAATTTCAGAAAAGAATTTCTCTTTCTTGATGTACGTTCAGCCTTTCAGGTTCAGTTTAAGCTTAGTGTTGGAAACAGTCCGTGCAAAAGATTACACTATACGATGACACCTTTTTTCCCTTCCTCTGCTCAAGTCTGCATCGCCAACCAACTTTGCCGGCCTCTCTGACCCACCAGCCATTAGCATAATTGAATTGTATTGTACATCTGTGTTTTGATATTTCTGAACATGTGGCATACGACCTAACCAATGCAAAAAAGAAAAAGAAAAAGACAAAATCATGGCCATCTGCCTTAAGCTCTGTACTACACGGATACACGACGCAGCCTCATCAACTGTAGTACGACCGTACTGCATCTGGGCAATTGTCTAACGAGACACGTTAGGTTCACCTGATAGGTGTGTCCGTAAGTAGCATTATTCGCAGAGGGGCCGGCTCTCTATAGTGTAATAGTGTATAGTTTTAAGCTTCGAAGCAACAATTATTTCCTTCCCTTGTGGATGAGAGGGGCACCCGAGATTGCAACTATTATTAAGTGCATTTTAGCTGCGTTTATTTGAGGGTTTTTTTATCACAGTAAAACTAGGTAAACACCCTTTGAAAGATGCTACGAGATATTGTACTACGAGAAAGGGTAATTTGCGGTGGACCGTGCAAACTAGCTGGGGTGGTCAATTCTAACAGCTTCTGTTTTCGTTTATGAATATTGTCTAGTTCCCGTTCATTTCCTTTTTTGTCTATCAAGGTGTACTTGGTTTTAGCTTGTCATTTTTATTTTAAAATCAGCCTATCGTATAGTACTTGCTTTTAGTCAATTTGCTTTTCTATGAGCTAAGTTACCTCACGTGGATTCTATATGACGTTTCTTTTGTACGTCATATGGACAGAGAAAAATACATCATAAGCGAAGAAATATTTCTTGGTTTTGTACTCTGTAGACAAAAAATAATTGTTAGTTTTGTTTGGAGATTTTTTGAAAAAAATTAATTATTAATTTATATTGTCGAGCCTTGGAATTAGGGCTATAAGCTTTCTACTTACATACTACGCACTTTTAACTAGAACAATCTCAAATGTTAAAAGACTTCGACCATATTACAAGCTTTCTACTTAAATATACCAAGTTTTCTACCGACAATACAAGTTTTGGCCTACAACAGTATAAACTTTGTACTTTGACTAGGACACTATGAACTTCTTACTCGAACTCGACTAGATACTATGAACTTTCTACTTGGACCATACAAGTTTTCGACTATGACAGTATGAGCTTCTTACTCGAACTCGACTAGATACCTGAGCTTTCTACTTAAACAATACAAGCTTTCGACTATGACACTATGAACTTCTTACTCGAACTCGACTAGATAGTATGAGCTTTCTACTCGGACCATACAAGCTTTTGACTATGACACTATGAACCTATTACTCATATACTACGAATTTTCTACTCGAAAATTATTAATTTTTTTGGTTACAGGAGTACGCGAACGCGCGTGCACTCACGTCGCTACACATGCACAAAGCAGGCACACACCAAGACGGTCACCTACTAACTCTACTTATAACTTAGAAGTTTCGAATAATCTTATCAGCTCAAAGCTTTCAAACATTTAACTGAAAATAAATAAAACAACAAAGTGAACAGAAAACTAATTCGTTAGTTACCGACGGAGAGTTTCTTTCAAAGCTAGCTCATTACCACAGGACACCTACTATCATGCATATGAAATAGAAAATGGTTGCCACTGTTGTGGGCCCCCCCAAATACCTCTTTAATTTGCATGGGGTGCAGCACATATAGGAGATGGGATCAAAACAAGCTAGACCCCACGTGACGTTGTCTGATACTCTCTACTGCTGAAACATGCACGTGTGATGGTCGGATCAACCGATCCCGCGGTCATCCGCGTATAATGATTTTCGGTGTCGGAATCAACCGTTGTCACGGTTGATCGCGGAAGATGAGTTTCGCTGTACTACTAGTGTGGAAGCGCTATTAGGTTTATCTTTTATCATTTATCTTTTTTAGTTTTTTATTTTTGGGTCATTTTTCCACCAGTTTTTTCTCGATTTTTTCACTATCATTTCTCTTTTATTTTGGTAGTTTTCTCATCGTTTTTTCCATCCAATTTTTCATATTTTTTAACTCTCTTCTCAATTGTTTTTTCTCTTTCTAGGTTTCTTAAACCGTTTTCACGTGTCTATTCAATGTTTTCATCAATTTTTCTTCATGGGTTCCTTGTCGGGTCAAAAAAACTCGTAGAAATCCTGGATGGAAAAAGATGTAGTAGACTATAAAAAACTACATAACAGTAAACAACTACTGAGAAATGCAGTAGACAACTATCAATAAATGCAACTAATAACTGATAAAAAATACAGTAGACAATGGACAAAATCTTTTGTAGACAACTGATAAAAAATACAGTAGACAACTGACATAAAATGTTATAGACAATGAGAAAAAATATAGTAGATAACTAACAGAAAATGTAACAGACGACTGACAAAAAAGTATGGACAATGCGACAACCCTATATTTTAGGTCTAGTCGGAGTAATGTGAGATGGAAGAGGAACTCAACTCACGCTGCTGAGTTGAGCGATTCCGGACGAATCACGGGGTCGACGAGAGTAGGAGGGGAGAAATTGTTTGTGTATTCATATCATACATGACATACATCTTAAGCATTCATACAAATTCATATATAAGAAAAAGGAAACTTTATTAATTGAAGTATAAAATACAAATGTCGTAGTACAACAAGTTACAAGAATAACAAAAGAAGAAGGAAAAGATTACACTTCCTTATCATAAAGTTAAATGAAGAAAGAAAAATTACATAAGAAATAAATTCTACCTATACATCAGTTATACACTTAATCTTCACGTATCGAACCTTAGGTCAGGAAGGAACACCGAACATCAGGAGGGAGAAAGCTCTGGAAATATTTGCGATGTCCGAGGCCGCCGAGTATGAGAACTTAGGACCGTTAGGACCTCGCAGATTGCTGTAGGAGGCAAATGGTTTGAAAAAAATTATTTTAAAATAAAGGTGATTCACCGGCACAGTTCCGCCGACATCCGCAGGGTTAGCTGCGGGGCAAAATAGTGCCAATGACCTAAATAATTTTTAGTTTGGAAAATAATTTGAAAAACATTTTTGTTTTCAAAATTGTCCGAGGGACACGTGGCTAAGACCCTCGTTGGACAAATCTTCTATATTTATAAATAGGGAGAAAAGAGGTGATGAGTATTTAAAATAAATTTTATTTTCCTAATCTAATTGCCTCCATAATTTTAGTTTTAAAAAAAGAAATGATTTTATAAACCAAATTAACCAGATAAGGCAACCATCCATCCGAGTTATCCAACAGCCCACACACTTTTGACCCAAGTCAAATTCCTTAGCTCGCAAGGCAACCAAGATGAAATATCAGCCAAACCATAGTTGAGTCAAGCAAACATTTTGCTACAGCCGATCAAGGCAAGTAACCCAAGCACAAACCAGCAGCAGGAGCTGGCAGCAGTAAGCAGGAGGTGGCAGATTCCCCATCAAGGAAGCAGCCACGTAGCAACAAGTTAGCAGGAGGTGGCAACACCAATACCAAAGGAGCCTTAAGCTTCTTCGGTAGAAGTAACACCCAGTGCAGCCGAACAGGACTAGTATTAGAATAGTAGTGAAGCAACCGAGAAACACTAGTGCCACCGGTAGTAGCCGAGCAAGAACAAGAGGATCAGCAGGAGCACCAGCTAAGGAGTAAAGGAGAAGTCCTTCCAGTCAGTGAAGAACAACCAGGTGGAGCGGGATCAGGCTCCAGCAGGGCGAGGAGCAAGGTGAAGAGAAGATAGAAGGCCTCAGCTTGAGAAGGAGAGGCCAGCAAGCTTAGGAGGCCTAGGCTCATCCTGATCCAAACCCATATAAGGTAAGGATCGTTAAGGCATCATAAACCTATATACATACATTTTAATCATGGTAATAGGACCCTCAGATTTTAGTAAGGCATCTATAGTATCTTTTCTTATCAAGTTATGCCTTCCCAAGCTTTCTCTCCAATTTTAAAATCATCACAGGGTTTTAATAGGCAACATTTGGGTAGTAATCTGTTCTTATCATAATACCCTTCTCAAAGACCTTTCTCAAGTTCTTTCTCAGAAATCTTCATAATAATCAAGGCAACTGGATAGGCAACAGAGGTAGTATATCTGCTCTTATCTTAGCTACCACCATTCCTTAAACCTTTCTCAGATAAACATCAGAGTACAGAGGAATTAGATCAAAGATAGTTCTGTTCTCTCAGGTTAATAAACTGATGTATGCAGAAAAAGAATCAAGGCTAGCATCTATTCCATCAATTTAAGTGAACTGATGAACCTGACGGGGGGAAGCCCATCCGGGTAGGCCCAGCACCACGAGTCGGCCCAACAGGCTCGCGAAGCCTCATAAGGGCCCACTCGGATGAAGGCCCAAGAAAGGCCCGGGTGACTGCAACGGCCGGGTGTCATCGAGACAGGCGTTACAACTCATCAAAGGCATATGTTTCAACCGGCATGAAGACTGGCGTTACTCGGGCCGTTACCGGATGTAAATGTCGTCATTAAATTAAAACCGTTACTGTAGCTCAGCCGACTGCCGAGTCGGCTGATGTACGGGCCTATATAAGGCCAAGCCCCCATGCGGAGAGGGGGATCGAGTATTCTAAATTCCATAGCATCTTCTTCAACCTCCTGTACACTCTCTTTTCACGCAAGATCATCAAATATATTCAGCAGGAGTAGGGTATTATCTCCATCCTTGGAGAGCCTGAACCTGGGTAAATTCTTGTGTGCACTGCCTAGATCTTCCTTTCACGCTACCCCGACAATCCTATTACAAATGGATATTGCCGCGAACACCCCGCGACAGTTGGCGCGCCAGGTAGGGGAAGCGTGTTTTGGAGCTACGATCCAGGCGGGATCTTCTCCAGCGACCGGCGACAAGCTCATCGTCGGCAACATGTCGCCTGTCGCGCATCCTGAAGGCTCGGAGTTCATCTTCGGCGGCCTTCACTTCTTGGCCGACGCTTTCGGCCAATTACATCTCCAAGATCCGCGTCCATGCCTTACCGTGGAGGTGGAGCCTGAGCTCCGGCTCGGATCTCCTCCAGCCTCGGGCAAGGGCGAGGAATATTTCAGGTTCGTCGCCATGGTGGGCGCCGAATCTCTCCTCTCCATCCTGGGATCCGAATCCGAGGGGGACGAGAGTTCGCACAGCCATACCGCCTCCGCTGAGGTGTATGTGGTTGGGGATGGCGCCGCAGAGGATGTGGGAACGTCTGCAGCTGCGGCGGCCAGGGCAGCCCACGAGCACCTACATACGCCCATCAACGGACAATCGGAGGCCGAGAGGGCCTTGGAGGCTTCTCGGCAAGCCCTCCTTGCTGAACGAGCACGCCTCGATCAAGAGCGGGCGGCAATCGAACAGCAAGATCGGCGACCGAATGACCCTCACGGTTCGCGCAGCCGCGCGAACCGAAGAACTTCTTCGGCCGCCCGGAGGAGTCGGGCTACTCGGGCCCCACTTTTCGGACGGCAACAGGACGGTGTCCTTGTTTATCAAACACCGGCCCAGAACCTTTTCGCAGCCGCCACGTTGGCCGACTCATTGCCACCACCAGCAGACGGCCCCGCGGCGGAAATCTACCGCCGAGTCGTCACGCTGATGAAGACGGCGGTGGAACAACAAAACGAAGCCGGGTCGGTTGGCAACCGGCCAGCTTCCCAGGAAACTCGGAGTCGGCCCTCAGGAGCTCCGAGTCGCCCCGTCACAGTCGGCTCGTCTCAACCGAGTCGATCCACGAACCGGCCTGACGCTCGCCTGGAGATTAACCGGCTCCAGGCTGAGCGGCGGCGAGCCGGCTCTCTTCGAGCGAACGATGCTCGCGATGCCCGCGATGACATCGAGGGACGGCGGGCAGCCCGGGTGCGGGCCGAGCGGCGCGCTGGCGAAGTCAACCAGCCGGGTGGCTCTGCCTCCACCGGGCCGCTTTGCTTCAGCAGGCGGATTCGGGCCGAACCGTTTCCGGATCGGTTCCGAATTGCAAGCGGCGTCGACAAGTATGACGGCACCGCCAAGCCAGAAACTTGGCTTGCTGACTACTTGGTCGCTTGCAACATAGGAGGAGGCAACGAGCGTGTTGCCCTCCGAAGCCTACCCCTGATGCTGGAAGGGTCGGCTCGGGCGTGGCTTAATAGCCTGCCCGAAGATAGCATCTACGACTGGAGGGACCTCCAAGAGGCCTTCGTCAAAAACTTTGAGGGCACGTACAAGCGCCCTGGGAACGCCCAAGATCTGTGGCTCTGCGTCCAAGAGAAGGGCGAGTCGGTCCGCGATTACATTCAGCGCTGGACTCGGCTGCGCAACTCGATCGAGGACGTCACTGAGATGCAGGCCATTCAGGCCTTTTCCCAGGGAGTCAAATACGAGCTCCTCAAGCACAAGTTGGCCCGGTCTAACATTCAGACCATGGGCCGACTCATGGAAGTCGCCAGCAAGTACGCGACGGGTGAAGAAGCCATGCGGTACGAAGACAAAGGCAAGGCAAAAGCCGAGTCTTCGAGCCGGAAAGTCCCCGCCGACTCGGGACGGAAGCGTACGGACGATCGGCCCCCGAAGCGGAAGGCTGGCGGAGACGGGGTTAGCGGAGCCGACCTGGTTGCGGCCGCTGAGCGTGGTCCCCAGCGCGGTGACGCTAACCAAAAGAAAGAGCGCCCTTGGCAACAGCGCAAGGCGCCAAAACTCACTTTCGAGGAGGTCCTAGACGGACCCTGCTCCTTCCACAGTACCGCCAACTACAAGGCAGGGCACTCGACTCGGGATTGTAGCTTCCTGCAACGTTTGCGGGAAGAGAAACAACCCGAGCCGGATGCTGATGGCGAAGGAGGCTCCGCTGCAGGAGGCGGTGCCGCACAGTATCCCCCACAAAGGGGGGTACTCATGATTTTCCAAGGGTCCGACTCCAAAAGGGGTCGGAAGCTGCGTTGTCGCGAGGTCAACGCGACGGTGCCAGCTGTCCCACAATGGCTGGACTGGTCCGAGGTGCCAGTCGGCTTCAGCCGACTCGATCACCCCGACCGAATCCCCCACCCGGGCAAGCACCCTTTGGTGGTGGATCCCCAGGTCGGAGGATTCAAGCTCCGCAAGGTCCTGATGGACGGGGGCTCCAGCATAAACATCATCTTTGTGGATACCCTGAAGAGGATGCAAGTGTCGGAGACCCAACTTCGCCCCAGCAACATTTCTTTCCACGGAATAGTTCCTGGGAAATGCGCCAGGCCTCTGGGTCAAATCTCCCTGGAAGTCGTGTTCGGTGAACCGAACAACTTCCGGGTCGAGACATTGGCGTTCGAGGTAGTCGGCTTTAAGAGCGCATATCATGCGATCTTTGGCCGACCGGCTTATGCCAAATTTATGGCCAGGCCGTGCTACACATACCTGAAGCTGAAGATGCCGGGTCCTAAAGGTGTCATCACCATCACTGGCGACTTTGAGCGCTCGAACGAGTGCGATCTCGCCAGTGCGGACATAGCCGAGTCCCTCATCGCAGCTCAGGATTTGGAGAATATCCAAGCATCGGTCGACTCGGATCAACCTTCACCCAACAAGAAGGCGGCAACCGACTCCGCCTTCCAGTCGGCCAAGGACACCAAGCGTGTCCAGGTCCATCCCGAGGACCCGTCGAAGACGGTCCAGATTGGGACTGACCTTGAGGCCAAATAGGAAGGCGCGCTCGTCGACTTCCTTCGTGAGAATTGGAGTATCTTCGCATGGAAACCGTCCGACATGCCGGGTGTTCCAAGGAAGTTCGCCGAGCATTCCCTGAATGTCGCCAAAGACGCAAAGCCAGTGAAGCAAGCTCTTCGTCGCTTCGCTGAAGACCGGCGCAAGGCAATCGGAGAAGAAATCGCCCGACTCCTCGCCGCCGGGTTCATCAAAGAAGTTTTTCACCCGGACTGGTTAGCTAACCCGGTCCTGGTTCTTAAGAAGAACAAAACTTGGCGCATGTGTGTGGACTACACATCCTTAAACAAAGCATGCCCCAAGGATCCGTTCGCTTTACCCCGTATTGATCAAGTTGTTGACTCTACGGCCGGTTGTGAACGCTTATGTTTTCTGGATGCCTATTCAGGCTACCACCAGATCAAAATGAAAGAGTCTGATCAAATAAAAACTTCTTTCATCACCCCGTTTGGGGCTTTCTGCTACATCACGATGCCTTTTGGTTTGAAAAATGCTGGTGCTACATATCAACGTTGTATGCAAAAGTGTTTACACGACCAGATAGGTAGAAATGTCCAGGCATATGTCGACGACATAGTGGTGAAGTCCAAGAAGAACGCGGATCTCTTGACCGACTTGGCCGAGACTTTTGCCAATCTCAGGAGGTTCGACATGAAGCTTAACCCGGAGAAGTGCGTCTTCGGGGTTCCGGCTGGCAAGTTACTCGGCTTCATCGTTTCCGAGCGAGGGATCGAAGCGAACCCGGATAAACTTGACGCCATCATTAAGATGGGCAAGCCAAAGGACCTGAAGGCAGTCCAGCGCCTAACCGGGTGCATTGCTGCTCTCAGTCGGTTCATAGCCCGACTCGGTGAGAAGGCTTTGCCTTTTTACCGACTTCTCAAGAAATCCGACTCTTTCCAGTGGACGGATGAAGCTCAGCAAGCCTTCGAAGATCTCAAGCGTCTTCTGTCAACACCTCCAGTCCTTGCTGCACCAATGGAGGGTGAACCCATGCTGTTGTACATCGCTGCCACGAATCAAGTGGTTAGCATTGTGCTAGTAGTGGAACGTTCAGAAGAAGGCCGAGTTCAGAAGGTGCAACGACCCGTCTACTATGTCAGCGAAGTGCTTTCCGAGTCGAAGCAGCGCTACCCGCATTACCAGAAGCTCGTTTACGGTGTGTTTCTGGCGACTCGGAAGCTGGTGCACTATTTCCAGGCCCACTCGGTTACCGTGGTGAGTCATGCCCCTTTGTCTGATATCATCAACAATCGGGATGCCACGGGCCGAGTCGCTAAGTGGGCAATAGAACTTATGCCGCATGACATCAGCTACGAGCCTCGCAAGGCCATCAAGTCTCAAGCCCTTGCCGACTTCATCGTCGAATGGACTGAGAACCAATCCCTTCCGACTCAACTCCATACGGAGCACTGGGTCATGTACTTCGACGGTTCGAAGATGCTCGCGGGCACGGGGGCTGGAGTCGTGTTGATTTCTCCCAAAGGCGACAAGCTTCATTACGTGCTGCAGATCCATTTCGCCGCCTCCAACAATGTGGCGGAATACGAGGCGTTGCTGCACGGACTGCGCATTGCAGTCTCGCTTGGCATTCGCCGACTGCTTTGTCGCGGCGACTCGGATTTGGTGGTACAGCAAGTGATGAAGGCTTGGGATACCAAAGATCCGACCATGGCGGCATATTGTGCCGCTGTGCGCCGGCTGGAGGGACACTTTGATGGCCTTGAGCTTCATCACGTTCGCCGTGCTGATAATGAAGCTGCCGATTCTCTGGCCCGGATCGGCTCGGCCCGTCAAAAAGTGCCGCCGGGAGTCTTCCTTCAGCAACTTTTTCAGCCATCCATCAAGATAGAGTCGGCAACTGACTCAATCGAGGCCGACTCGCCCCACCCTGAGTTGGCCCACTCGGCACTCGAGGACGTCTTGGCGGTTATTCCTCTTTGGACCCAGCCGTTCCTTGCTTACCTTCTGCGCAAAGAATTGCCGGACGATCCGACTGAGGCCCGCCGCATTGTCTGCCGTGCCCGGTCCTACACTATTATCAATGGTGAGCTTTACAAGCGCAGCACAACTGGAGTATTTCAGCGCTGCATTTCACCGGAAGAAGGTCGTACATTGCTCGAGGAAATTCACTCGGGACTCTGCGGCCACCATGCTTCATCAAGGGCTTTGGTCGCTAAAGCTTTTCGACACGGATTCTTCTGGCTCACAGCGCACACTGATGCCGAAGACCTCGTTCGCACGTGCGAAGGGTGTCAAAGACATGCTCGCCAGTCGCACATGCCGGCTACTGCGCTCAAGACAATCCCCATCACGTGGCCCTTTGCCGTGTGGGGACTCGACATGGTGGGCCCGCTGAAGAAAGCCCGAGGAGGTTTCACTCATCTCCTTGTGGCAGTCGACAAGTTTACGAAGTGGATTGAGGCTAAGCCAATCATGAAGCTCGACGGACCGACTGCCGTCAATTTCATGAAGGGAGTGATTTTCCGATTCGGCATTCCTCACAGCATCATCACTGACAATGGCTCGAACTTCGCCGCTCAAGTTTTTCGCCAATTTTGTCGGGATCATGGAATCCGGATTGACTTTGCTTCCGTGGCTCATCCGCAGTCCAACGGCCAAGTCGAACGATCCAACGCGCTCATTCTTCAAGGCATCAAGCCCCGGTTATTAGTCCCGTTGCAGCGGGCTGCCGGCTCCTGGATTGACGAGCTCCCGTCTGTCCTGTGGAGTTTGCGGACGACTCCAAACCGGTCGACTGGTTACACGCCTTTCTTCATGGTTTACGGAGCTGAAGCCGTCCTGCCGAGTGACATCCTCCATGACTCCCCGCGGGTCGCAGCATACGTGGAAAAGGATGCCGAGTTGGCCCGGCAAGATGATCTTGATCTCCTCGAAGAAGCGCGGGAGCTTGCCCTTGCTCGCTCCGCTATTTACCAGCAGAATCTGCGCCGATATCACAGTCGGCAAGTCCGGGGCCGCGCCTTCAACAAAGGAGACCTGGTCCTTCGACTGATCCAAGACAAGGCGGGAATGCACAAGTTGTCCCCGCCTTGGGAGGGTCCCTTCATCATCAACCAGGTGCTGCACAACGGTGCGTACCGACTGGAGGACCCGGCAACCGGCGCGGTCACCGAACGAACCTGGAATATTGCACAGCTGCGTCCCTTCTATACTTAAACTTTGTACCATACATTGTTTTATTATTAATAAACATTTGTTTCCTTCGAGCGGCCCTCGGGAAGCACTTTGTTTTAAACCTTGTACATTTTTATGTATTCATTTCGGTTCCTTCGGGTCACACCCGGGGGCTCCGCTTAAAACAACCAAAATCGAGTAGCTTAATTCCGGCCAATTCCCGGACGCTACTTTACCCCACTGGGTGAATCGTCACTCGGTGCAAGTTCTTTGGGTCTTCTAACTTTGTTTTTACACGACCATCCAAGTAAACATGTACGGCACCTTAGGCCCACTCTTCGTCCCCAACTACAGTCGCAACCCGGCTGTCCGGTTGGCAAGAGCAAAAGCCAAAGGTCGGCCTGCATGCGAAAAGATCCGGCTCGGCGGAAAAGACAAACTTAGACGAACTAAGGCCTTGTTTTTTCTTCGAGCGTCTAAGTAAACGTGTACGGTACCTAAGGCCGACTCTTCGTCCCCAACTACGGTCGCAATCCGGCTGTCCGGTTGGCAAGAGCAAACGCTGAAGGTCTGCCTACGCGCGAAAGGATTTGACTCGGTAGAAATAACATCGAACTTGGACGAATTAAAATACTTTGAGCAAATAAAATTGAAAAGCAACTTCATTCATTACGAAAGTTTTTTACATTTAGTTCACTCGGCATTCCGAGAGATATTACATAATGTTTCCTCTATTCCTCTGGAGCCGTTTCTACGCGCTCCTCCAGGTTGGTGAAACCAACGATCCGGCTGGCGGCTGCACGGACTCGGGGGAGAAGCACCAGAGGATCCACCGAGTTCCCTTCCTCGTCGACGGGGGCACCAGCGGAGATGTTTTCGACATCCGCGTCGGGATGGTGTGCCAGCACCATCGCCAGCGCCATGCCGGCTCCCGAGCGGGCTGCCGACTCTTTCCACTCTTCGACTTCTGCCGGGCCCAGCGTGAGTCTGTCGGCGAGTGCGAAGACGCTGGAAGGAGGCTCTTCCCCGGGCCAAAGCTTGATGCAGAGGCTTTGAGCAGCCGACTTGAAGTTCTGCACCAAGCTCTTGACTTGGAGGAGTCGGTCCTCCAAAGTCACGACGCAGTCGGACATCATCTCTGGTGTCCAAAGCGCCTCGAGGACCGACTTCGCCGGGTCGGCCAGTGCGCGGAGTCGGAGCGCTGCGCGCCGAGTCTGCTCCTCCAACTCTGGGCAAGCATCTGGGTACGAATTATTGCTAAGGAAATAACCAAGGAAGAATGCAACAAAGAAGTAAAATGACTCGGGGGCTTACTGAGTAGAGTCTCATTAGCCTTTTGGAGTTGGCCAAGGAGCTCTGCTTCGCGTTTCTCCCAGTCGGAGGTGGCGGCAGCATGTCGCTTATCCGACTCCTTTATCTTCTTGGCGAAGTCGTCGACGGATGCCTGCAGTTTTTTGTTCGCGACCTGCGACTGCTCGTATTGCTTCGCCAGCTTATTGTAGTCCGACTGAAGCTTCTCGGCGGCCTTCAGCTTATCGCGAACGTCGTGCATTTTGTCCGCATGCTCGGCGTCCTTAGCCTCGAGCATTTGAGACACCCGTTCAGCCGGGATGCTCGAGTTCACCTCTTTTTTAAGCTGGGCGTTCTCAGCTTCAAGGTCTGCCGACTCAACAACGTCAATTAAAGAAAACCTCAAAAGGAAAAAAGTTTGAAGACTCGGACACTTACTTTTGAGGGCGGCAAGCTTCCCTTCGAGCTGCCGACTTCTTGCCTTCTCCGCCTCCAATGCCTTTTCCAACGAGACATTCCTTTCTAGAAGGGCTGGGCCGTTTCCGCCCAGTTGGATGGTGGCCTGATGAGAAAAAAAAAGAGGTATGTTAGCAACCGAATTCATAAGTCTCCAACCGACTCGATCAGTCGGCTAGAGACTCGGGGGCTACACCCACTGGGTGCACTGAACGTGCCCCCAGTGTTAACAAAATGCAAAGGGCGAAAATAACTTACCCCGACTGAAGTCTCGAGGACTTCGGATAAGTCGGCCAAAGACTTGGCCGCGTCGGCGAAATGCCTTAGCTTCGAGCTAAGGTCAGCGACGCGGCTGGTGGCCTCCTCCGCGGCTGTCACGTCTCCCGTGCTGCAACTCGGCAGTAGCAGCGCGGGGATGAGGCTTCGTGATGCAGCCGTCGCCATCTCCTCAGTCGTGGCAGTCGGAGCCAGGCCTTGGCCCCGCACGGGTCCCCGGAACGACTCGGGAACGGCTTGACCTCCGACTCCGCCCACTTGTTCGGAGGAGTCGGTGCCAGTCGCAGCTGCCGGCTCCCTTGTCACCACAAGGACGGGAGGTGGCTGCGGCTGCAGGTTGACGGCCGGCTCTTCGGTTGGCCCGGCACCGAAGTCCGACTGTGGCTCGACGGATGCGGCAGGGAGAGGTACGGACCCGACAACCGCATCCGGCTCCGGCCCCTCGGTGGTTGCGACAGGCGGTGGCGTAGGAGCAGCCAGCTGTGGCGCGCTGGTTGTCGCAGCCGGAGGGACCCCCGCAGTCGGAGTTGCGGAAGCCGTGACGCCCGTCACCGACTTCGTTGCCTCGACGGAGACAACCGGTGCTGGAGCAATAGGAGCCGGAGTCGTAGAAGCCGACTCCGGTGGAGGGATTGGTGTTGGAGCTGATGGGGCGCCGGGTGAAGATCCTCCTTTGCTGGAGAGCTTCTTCTGGACCCTGTAGAGCGCAACCGACTCCAGTTTCTTCTCAATCCACTTCAACTTTGACATGAGGCGCAAGGATTCATACCTGGTGGTCGTGGGAATCGTCTTCTTTGGCTTCCCCGGGATTTTTAACACTGGCTTGGCGGCGGGAGCCAGAGCTTGTGCCAATCGGCTGGCTGAAGCGGCTTGAGCAGGAGCCGGAACCCGGGCGACGGAGCCGGAAGAGGTAGTTCGGGCCCGCTTAGTAGCCGACTCTGTCTGGGCAGTTTCCATTGCCGCTACCGCCGTCAACCTGGAGGTGTCGTCGTCGCGGCTCCGCTTGACGACTTGGGATCCAGATCCTTCTGACTCGGTATCCGAGTCAACCCGGATACCACTGTTCGATGGGGCCGCCTCCTCCTCAACTTCGGCGTTATCCAGCGCGGCCGGATCCGACTCATGCTCGGGAAGAGGCGGCATGGAGTTGAGGTTGAGGTACTTCTGCAACATCAAAAGATGGTGTTGGCGGAAGCAAAACAAGTGATAAGAGTCCGACTCGGAATACAAGTCTTAACTTACAGTCGGTGGAGGGTTGGCAGCCGAGTATGGGGTCACTTTGGGCGCCCGGACGATCCCAGTTCGTTCTTTGGTCAAGCTCTGGAAGATCTCCAAGAAATTCTCATCTGAAAGGTCTTCGGATGACACCCTCGTCGGGTCGTGATTGCCCGAGTATGCCCACATTGGATGCACCCGGGCCTGAAGAGGCTGGATGCGCCGACTCAGCCAAGTGCCAATGAGATCGGTACCCGTGAGCCCTTTATCCTGAAGTTTGGCGATCATCTTCAGGAGTCGTTCGACTTCGGGCATTTCCTCGTTGGAAGGCTTGGTGCCCCAGCGCTTCAGCCAGACGGGCGGACCCTCAACGTACTTGGGCAGACCTTCGTGGCCAGTCGGCGTGCGTTCATCCGGGCAGTAGAACCACCCGTCCTGCCACCTCCGGACAGTATCCGGAAATTGCATCTTGAAGTACTTGGCGCCGGATTTGACCTGGATGCCGGCTCCTCCGTAGATTGACAGTCGGTCGCCGGCTTTGACGGGTTGAGCCTTGACGGTGAAAATCTTCTTCCACAATCCCCAATGTGGCTGAGTCCCCAAATAGTATTCGCACAGCGTGATGAAGCACGCGATGTGCAGAATGCCATTCGGGCTCAGGTGATGGAGTTGGAGACCGTAAAAGAAGAGAAGGCCGCGCAAGAAGTCGTGCGGCGGCAGCTTCAAGCCCCGTTCCATGAACGGGTAGAGCAGCACGCGTTCGTGCTCATGCGGAGCGGGCTTCGCTTCCTTGTATGAAGCTCGCCAGTTGCTGATGATACGAGGCGGCAGCAGGCCGTTGCTGGCGAAGCCGAGGAGCACCTCGTCGGTGATGACCGAGGGGATCCAATCGCCTTTCTTCCACCCGTCGGCGTCGGCGGCGGAGGAGGGAGCGACGGCCTTCTTTCCCTTGTTGACGCGAGACATGGTTGGCGATGAGCGAAGAACGGCGGCGGCGAGCGGACTCTCTCTCTCGGGAGCAAATGCGCGATGGCGAAGCTCTGGAGGCAAAGAGTGCGAGCGCAAGGAAGAAGAAAGCGGATGGGGACCCGGCAGCCCGGAAATTCCTTTTTATAGGCCGGGGAGTCCAACCGCTGGCGATCGTGCGTCCGACGTGGCAGAAACCGATTTGACAACTGCCGTCCCGCGCGCACGAACCCGCGGGATTCGGGCGAGTTTTTCGCCACGACGCGGCACCCCAGGCGACGTGACTGGCGGTCATTACGTCAGCCTCCGTTTCGCGCGCGTCGATCGCGTGATTCGGGCGCGGTCATGATGGGCTACCGCCTCAGATATTGCGCGAAATCAGAGCAGCGGCAGCAGATGCCTCGGGCACGCTTCACTCGCGACTCGAGGTGAAATCATTGCACCACGGGCACTCTGTCCAACCGGCTGCGCGCATTAAATGCTGATGCGACATCAGTCAGGATAACCCCGCGACTCCAGTCGGTTGCGATTGGAGCCGATTCGGATCGAGTCGGATTTTGCCCAAGCATCGACTTGACAGTCGGCTTAACCCGTTGGGACACGTCACAGGTTATGTCGACTTCGTCAAGCAACTCCGAGGCGCACAAGCCGCGAAACTCGGAAGCAGATTGGCTCTGCGAAAGGGTGCTGATGATCGGCCCAACAGGGTTCGCAGGTCACTCGGCAACACCCAAGCTAAGGACGAACCCGGCATCCACAGTAGGGCAACGTAACCTCTGAATCGGAACCAAACGCCACAGCGGCTCAACTTGGCTCAATGATTCAGGGTTCAATGCCGGGTTCGAAGACTCGGTTTCGAAGTTGAAAGTCGAAAGGCGTCCCCCCTGCGGGCACAAGATGGCAACCGTCCACACAGGATAGGCCAGGCGTTATTTCGGTTTCACTCGGAATTCATGATACGCCTCTCGGAGGGCCGCAAGCCGGTTTCCTTAGCCGGAAAGCACGGGTATCACCGAGCTCTTAACACTTAGCAAAGTTTAACCTTCTTTTTTCAGGAGTCCATCAAGGTCTCTCCACCAGCGACTCGGACAAGCACAGCCTGATCCTCAGTCGGTATGCATGTCAAGACCTCGAAGCACTCGGGGGCTACTGACGGGGGGAAGCCCATCCGGGTAGGCCCAGCGCCACGAGTCGGCCCAACAGGCTCGCGAAGCCTCATAAGGGCCCACTCGGATGAAGGCCCAAGAAAGGCCCGGGTGACTGCAACGGCCGGGTGTCATCGAGACAGGCGTTACAACTCATCAAAGGCATATGTTTCAACCGGCATGAAGACTGGCGTTACTCGGGCCGTTACCGGATGTAAATGTCGTCATTAAATTAAAACCGTTACTGTAGCTCAGCCGACTGCCGAGTCGGCTGATGTACGGGCCTATATAAGGCCAAGCCCCCATGCGGAGAGGGGGATCGAGGATTCTAAATTCCATAGCATCTTCTTCAACCTCCTGTACACTCTCTTTTCACGCAAGATCATCAAATATATTCAGCAGGAGTAGGGTATTATCTCCATCCTTGGAGAGCCTGAACCTGGGTAAATTCTTGTGTGCACTGCCTAGATCTTCCTTTCAAGCTACCCCGACAATCCTATTACAAATGGATATTGCCGCGAACACCCCGCGACAGAACCTAAAGAGTAGTAGTCAATAGTTGCACAAATCAGAACAATCAGGTGGCAGTATCCCTCCCTATCAATTTTCTTTAAGATGTTAACATCGTCATAGCGTAGCAATGAATCCAGTTATGGTATCAGTTTTTGCAATTAAGAAAAACTGACATGCATACATCCTTGTATAGGTGATTGAAGTGCAGCATTCGTTATTCAGTCTAGTAGCTGACATATATATATATATATATATATATATATATATATATACATGCATAGGTGCAGAAAATACTTAGCTAGAGAATGAAGCGTAGTTCTGTTCTTTTTAGTAGATCCACTAAAATCTGATGCATATATATAAGAAGAAAATACAAAGTGACTAACTTCAAGAATAGCCTCTGTTCTATCAGTTTAAGTGGGTTAAGTGGCATGCAGAGAAATGTCTGAAAACTAGAGGGACAAAAGTCGAGTGCAGTATCTGTTTTTTTTTCAAGTTCAGTAGTCAGTTATACTCATGTATAGAGGCAGGCAGGAATAAAAAGGAGAGAAGCTAAAGATCAAAGTTAATCTCTGTTCTTATCAGTTGGAAACTGCTAGATCAAGCTAACATCAGTCCTCATCAATTAATGTATAAACACATATATATATACACTAAAATCCAAGCTAGGCATCATAGAATTAGCCTAAGCTAAGGGAAGTATCTGTTCCCATCAGAAGTCATATCTCTCTCAAATTCTTTCTTAACTTTAACCATCACAAAAGAAAAATGGGCTGGGAATCAGACATACACACATACATTTCAACGTAGCACAAGTATTATCAATTTTAATCACTACCGAGAGTAGATTTATGTGCATGGATATTTCAACCATCCAGAGGTAATTATTCACTCAACCATAGCATGAAAAGCACGCACTAGATTAAGCATAAGAAACCACCGAATCCCATAGCCCTCATGACAAACCTCATATCGAGAAAGCATCACCAGATCGAATTGCTTAGGAACCATTAAGCATGTCACAGTCGGACATAAGCATGCTTGGGAACAATAGATCAGGGAGGCAAGCATCCAATCTGAACCAAAACATTGGAGCTAATCCTAGGACAAGGATTAGAAGAGAAGTGTGCGAGGGAACCTTACCTGGGCATGACACCACCGCGGTTGTGGCGGCGGTCAGCTCCACCACCGTCCGGCAGCAGTGCCAAGCGGAGCGACCGTTGGGGGACGACGTGTCCGGGGTGGCCGCGTTGACCGGAGGAGACAGATTGAGCCGAGCCAGGCCGGAGCGACACCAAAGTGAAGCCGCAACTGAGGCGGCGCAACCGGAGTGGCCAGGAAGAGGGCCTCAGCGACGGTGACAACCCGAGCGAGCCGGTAGGGGGGAGCTTGAGGCGGCGGTGATGTTTAGGCCAAGAGAAGCCGTCGGCGGCGGCTTGGGCAGAGGAGAGAAGCCGGCAGCGGCGGCGACAAGGGGAGGTGAGGAGAGCTAGACGGCGGCGCATGGGGGTGAGTAGAGGGAAGAGAGGAATTAGGGATTTGGGTGAGAAGAGAGAGAGAGGGGAGGCAAGGAGCCGAGTGCGTGAGAGGGGAAGGGCGCCGGTTAGGCCGGCCGAAGGGTATTTGTGTGTTAAAAAAATTAAATGAAATGAAGATTTAAAATTAAATTGTACTGTTTTCTTAAAAATAATAATAATAATAATAGAAAATGAAGTGAGGCAAAGGACTAAAGAAACATATGTATATATATATATATATATGCATATTGGTGGGTAAGTTGAAAGTTGAGGCCAATTACTTAAGTTAGCATAATCTTTCTTCCTTGAAAGGAAATTGAACCATAACTAAAATGATACGTGGTTTTAGTTGAAATGAATATATTCTTATTCTTTAGAAACAAAAATTTAAAGCACTAAGTTAATTCTAAAATGTTGACTTGATATCCTAAGCTCACTAAAGGAGATTGAGAGGAAATGTTAAACTTTAAAGTAAAGGAAATCAATGGCTAAGGTTTAAATGCTCTCTTAAATAATTCCAAATCTTCGAAAGAATGTTTAAAAGAATTGCACTACATTTCTTAGAGCATACTTAGCATCTCATACATCCTAATGCCATATCATTGCATCCATTCTTGGATTTTCTGGATTGGTCCTTATTGGACTTTATTGTTTTTCTTTGCCAAAAGCCAGAGTTCCACAAGTAAACCTTTCGAACTCCATTTCATACCCGATACAAGGCAAGTCCAGTTTCTTGTTCATGTCCGTTGAGAATGATTTATAAAATTTTCCTCTTGTCTATAACATGCACAAAATGAAAATCTATTTTCTAAAGCTGAATCAACTGTTGCTTTATTTTGATCACCGGTTATTGGGCGATAACATGGTGGGTGGTGAAATCCTGGAAAGGTGCCGGAGGCACATCGGAAGGTGGATTTCATCACACGGGTTTGTCTCATATAAGGTTAATGCAACCAATGATCGAATGTGTTTAAGGACCATAGTGATCACGCATACCACATACCCTGTATTGGCGGGGCTGAGCTAAAGTACATTTGCCCTAGGTTCATACTCCCCTGGGAACGCAAGACCTCGGTAGGGGGATCGACTACCGGGAAGGTGACACTGGCCGTAGGTCGGCTAATCACAGGTGATATTATTCGTGAGTCGGGTAGTCACATCATGTTGGTAGAGGTGGCATTGGCCGTACGTCAGTTAACCACATTAGAAGTTTAGACCGGTAGTCCTATATGGACTACGACGTGGAGTATGACTGAGCGGGCGGCGAAAAGGCTCTGTGATCATGGGTACGTGATTCGAGGCTGATCACCTTGGGTACATGCTTATGATTGTTTGTGGGTACAGTTGTGCACATCTGCAGAGTGTATTGAATTGTGGCATTTTCACTCCATGTTTCTGGTTGGAACTGCGAACCCGGCAAGAAAGGGATTCATCGGGAATCCTAGCAGCTTGTAAGACATGAGATCATTAGTCTCTTAAATTAAAACTTGACTTTCTTACCTTACAAAACTGCATTGCTTTGGAGAACATTGCTGTTCTCAGTAGATAGTGCATCAAACACCTCTTTGCTATTCCTAGACTTATTGAGTATCTTCTGTACTCATCCCTCTATCTTAATTCTTTTGATTAGACGGTGAGCCGACGACGGATCAAGACGTAGTCTACATCGAGGTCGAAGATGAAGTCTCCGAAGAACCGACAACAGCGACGGAGAGCGAAAGCTTCGACTACTATTTTGACTACCGTGGTGAAGACCCTGAAGCGTAAAAGCATAGAAAGTGGGAGATAAGAGATGTATGATAAGACTTTTGCTGGAGCCGAATGGAACGGTTTTAAATTCTCCGTACTTTTAGGAATATGTTTGTATAATTACATCTTGTTCTCTGAGTTTGTAAATTAAGTTCGTAATAAATGGGCCACTGCAATGCTTCTGTCGTACTACTCTGTGTGATGTGTTGTAGACGAGAAGGCACTTTGTCTGCGACATGTCAAAGACTAGCATATTATCCGAAAGGATAGTATGTGGGTCGCCACAGACAACTCATAAAAAATACAGTAGACAAGTGATAAAAAAATATAGTAGATAGCTAACAAGAAATAAAGTACATAAAATATGCAGTAGACAATAAAAATACGGTAAAGAAATATATACAGAAGAAAACAATCAAAAATGTAATAGACAACGAAAACTATGCAGTACAGCTATTATATGATGTGAAATCTCAAAAGAATGTAGCATCAGATGATGTAATAGAAAATAATATAAAATCAATAGACAACTGACAAAAATACAATACATAAAAATACACAGTAAAATATAAAAAATGCATAAAGAAATATATGCAGGAGAAAACAATCAAAAATGCAGTAGTCAACTAATACTATGCAGTATAGCTATAATATGATGTGGAGTCACAAAAATAGCATCAAATAATGCAATAGATAATAATATAAAATGCAGTAGACTAAAAAAACACAAGTACATAACGACACTTCCCACACGGTTCAAAGACATCATCCCACACGGTTCGGCAGACCATTGAGTATTATTCGGGGATAAGACGTCGTTATCCTAGACAAATCACTGAACCGTCAGGGATGATACACCATCTGCAACGGTTCACCTAAGGTAACAATGTGGGATGAGACTATCATCCACGACGGTCTACACATGGTAGCCATGTGGGATGACGTTGTCATCCATAACGGTTTTCTCTAGGGAGTCATGTGGGATGAGGTTGCATGAGGGAGCCGTGGGGGATGACGCTGCCATCTGCTACGATTCCCAATTGGGAGGCATGTGGGATGAGGTCCCCTAACCCTAACTCTAAACCATCATGTATAGACTCTAACCCTAACTCTAAACCATCATGTATAGTTTTCATTATTGCACAATTCAATCCACAAAATTCATTCACAATCAAATCCAATACTCTTTGATTGCTCTAATAGTAAAATCTTATAATATATCATGTCATTTAATCTGTTGTGGTGTGCTCGACCCATTCATGAGAAATTTGACGGTGCAACTGACCATCAAGTTTTCACATGAAATTGCAAAACAGCGACTAATTGAAACAATAGATTATAAATTTTACGAATAGCACAATCAGAGAGTACTGTATTCAAAATTAAACACTTATGATGTATCATGTGTTATTGAATCCACAATAAAGACATCCTTCATGAGAAGATTTGACGGTGCAACTAACCATCAAAGTTTCACATGAAGGATGATAGCACTGTGATTAAATGAAACAATAGATTATAAACTTTTTAATGCAATACTCTCTAATCGCACTGTCCACAAGAAATTTTTAATCCGTCTAAAGCGACCCTGCACAACGAGTGTGCTAATATTTGATATAATACAATGAAACCCCGTCTCATTAAAGTTACATCTATTAGAATAGTACAACATAATCATTGATGGTCCAAAAACTATATTACTACAAGCTCAAAATATACAAAAAATTTAACTTGCAGAAGTACAATACCATAAGTTCTAATAAAGCGGTAGATACTGAAATTTAACAACAGAAAGATAGAGATTCTATAACTACATTATTTTGCTATTGTATACTACACTTCTACTGGTCGGACTTTATGTTGTCTTGCTTTCCATAGTCGATATAGTAATTGACTCCTTTGATCTCTCCTGACAAGTCCTGCTCTTCTTTGAGAAAATATTGACATGATTTTCTACCAATAAAGCTTATGTGGGATGGAATAATTATGGGATATACATGTACCCGTTAGCATTTTTCTTTTTCCTGAATGTGTTCGCATGATCTCTTCGTTGTCGAATCTTAGACCTTTTTCTCAAAATAGGAACGTAACTGCAAATTTGAACAGGAAAACAACCTAGAGTATCTTTAAATCAGAAGTTGAAAATCGCGCTGTTTTTCTCTGTTCCGGTGGGACTTCATAAAACCAAAGAACTCGTCTATCTAGAAAAAATAAAGCAAGTAGCACTTGCCAAAACTACGAACTATTCAGGTTAACTTATGCAAAAGAATTTAAAACTCACATTTTCCTCAATTCTTTATAAGAATAATAAACCGACCAATTCGTATGCTAGACATCTATCAGAAACTGATGTCATACGCAGCACACAAATATTCCTAACATGAATTAGTGTGTGCACTATAAAACTTCCTTAACCACGTCATGAACTGCAAGAGTTCTTTAATTAGCAAGATAACGCATAACAAAATATGGACTAATTGACCTATTCAATACTGTACTACACAGATGGGTGGTGTAGTACATACAGATACAGTGCTTCACAATGTGACAAGCATACCTTCAGAAAAAAAAAGAATGTGAAAAGCATACGACATATAGCAAAATCACAACTGCACAGCCACATCTGGACAAAGAGAAATCCCCACACCTTGCTTAACATGAACTTTTTAATCCACCACAAGAAATCGGTGCCTTGATGATCTGCTATGAACAAGCGTTTTATATTAGTAGCAAGTAACCTCGGTTTAAGCCATCAAGCAATCCCAAAAAGTTCGCAACAAGTTCATGGACTCACATTTTTTCTGCTGAGGTTGCAATGCACTTTAGCTGAAAGTGTTCTAAGTGTGACAAAGTTTCGCAACACCCGCTAAAAAACCGGTCCTTTGATCATCGCACAAAACTGAAAGTTCATTGATTTCAGATGAAGGGTTCTAATCTTGCCGTTATGGATAGCAACGCGCCAATGCTAGTATTTCAGTTCAGCAAATAATGTATGCCCTTTCTGTTGCCTCGCCATCCATTGCGTGCCCTGCGCTCCCACTCCCCTGTCTATAAATAGGGAGCACAAGAGGTAGCATCCAGTCACCATACCACGAGCTGTCAGGAGTAGTACAATCTCTCAGGTTCTTGTTCTGATCACTTTTGACTTAACTTGTACTTTATTCTCTGCATTTTATGACAATTTTGAGCCGTAGTTTGATCTAACGAGGAAACAAATTCGAGAGAAACTAGTGTAATTTAGGCGCTTATCCGAAAGAAAAAAAATCAAGCCGTGTGCCAAGCAACCTAAGCGAGGTCAAACTCGAGAGAAACCATCCCCAATCGTGTTCTTGGAGGACCCTGATTGATAATCTTTCGCGGTGCCAAGAACCCGTCCATGATCGCGGCCTCATGATTGTTCCCTCTTTGGTTTCGTCTTGATCCGAACCGTAGGTGGGGTCGATAGGAGGAGGAGGAAGCGGAGATGGACGGGGAGCAGGAGTCGCGGTGGGCGGCGGCGCAGAGGATCGGGGTCGGCGAGGAGCTCGTCCCTGCGGCGCTGCGGCAGCTGGCGTTCCTCGCGGCGGTGGACCGCCGGCGGTGGCTCTACGAGGGGCCGCTGCTCGACAGGGCCATACACAGGTATCGCAATCTTGCCTTCTCATCTTCATCTCCCAATAAGAAATTTTCGTGGCCTTTTAAAGAACTCAAGAGGCGTTTAGGAGAGAATTTTTTCTGAGGTGTTTCATCACGCCATCTTCACTGATGGGGATGGCTGATGAAGAATCTGTACTCTCTAGGTCATGTTGGGATGGAAAATCCTGAGATAGTTCAAGAACACAAGAGCCAATTTCGATGAACTCTTAGCTGAATTTCACTACAGAAGTGCGATCTGGGTCTCGCATTTTTTTCAGTATTAAAATTAGGAATGCTGTCCATGTCTCTGAAATCTGAATGAACTCTGGGCTGAATTTCAGGATAGAAGTGTGATCTCTGTCTCGCAATTTTTTATACAGTATTGAAATTGGGAATGCTGTCCATGCCTCTGAATGGCGCACCTGCTTGAGAAAATTGGACGTTGGTGTAAATCATATGATAAAACTACTATTTTACCACGATATTAGTCGAGAAAGGATTACAATTTGCAATGTTCTGATTTTCAGTTTCGAGGAATGGCATCTCGTACCATCTTCTGAACTTATGCTTTGGTGTTAGAGTTTTGGTCTTATCTGGAAAAGTTAACATGAAAAGCAAGCTTCCTATTACAATCAAAGTCGCTATCACGAGGAAATCACTGATAAATTAATTTCTGTTCTGATATGTATACACTTTGACATATTGGTCTTGTTGTTGTTTAGGTACAAATCATGCTGGCTTCCCCTTCTTGCCAAGCATACTCAGGCTACTGTTGTAGATGGGCCTTTGGTTGTCCCTCTTGACTGCGAATGGATATGGCACTGCCATCGGCTTAATCCGGTATGCATCTTAAGTTACAGATGATCATGTGTCATTCAGGATATTGCTCAGTACCTGTCCCATGGGATTGGGTGCTCTGAACACCAGATTAGAGAACTATTTGCATTTCCTGATGTAAAACAAAGTGTACATGGTTGGAAATGTCTATATACAACACATCTTGTATATTTCTGGTGATGCCCCACAGAGAAGTAATTATCAAAATCTATATCTTTCAGGCTCAATATGTAAAGGACTGCAAGAGATTATATTGTAGAATACTTGACAATAACAATGTTGAGTCCTCCATTCGAACAAAGTCCAAGGATCAGACTGAGAAAGTTTGGACTGAGCTATATCCTGAGGAGCCCTTCGAGTTGGAACACACAACTCCTTGTGCCGATTCCGTTTATGTGAATGCTGGAGCTGCAGGGGGCATTTCCTATGATTTGGTCTCAGCTGTTAAGAGACAGTCTTCTTTCTTCTACCAGGTAGTTACACTAACAATCTTTGCTCTGATATATAAGATGCGCCACTATGATGCAGTACTCCTGATTCAATTACAAACCCGAAACTTCACTATTTCAACTGAAATGTCACATCATTATGCGACGAAGCAGATTGATTGCCTAATTTATAACCTTGGAAATGTTTGTGATAATTAAAGAATTTTGTCACTGGTTATCCATACATATGGAAAAAGAAAAAAAGAAGATCTGTACAGAAAGTCAGAAAATTACTTTGTTTCTGGCAGGTTGGAACACCAAGCATGCATGATCGCCGTTTTCTTGAAGAAGCTTTAGCTCGATACAAAGGGTTTTTGTATTTGATCAAGCTGAATCAAGAGAAAGGAATGAAGCTCTTTCGTGTACCTACCTACGATGTGGATCTCATGTGGCACACACACCAACTGCATCCAGTTACCTATTGCACTGACATGCTGAATCTCCTTGGAGAAGTTCTGGAGCATGATGACACTGATGACGATCGAGCTGAAGGAAAGAAGCTCGACACTGGATTTTCAGGGACTACCGAACAGTTCGAAAATACCTTTGGCGTAAGATACTGGAAGGCTGGCGCTATGTACCGTGGCAACATGCCCTCTCCTGTGACATCCATACCTCAGATATTTAGCAGTGAGGTTGACAAGGCGTTTGGTGTCAGCAAAGCTGATGAGCATCTTAATGTTCTTGAAACAACAGTTCTAGAGGTATGATGCTCTCATTACATCTTATTATTTTTGAAGCAAACTGTACAGAACTGAGTACAATAGCTGTAGTTTGAAAGATCTGTCTGATCTGACAATGTAATCCTAAATGTTAAATGTTACACAATTGATATGGAAATATGATATCTAATATCTGACGTGAAAATTTCTTTTAGCAAGATCCTTCTACTGAATTTATGGACTCAAAACATTTCCATCTTTGCAGTTATATTTACAAATTGTGGACATCAAGAATTTGCCGTCTGCAATTCCAGAGGAAAGTGTGTACGTATGGTTCACCAAGACTCAACCAGATCTGTTTATCAGTGACGGAGGCAGGTTAGATATTTCAACAAAACAGGGAAAAGTATCGGAGCTGGTTTCCAATGCGAACCTACTGGCAAACTCATTCTGACTGTGATGATTGATCAGACCTCTTTTGGAGCATCATCATCGAAGAAATCAGAACCATTAGGGAAGGTCTCGATCTCTCTTCAGGAGCTTATAGGGCCTGATTCTAAGCTCTCTTTAGAGAGGTGGTTTGAAGTGAAACCTCATGGTGGTCATACTGGTTCCCCTCCCATCAGTCTCCGTGTTGCTGCCTCTTGTACTGTCCCAAGGCGGGCTCAACATGTGCTTAGCATGATCAGTGTGGAGCCTTTCTCTCTGAAGGCCTGTCTATTGCCACCTTCTATCAAGGATCAAAAGATGAGCTTCTGGACTCGCTTTGTGTATGACTGTGGTACTGAACTCATTCGTCTTCAGATAAGGTAAAATTTTCCTAGTGGTATGAGTCGATTATGTGCTTTCGTAGTAACATGTATGTGAACAGTACATTGAGTCAAGAAATACATTTGTGTGCTGATTATAAGTACTGCCTGATACTTAATTTCATGGTACGTTTTGCAGAAACAATAAAAAAGGGTACTATATGATACATTGATACTGCTAATAACATATGGTATTGTTACTTAGAGACTTATTCATTTCAAACTGCAGATTGTTATTTGCAAAAGGAACTCATGTTCAACTTATGTGGCAGTATTTAGCTTTTCCTTCAAAACAGATCTAAATTTATTTCAGTTGACACCAGGAAGTTCTTTTCCCCTTTCTTGGAGGCTATGTTTAAGAAAATATATCAATTTCTTCTGGTGTAATGAGAAATTACTCCCCTTTTTCTCAGGGAGCACAAGGCAAAGAATGGCATGGCTCTCATTCGAGAATTGGTTGGAGTAACCAAGTCATCAAAAAAACGCATTTCGGCTTGCAGAATTCAAGGAAAATAAATGGTCTTTTAACAACTCCAACTTATCCATCACCAATGACCTCAAACCGAGCCAGGACGGCTGCATACTCGAGCTCAAAGGCGATAACAAACTGGTAAGGACAACTGCAGTCTACAGCTCAATTTGTAGAGACAGCATGCTCATTTAAAAGATAGTGATAACTCTAACTTGCATAGAAAAAGTTTATGCATTTAGCATATCCAAAGTTCTGATACTTCTTTGAACAAACCAGATCAAACTATACTGGGGAAGGAGACTAGCATATGAACGCAAATGCTGCAGTCACCATGCTGAAGATGCTGCAGCAGTTACTGCTGTGAAGTTCTCTGACGAGCACCCGTATGGCAAAGCAGTGGCACTACTTGACACTGAATCTGAGTTTATCATGGTACATCGTTTAGTTCTAATGTCGTATACTTTCACACAGTTCAATTAATTAACTTGTATCTGAAAACATACTGATGGTGTTCTTTCTTAGGTGGATGAGGATTGTTTCCTGCTTCCTTGGATCACAATATCATTCTTGTTCCTGAATGCCATTGGCAAAGATGGCATGAAGCTCATCAGAGGTGCCATGGTTCAGAAGGGTGCGATGTCTGAGTCTGACACTACCATGGCGTCTGAAACGGTGGCGGTTGGAGCAGTAGACACCACCGCTGCTCCAGCGCAATGTGGCACTTGTGGTACGGCCTGTGGTGGTGACATGATCATAGCAAGTGACAAGACTGGTCATGCTAGCTTTGACGGCACGGTCACTGCAAGCGGCAAGGGGGCTGATTCTAAGTGTGGTGGTTGTGGATCAGGCTGTGGTGGTGGCTGTGGTGGTTCCATGGTCACCGTGAACTCCAAGGTTGGTCATGCTAGCTGTGGCACTTGTGGTTCGGTCCTGGTAAGCGGCGGAAATGGCCATGCCGAGTCTGCTGGGTGCGGCTCAGGATGCGGTGGTGGCTGTGGCAGCATGGTCATTGAAAGCTCCGAGGGAAATATCAAATCAGGTGGCTGTGGCTCTGGCTGCGGTGCTGGGTGCGGCGGAGGCTGTGGTACCATAATCATTGAAGGCTCCAAGGCCAGCATTGCCAAGTCTGGCGGCTGTGGCTCCGGCTGCGGTGGCGGTTGTGGTGGCATGATGATTGAAGGCTCCAAGACAAGCCATGTAAAGTCCGGCGGTTGCGGTTCAGGCTGTGGCAGCGGTTTGTGGTGGCATGGTGATGGAAGGCTCCAAGACCAGCCATGCCAAGTCTGGCGGCTGCGGTTCAGGCTGCGGCGGCGGTTGTGGTGGCATGGTGATCGAAGGCTCCAAGACCACCCATGCCAAGTCTGGCGGCTGCGGTTCAGGCTGCGGCGGCGGTTGTGGTGGCATGGTGATCGAAGGCTCCAAGACCACCTGCGCCAAGTCTGGGGGCTGCAGTTCAGGCTGCGGCGGCGGTTGTAGTGGTATGGTGATGGAAGGCTCCAAGACCACCTGTGCCAAGTCTGGCGGCTGCGGTTCAGGCTGCGGCGGCGGTTGTGGTGGCATGGTGATCGAAGGCTCTAAGACCACCTGTGCCAAGTCTGGCGGCTGCGGTTCAGGCTGTGGCGGCGGTTGTGGTGGCATGGTGATCGAAGGCTCTAAGACCACCCATGCCAAGTCTGGTGGCTGCGGTTCAGGCTGCGGCGGCGGTTGTGGTGGCATGATGATCGTAGGCTCCAAGACCACCCATGCCAAGTCTGGCAGCTGTGGTTCAGGCTGTGGCGGTGGTTGTGGTGGCATGGTGATTGAAGGCTCTAAGACCACCCGTGCCAAGTCCGGCAGCTGCGGTTCAGGTTGTGGCTCCGGCTGCGGCGGCAGTTGTGGCACAATGTTCAACGTGAGCACCAAGGCGGGCGAGGCCAACTCCGGCGGCTGTGGCTCTGGCTGTGGAGGCGGCTGTGGCGGGGGCGCCATGCTCGACTCGACCACCTAAGCAAGCCGGTGCTTGCGCCTGCCAGTGAGTGGTGGCTGCCGGTAATGGCATGCAGTACGGCGCTCTTCGTCGGAGGTGAAGTGGTCAGGCAATAAAAAACTTCAGTCTTGTGCAGTTCGTCATGTTTCTTTCTACAATACTCCATGCATATGTGTTGTGGTGTGACATGTAATTTTGTGAATTGTGATTAGTTGTGTTGCCCCTGTAATATACTAAGTACATAAATACTGTAATAAAGAAGATGGTGGTGTTCCAAACAATTGAATCATGTGAGTGACTGACGTGCAAGTTCACCACTGTGAAGGATTGTGGAAGGGGCACTAGTGCATTTGTATTAATTCCTTGGTAAGGACTAAGGAGCTGTGTCTAATGGTCTTATATATGGTGCCAACTGACAATAAGCAAATGAAAATTCCTACACCATGGCGTGGGAGCACCGAGCAGAGAACAGCGAACCATGCTCTGAACAAGTTCTGCTATTTTCACCTTTTTTTGAGGAAAATATGTGGATGTGATCGAACGAATAGTTCCTGCCTCCAACGATGAATGAAACAATTAGAAAATTAACCACTGACTCAGGCAATGATTCATGGTGTTCCAAGAAATTTTGTAGGATATATTATACTTTGACCCCTATTATTCTAAGATAATAAAATCCTCCATTTACATCATGGGCGGCGTCACTTTATGCTGGCTGCGTTGCACTCATGTTTGTTTGTCTAGTGCTACTGCTATAATATTATCTAGTGCTACCACAAACATGAGTTCAGACCTTTTGTTAAGACACTGAGAAATCCAAGAAAAAACACTGTTTACATCCCTTTTCTCTCTATAATGAAGAAACATTTCAAAGCAAAGTTCGTGTAAAGTAGCCAAACATATATTTTATTCGATGTCGACGTTTTCAATTTCTATAGGGATCCGCTAAGACATGGCATGCAATTCAACGATTTTCCTGCCCCATCATGAGATTCTCATTACATTCTGATTAACATAAGAATACTAACACCTTTCTCAACGAAATGAAATATGCGTACCGATCGATCATAAAATCGTTAATTCCTATTTCGCTCTTTCATTCGAAGCAAGCTGCAGGTACGTAATCGGGCATCACAAACAACCGAGTTTCATAAGCTAGAGTAGATAATCGATCGATCGATCACCTGTGCATGCAGCAAGCAAGCAAGCTGGATCATCATCAATCAAGGAACGGGTAGTCAGTGTAGCCGATGACGGGGTCGGAGGTGTAGAATGTCGTCCTATCGTACTCATTGAGCGGCGCGTTGAGCTCAAACCTCCTCGGCAAGTCCGGGTTCGCCAGGAACAGCCGCCCGAAGGAGACGAGGTCGGTGTACCCCTCGCCGACCGCCTTGTTCCCTTCCTCCCGGTCGTACCCGCCGTTGGCGATGAAGGTGCCCTTGAAGGCCTCCCTGCAGCGCTGCAGCCGGTGCGGGACCTGCCGCCGGCCGTCCACAACCGCCATCCTCGGCTCTACCATGTGGCAGTAGAGGATGCCGTAATCGTTGAGCCTGTTGATGAGGTGGAAGGCGAGCGCCTGAGGGTCGGAGTCATGGCACTCCATGTGGTCGGTGAAGGGCGAGATGCGGACGCCCACGCGGTGGGCGCCGACATCCCCGACGACGGCGTCCACCACCTCCAGCGCGAAGCGGCACCGGTTCTCGAGGCTCCCGCCGTAGCCATCGGTGCGGTCGTTGACGCCGTCCTTGAGGAACTGGTCGATGAGGTAGCCGTTGGCGCCGTGGATCTCAACGCCGTCGAACCCTGCGCACGGAGAGGGAGCGAGAGCGGGCCGGGGTATGTAGCACAACCATGGCGGCCGGCAAGCAGGTGGATTAAATTTGAGTGCGTACTACTACGTACCGGCTGCGATGGCGTTCCTTGCAGCTTTTCTGAAGTCGTCGACGATGTTGGGTATCTCCTCCATTGTGAGCCTCCTCGGCGGCGAGAACTCCTCGAGATGGCCATCGACACCCATCTGAGGGCTCACCTGCTTGTCCGTGCTCGATATGGGCTCTACAGTATACCAGTAAATCAGATTTTCAACATTAAAATCAAAGCCAGAAAATTATCAATCAAGTACCAAGTAAATGGTGCAAAGTTATCTTGGAATCGTAGACCGAAACGTGCCTACGGACAGATTCCGAAAGCCAGAACAACATGTATTCGGAAACGTAGGGAGCGTAGACTTCAGCAGTACTCACTGTAGTTGGAGACGCGGCCGGGGTGCCATATCTGGCAGAAGAAGAGGGCGCCCTTGGCGTGCACGGCGTCGACGACGTGCCTCCAGGCCCCGACCTGCTCCTCCGTCCACACGCCCGGGGTGTTCGCGTGCCCCTGCGCCATGTCGGAGACCCCCGTCGCCTCCGTGATGAGGAGCCCGCCGGCGGTGGCCCGCTGGGCGTAGTACGCCGCCACGTGCGGCTGCGGCACGTTGCCGTACGACCGCTCCCTCGTCATCGGCGCCAGCACGACCCTACATGCATGATCGATCTATCTATCATCAGAACAACAAGAAGGGAAAAAGCATCGGTTGCGAAGAGAATGAAGATTTCTAGCTGGCCTGCCTGTGGGAGAGGTCGAACTGGCCCATCTTGTGTGGCGTCAGGAGAGCAGCAGCCGTGGATTCCATCTTGATTTCTATTGTAGACCAGTGATGTGTTTTAGTACTATAAATTTCGGAGGCTATGTAATGATTAAGGAGTTTGACCTGTCCATGGGGCCATGATTGCAACCTCTTAACACTTTTAGATGTAGATTGTTCCATATAAAAATACTCCATGTTATTTTTTTAGTCTTTTAGCTATGTCATTAGGTTTTCAGTAATGTTTTATGAAGATTCCCGTATCAATATATAAAATAATTTACCCACCAAAATACACATTATCTTCCTATTTAATGCGTACAGTGTCTTGAAGCCTTGTCTCTCAATTATTATAGTAGCATACCCCATGAAACACCTGAATGATAATGAGGGTAAAGCCATGACTTCACGAAGCTGAAACATCGTAAGTTTACATATAATAATACGATGTGATTAGTGTATGGAGGGACTTGGGTCAGGGAGTGTAGAGTTAATTAATTAAGCCTAAGTACGTAAAAAGGCAGCTGCCACGGCCGGCCGGCTGCTAAGTCCCCTTCTTTTCAGTTTAGACCTATACATAAACTGGTTTAGACTTAACTGTCATAGAAACTTCGATGGGAGAAAGTCCTGATAAGCTCTAATTCTTTCCTTTTTAGCTTATGAGATATGAACTTATCTCCTGTGATAAACGGTGTAATGTTTGCGGTACCCCTGGAATTGTTTATACTATGTTTAATGGTTAATATCGTTCTCTTAAACTGTTTTAGCATGCAATTGATAATTATCATTCTTTTAACTGTCTTTTACCGTAATTGAGCAAAAAAATAAATTTGAACATAAAAATCATATAAATACCTAGTATTAATTACAGTGCACTTCACACAAAAAGGAACAACAATGTCATCATCGATCATCAGGACATCACCACCTCACACTGTTCGCACAACATCAAGAGTTTACTACAACCTCAATATACAACGGAGACACGAGCACATACACTAGCTAAACAAAAAGTTAATCAAAGAACACAATTAATCAAAGAATCAGAGACCACTCTTTGCAATCAGAGGACACTCATACTTGCAAACACAATTCATCATCTAGCTCCTGAGGCCGTACTTCACGCCACACTTGGTCTGCGCACCGATGTCGTGGCTCTAGCCGCCGGCCCACTCGTTGTGGAGGAAGACGGGAACAAGATCTGGGCCAGGGCGCCGGATCTTGGCGGCGGTGGCGGGGAAGGAGGGCTCGAGACCGGGGGGAGATCCGGCGGCGGCGGGCGACCTCCGATGCAGTAGGAGGCGGATAGATCTAGCCGGGAGCTTGGGCGGCGGTGGAGCGACTTCGGGACCGGTGGGCGGATGCGGCTGGGAGAGAGGAGATGCGGGGGCGGGTGCTGTGGCGGCAGGGTAGGTGCAGGAGGAAGGAGATGTGGGGGAGAGAGGAGATACGGGTGCAGGAGAGAAGAGATGCGGGTGTAGGAGAGAGGATTGGGGGTTTGGGGGTGAGGCGGTGGCAATTAAAGGTGGCCACATGGGCCGGCCCGGCACGGCATGGCACGGCCCGTTTATAAAAAGGCTTGGCACGGCCCGACCCGTGTAGGCCCTTTTATAAAAGGGCCGTGCCGTGCCGGCCCAAAAGCCTGGGCTGGAGGATCGGCCCGGCACGCGACGTAAAAAGGCCGGCCCGGCACGGCACGGGTGCGGGCCGGCCCGCGTTCCATTCGGGCCTTTAACATTTTAAAAATATAGAAAAATATAAAAAATTTAAAAAAAATACATAAAAATCTAAAAAATTAAGAAAAAAATACATAAAAATCTAAAAAATCTAAAAAATTAAGAAAAAAATATAGAAAAATCTAAAAAATTAAGAAAAAATACAGAAAAAGGCCGGACGGGCCGCGTGCCGCGCCGGGCCGTGCCGGGTCCGTGCCGCGCCGGGCCGTGCCGCGAATAAAAAGGCCGGGCCGTGCCTGGCCTTAAGGCCTCGCCTCGGGGATCGGCCCTGTTCCGTGGCGGGCCGAAGGCCGGCCCGGCCCTTTTATTCCCGTGCCGGGCCAAAAAAACCGTGCCCGTGGGTCGGCCTTTTTGGCCCGACCCAGATGGCCAGCTTTTTTTTTGAGGAAAGGACTAGATTCATATCATTAAGGAAAACAGTACAGAGAAGACTGGACATGGACAGCTGCCCCTACAAAGTGCAGAAACACCCCTGAAAGAAAGAAAATTACAACTCGATCCCTTAGGGGATATTTCCGCCGCCCCACCGCGTCGCCGCGCCGACTCGCCGGAGCGGGGGAAGACGGATCGCCAGTCCAGATGGCCAGCTTTAGTGGCAATTAGACCTGGCCATATGGGCCGGCCCGGCACGGCATGGCACGGCCCGCCTATAAAAAGGCCTGGCACGGCACGGCCCGTGTAGGCCCTTTTATAAAAGGGTCGTGCCTTGCCGGCCCGAAGGCCTGGGCTCGGGGATCGGCCTGGCCCGCGACTTAAAAAGGCCGGCCCGGCATGGCACGGCTGCGGGCCGGCCCGCGTTCAAGTCTCTTGGGGGGCAAACGCCAGACCACATGGCGTTTGGGTAGAGGGTGAAAACGCCAGTGGATACGGCGTTCGGAGTGAAAAAAATACAGAAAAATGTAAAAGGGCCGTGCCGTGCCTGGCCTTAAGGCCTGGCCTCGGGGATCGGCCTTGTTCCGTGGCGGGCCGAAGGCCGGCCCGGCCCTTTTATTCGCGTGCCGTGCCGTGCCCGTGCCGGGCCAAAAATCCGTGCCCGTGGGCCGGCCTTAAAAGCCCGACCCATATGGCCAGCTTTAGTGGCAATGCCTCTAAATTTTCTCACCAATTTTATAGGTATTTTCAAAAGGTTCGGGAGTATAAACTCGGGAAGTTGGTTTGAGGAAGCTTCTTGCTACCAATAGGAATATAAGGGTGTGTTTGGTTTGAAAATGAAGTGGAATGAAATGGGTTGGTTCTACACCTAGCTCATATTCCTGTGTTTGGTTGGAGAGGAAACCGGAACCTACTGATTCTCCTAAAGAGAATATACTCCTCAGATGCTAAACTAGGTGGTTTCTCCAAATTAGTGGAATTACATGTAACCATTCCATTCCACTTCATTCTCCCTAACCAAATACAGGAACGGAATCGACTCATTCCGGAGGAATTGAATCATGACATTCCATTCTACTTCGTTCTCAAACCAAACACACCCTAAGAGAGTTTACTCTCATTATTATTTCTTCTTTTCAGCTTTTGATTTTCTAAAATTATAAGCCAGCCAAGAAATTTAAAAGGAGAAGACCTAAGCGCAGCACGCTGTCGTCCTATATATAATTTGCGGTGCAAGATCATGACGGCGACGCGAGCACGCACGCGAGACAACAAAATAGTAATGTGTAAAATTTACGGGAAAGGAGACAAATCAAGGGGGGCCTGCTACTGCTTCTGGCAGGACGTAGATAGCACTGGTTGAGTTACGTGTCCAGACGTGCAAGGAGCTACACCGTGCATGTATCAGTACGTGCATCGATATATCTGAGTTCTGAACCTTTGATTTCGTTTTCTTCTGTAGAACAAAAACAAAGCGATGCCTCTCACGTCCGACGCTCCGGAGTTCGGACGCCAGTTCCTGCTTCGTGGACTCGAGTCGCAAGCCAGCGCCTGAGCACGCCGGCGCTTGCGCTGCCGGCAATGGCATGCGGTGGTCGTTTTGTTTGGAACTATATAAAATAGGTGAAGGAGTCGAAACTCGGGAACTTGTTGAGGTCGTCGTAGCAAGCAGGTGTTGCCCCTGAGAGCCCAGCCCACAGGCCTCGCGCTCACACCAATCGCCACACGCACCCGACCCTCGTCGCCGAACTTATCTCCGGCCCATAGTTTTCCGCAGCCCGTGTCTCGTGTAGCCGGAGACCGCTCATCATCCGTGCATTGTCTCACCGCTTTGGGGCCTCCTTACTCACCTCACGTTAGATTCCCCTACAAATAAATTAGATTATCCTTGCAGTTTCTATACAAGTAGATTATCCTCGCAGTTGACTTCGCTTTTTATAGATTTCACAGCTGACTTCTATCTCACTGGCACTTTTTAAAAAAACAAACATGCCTCTGCATTACTTCAAGTAGGTTCAAAGCTCACACGCAAAAATACAGCTCAAACATAAAATAGCAACGGGAAAGATAAAATTACAAGCACGCGGCGAAGACCGCAGATCGCCTGTGCCCATATAGCAAAGATCTCAGGATCCAGCTGCACCCCTGACCGACTAGCTGTAGGCCGCCATTAGGAAGCGAGCATGATGTCGGGACGTATTGCCTCCGTCAGATCCACTGCTTGTGGACCCAGACGAAGAGATCTCCACCGCCACCAAGAGAATTGGGAAGCTATTGCAGCAGTAGATGATAAGAAGCTCCTAAAACGGGTTGTGGGCTTGTGGCCTCCAAGAAAAAGCTTGAGCACTGGCGTCGCACTTGCCACGCAACACCTAGGACCAAGAACCACGAAGCGGCAGGCCACCCGTGGAGGTTGAGATGGTCCCAAGTTCACGTGACAAGAACCTTGCCTGGGGTCAGCCTTGCACCGGTGCAACAAGCGATCATAACATCGCTGGTGCAAGAGGGGGCACCACCATGAGAAGGAAATGAGCACTTGCGAAACCCCAAAACTATCGGGACCCAAAATTTATAATATCAAATTTCAAATGTAATCATTACACAAGTTGAGACATCAATTCCAACAGCAATTGTAGAGATATAAATATCTCGATGGGGGTAGTCCCAACCTTAAGCCAGTAATTAAATGCATCAGTTTGAGTAGAGTGATATAGTTTCCTCACTGAGTTGGAACATCAATCTCGAACTTACCCCGACAACTTAATACATAGCTAGAGTAGGGTGATATAGCTCCCAAGTTCTCAATAAAGGGTCAGTTCACAGTGATGATCACACTTGACAATTTTATATTACCAATTTCGAAACCCTACTTATTCCATATGCTTTATAATCATACACGCATAGCACACCCGGTACCTATTGCTTCAATCCTTTCGGCTGCTCCGCTATCATGCCATCCGTATGATCTGTGGCTGGAGAAGAAAGAGGAGAAGACACAGAGGGTGTAGATTTATTTAGGATCGGCGGTGACACCTCCGGTAAAAGAGTTGTAATATATGTAGAAACTAGAAACCTGAGCCTCTCTCCTTTGACCGCTGGAGACGGGAGTGAGAGAAGCCGGAGGCAAAAAAGATGGAGAAGCTTTGTAGGTGGAATAGGAAAGTCAGAAGACTCACAAAGGAGAAAGCCCACTAGGGAGAACTATCTCACTATCATTAACTCACTGATCAAAGGCAATAATTCCGTGACCGCTACACGTTGTCGTACGTACATAAAACTATTTGTGCAAATCAGTCGGTCCTGCATGCCGTCGTTGGATCCCTCCGAGATCCATGCTCATCGATGGTTGACGACGGTGGCTGCTCCGATGAGGAGTTCATGCACCGAGTGATATCTCCGCATTCGGCTCAGGCTCTGATGTCGGTGCTCCCCGGAGCGGGAGGAGCGACCGACCCTTGCTAAATCTAATTTGGCGGCGACCAGGACCTGCTACGCTTTTGTGATCTAGCTACCCAAACGGGTGCGCACGATGATTGACAGGATCACGGGAGGTTTCGTTTTAAACATATAGATGGTGACAAGTGGGCAAACGGTGGCCACTCCCCCCTGAACTAAGACGGTTATCTTAGAACCAAAGTTTCTCATTTTGTATGGGGAACTTGGGAGTCGAAAGTTGATTTGCAGCTGCGTTAAAAAGTCGTACCTACCATTTTTACCGTATCACGACCAATCTAATCAACTCTTCGAGAACCCTATCTTACAACCATCTGAGTAGCCTTGCGAGGAACCGTGCCAGTCGACACGAGTAGACAGCAGCAGCAGTGGAGTGGGTGAGGAGAAATGGGATTTGGACGAGGAGCAGACTAACCAACGTAGACCGCATTCACTCCACCGCACCGCTCGGCATCCACCGCGGCACCGGGCACCGCTTGGCACCTCGCCGCGCTGCACAAAGAAGGACACGAGCCGCAAAGGAAAAGAATCCCGGCCTCATCACTCGCTCGCTCGCTCTCCCATTCACGTACGTGCATAGATCTCTCTCTCTCTCTCTCTTCTCTCTCTCCTCTCTCTCTCTCTCTCTCTCATCCGCTTTGCGCTTCTTCGCGGATTGATCGCTCGATTCTGTTCCCATCATCATCGACCAATCATTCGGTCGCCTCCGATACCATCATCATCATCATCATCATCATCATCATCGTTGTCGTCGTCGTCGTCACCGCCAGGTACGTGTCGTCGCTGCACGTCCGGTTCTTGATCTCGATTGCGTCGCGCGAATTTATATGCTCTCGTCGAAAGGCCAAATCTTTCGCTGGGATCTTGCGTCTTCATCGGTTTCATCGAGGTTTAATTTGGATTGGTTTTGTCCAGCGTGCAGAGGCGGGACAACGCACGAGGCCCGTCCACCGAGCCGGCGGGAGAGGTCAACGCCATCGGCGCGCGCCGGCGCAGATCCGAGGGGGCGAGCGCAATGGGGTCGTTCACGGGGCACGCGCTGCCGGGGACGCTGTTCCTGGCGGTTGGGGCGTGGCACGTCTGGGCGGCGCTCGCGCGCTTCGCCTTCGACCCGGCGGGGTTCCGCCTCCGCGTCTGGAATCCCGTGGAGGGCGGCGCCGGCGGGGCGCTGCGGCACCTCGAGCTCTACGTGGTGGCCGGCGGCGCCTTCGTGGACATGTGCGTGGAGGTGCTCTACTCCACCCACCTCGACATCTTCGCCCCCGGCGGCGGGGTCAACCCGGCGCACCTGAACGACCTCGAGCACGGCGGCATGCTGCTCATGTTCTTCCTCTTCGGCGCCCTCGCGCTGCTCTCCCAAAAGACAAGGTCACCATCCAATCCATCCATCTCACTTTCTCCTTGCACTCTTCACCACCATTGATGACATGATCCAAAATCCATTCTTTTTCTCTCGAAATTTCGATCATTTTAATTACTCAAAAAAAGGGAGCCACTATGGATCTCCTCACTTGAAGATCATCTGAATCAAGGGGGATCAAAATTTGTAGGATTTGATTTGCAAATTAACAGTGATCGGCTTTGAATTCTGTTAGGATGAACTCAACCAATTAACCGCTACCTGCCAAGTTGAAAAAAAGGTGAGATGTTTGGTGGGTTAGTTGGTTGATCATGTACTTCCCTTTGGCGACTTTCGAATGGTTTTTGACTATTGGGGTGTCGCATCTTGGAACGTGACAAGGACAGATTAGAAGGCGAAGGATTGGCTGGTCCAGGCTAGGCCATGTGGTACTCTTAACTCACAAGCCTGCCGGTGTCCAAGTTGGGTAGATGCTAGATTCAGTCAGTACAATTTTGATCGGTGGCTGGACAGAAACTTATGGGTGTTTTTATGATTCATCTACCTCCTGACTCGCTTGAGCTTGATGATCATGTGATCGTAGAGTCGATTCTGATGCTAGGGGTACATTCTTAGAGTAACTCTAACCCATCCTCAAAATTTAACTCCTAAAAACCCACTCCCAAAACATAACACCCAAAAATTCCTGGGAGGAGGGTAGCATTTAACCCATCCCCTAAACCTAACTCCCAATAAATTTTTTTCGCTATTTCTCTCATCCTTTTGCATATATAAACCTCATTTCAACTTCATTTCAATAACATATTTATTCAAACCTTGATGTTTCTAATGCATACATTTCCACAACATTTCAAATGCAAATTTTTTGATTCAAATTCAAACCACATTTGCGCAAGAATTTTACCAAAAGCAACAACATAGAACATCCAAAAACATCAACATAGAGCATAGTTTATCATCACACTACATAGTTAATCCAAAAGCGATCACATGCAACATAGTTCACAAATGAAATCGCATCACATACCCCCATTGCGACTACCACTACCATAGAACATAGATCTTTGTATTTTGGAAGTCAAGATCTCACCACGAGTGAGCTCCCAATACTGTCTTGCCTTGTCATCCATCCCACTAGCGTCCATGAACATGATGCTTTCTTCTTGCTCCTTCCTCTTGTTCATTTCCTTCTCGGCCTCGAGCTTCAACCTCTCCTCCTCGATAGCAAGCCTACGCTCCTCCACCTTTGCTTTCCTCTCCTCAACCTCCGCCATGCGTGTCTCGGCACTAGCCTTCACCCTCAGCCTCTCCTCCTCAATCTCTTTGAGCTCCATCCACCTTGCCAACTTCTCTTGCTTTCGTTCGGCCGCCAACTCCTTCCTTATCTCTATCATTTCTTTGAGTGCTTCCTTGTACATCCCACCCTCTCCACCATTCCTCTTCCTCTCCTTCTCTTTTTCCTCCCATCCGGCCTAGAGCTAGGAGTAGGACTTCTCCCCCTCTCCTCATCATCACCCTCACCCTCACCCTCCTTCTCAAGATCAGTAGAAGATGACATGCTCAATCTTACCCTCTTTGGTGTTGTCCCCCAATTCCTCCTCGCCCACTTCTCATTTCCCTTGAGAATAGCCCAACAATGTGACAAAGTAAAGGGCTTTCCACCATTCATCTTGTTCCTTTGCTTGTATAATGCTTGGATATAGGTCTCATGCTCATTAAGTGGCACACCACTTGGAGGCATGCGGTCCACTTGATCAACACAACCCGACCACCGGTTGCAACAATCTTGAATTGTCTTCCAACGGTGTGAGAGTAAACCTTGTGTTCAGTTGGACTCACTGTGCGGCGATAGTACTCCTCAATCCCCCTCCAAAACGTATCTTTGGTTTGATCGGTGCCAATAGACGCATCAAGAGAGACACTCATGACTCATCCATGCATAGCACAATGCCTCATCATCCTCTATTTTGTAATTGGACAATCTTGAATGCTTCTTCTTCATTGTTGGAGTCCCGATCTCAACCACATCTTGTTCCTCCACGGTGGCACTCTCATTTCCCATCGAGAAGACAATGTCTTCTAGTCCAGTCTGGTCCTCATTCAACATTGCCATGAACGAGTCGACTTCCGGGTCAATTTGCACACTACAAGCTGCCGTGGGGGTCTTCGGAGGCGGCGGCGGCGGCGCCCCATCCTTCTTCTTCGCCACGGCACGCCGCTGTTTCTTCGCCGTGTCGGGCGGCATCGGAGGCAGGCAAGTGGCGACAGCGGGCGCGGGCACATGTGTGGCGGCGGCGGCGGCGTCGGGCGGTAGCACCACCTTCCCCTGCCGGCGCCGTACCTTTTCCGCGGTCGTTGAAGGCGGGGGAGGCGGGGGAGGAGTGCCGAGGGACGAGGCGGAGGCGGAGGCTTCCATTTCCGAGCGGCGCGGTCGCTCAAGAGAGGCCGGCAGCGACGAGCAGTCAGGGAGGGTGGGGACGGGGTCGGCGTGGGGCGGGAGGCCCTCCTCGCCGAGCGCGCGGATGACATCTGTGAGCGCGGCGGTGGACACGAGCAGGGTGTGCGCGCGGAGGAGGCCGAAGAGCGCCGGGAGTGCACGGGCGTAGGCGAGGGAGAGGGAGAGCGTGGCGGCGCAGAGGGGCGACCAGGAGCTGCGGCACGAGGCGGGACGGGGACGCGGCAGCGGCGCTGGCACGGGAGGCGGTTTCGGCGGCGGCCAGCAGTCGGGGAGGGCGGGGACAGGGTCGGCGGGGGCGGAGGGGGTGCGGCAGCTGGCGGCGTGGCCAGAGGGAGGCCGGCGGCGGTGAATCGCGGCGCCGCTCGGTGGGCGGTTGCAGCCGGAATTTTCTCCCGCCCGTTTTTGCTAGATTGGGAGGAGGATTGGGGGGTGAGCTTAATGTCCCAATTTTTTGGGAGGGAGGGGGAGTTTTTTGGGAGCTCTCAAATTTTTTTTGGAAGTTAGAGGTGTATTGGGGATGGGTTAGATAGGTCTAATTCCCAAGTGACAGTTTTTGAGAGTTAAGATTTTTTTAGGAATAGATTAGAGTTGCTCTTAAGGTGGTTCCGCTGGCGGTAGCTTATCATGGATAAATCATAAATTTGATCTACAAGTATTTTAAAACTGCCTTTAAGTACTATTAGCGGTAGCTATTGATTTTCTTCTTGTGAGTGACCATTGCTTTCAGCACAAAATCAATATTCACATGAACGTAGCAAAAGCTTATCATATCCTCATACTTTAGCTGGACAGGAAGGAAAGGAAATCATGGAGAAGGTTCTTTACTTTACTTTTCATCTGTTTAGCAGTGGGAGGTGGGGGCCAGGGCCCATCTCTGTCATTTTGCGAGTACCAAATAGCCAATAGCACATATGCGACCTGAATCTATTTCACATTCCTTGGTACTTGGGGGTCCCAGTTTGATCTCAGTGGAGTCCATGTGTAACCTTTTTCCCCTGCAATCACATTGCTGTTTGTTTTATCTTGTCCCCTGAAGCCATTGTTAACAGAAAGACAATGGTGCATCGCTGTTGAAGTACACAGCAATCATCACTCAAATCATATGGCTATTTTGTTACCTTGAGTGCGAGGAAATTAAGTGAACAGTGCAGATAAATTGATTGTTATCTTAAGTGCGAGGAAATTAAGTGAACAGTGGATATAAATTGACAAATAATAGTGTGGCAATGGTTGATTCGGTTGAAATGCGAGTATTGTCCGCCTGTCGTGGAGAAAATAACTTTCCGATAAACTGGTTCGAGCATGAAACTTAGCGGTTTCTTCGCGTGACCCGTGAGAAGTTCTGCTTTGCATATTCACATCTAATTCCCTGTTAATTTACCTCCCTAAATTTCCATTGTTCTTTACAGTTTTGATCAGTTTATTCCAATTGCTGAGCATCGCTGTCTCTCGGGAGAGCTAACATGAGCTTTCAATGGCGATTGCCGCATGCAGGTACCTGCCGTTGCCGGAGGGCGCTCTGTGCCTGGTCGCCGCAACAGCATTCACGGCGGAGTTTCTGCTCTTCTACTTCCACTCCACCACCCACCAGGGGCTGGAGGGCTACTACCACTACCTTCTCGTGGTTCTCATCGGGCTCTGCGTCGTGGCCACCGTCCTCGGCGCGCTCCTCCCGGCGAGCTTACCTGTCGACCTCGCCAGCGGCGTCCTCATCACCCTGCAGGGCCTGTGGTTCTACCAGACGGCGTTCACGCTCTACGGGTCGATGCTGCCCGAGGGGTGCCACCGCGACGCCGACGGGAACGTGGAGTGCCACAGCCACGCCGCCGGGGAGCGCGCCGAGCAGCTCGCTATCTTCCAGCTCTTCGCCTACGTCTTCGTCGTGTTCGCTTACGTCCTTGGCTGCTACGCTGTCACCGCGGCGAGGTACGGCCACCCGGATCTGAGGACGATGCTCGCCGTCGACGGTTCAGAGCAGGGTGGGTTCGTCAGCTCGACATCGCCACTGGACGAGGGCGCGATCTAGTGGCCCGACCGTGATGATCTTGTCGTTCTTCTTCGCCATCGTTGTCTTCTTGGATTTGTTACAAGAGTACATGTCAGCACGCACATATGGCTGGGCAATACGGAGCTGAAATCAGTTAGTACGGCAAGAGTAGGGAGGGAATGTACATTGGGATTAATTACAGAAAATCACATATCAACTTTGCTTAGTTTACTGTGAAGTTTACTGCTATTTTTTTTACATGAGAGGATAGATTAAGAATTGGGGGAGTTCCTTGCAGATGTTCTTTTTCTTAGCAAATTGTGTTTGTACACCAGGTGTGATTTGCCATCTTACGTGGTACTAGTTCTTTACCATCTGTTCACATGAATCTTCAGAGTGGACATGAATCTTCCGAGTTCTTCTGCATGTCATAAAAAAAATGTGATACGGAAATAGACGTCCTTAGCTTGTGGTGGTACATCTCACGAGATGTGATGCAGCATAGCTTGCTGCCGCTGTGGTTATCTGACACTTTCTGCAACTACAAATAGGAGTGTAGGACAACCGAGCTGAATGGCTGGGAGGTTTTTCTGAAAGAGAAAGAGAGGAATTGATGAATTATATAAAAAAATGTTGGAGTGCAAATTTTTAGGGGAGAAATAAAAGATGCAATGAAATTTGGAGGTAAACAGTTTCTGAGAGAAACACCACTGTATTATCTATGGGTAAAGAAAACAGCAAAAGAAACGACGCCTGAGAGATTCGAACTCTCGCGGGGGAACCCCATGTACTTAGCAGGCACACGCCTTAACCACTCGGCCAAAGCGTCCATCGATGCCTACAGTGGCAGACACATCCTAAATATAGTTTTTCTGCTAATCTTCCTTTGAAAATTGTTTAAAAAACATATGCAGACTATATAAAAAGAAGATGAGTTCGAATGTGTTTTTATGCTTATGTGGTGATGCAAATGTTAGAACCTAGGTGGTAGATTCCCAAATCTGCATTTTCGTGAATCTACACTTCATAATGGAGGGTAAACTCGCCTTGACGCCCGCATCACTCCGCTTGGGTGACTCAGGGGCCGGGGTGAACCCTAGCGCGCGCCCTCCCTCGCCCCCATCCCCTCGACGCTGCAACTAGCCTTCGCCATGGTGGCGGCAGCCCCCCGTCCTCTCGAAGGCGGTAGGGGAGAGCTCGTGGTGGACGCATGGTTCGGCGAGCGTGGTTAGTGGTAGCTGGTGGCACGAGTGCATGTGGCGGCTGGTGGCTTGAGCGCCAAGTGGCACAGGTGTGGTGGCTGGCGGAGGTCGGCAGCTCGACATGGCAGCCGGTAATGGCAGCCCAGAGGTAGGCGACGGGGCCTCCTCTGTCCTCCCTCGCACGGATTTGTGTGGCCTTGCCTGCCTCGATCCGGCTCGATGGCAACGTTGGGCGGCCCCCGCCTGGCACGGCGGTCGGCTTTGGCAGCCCGGCCGAGACCATGGGTCTAGGTCACTAGGTGGTGGCGTACCTCACGTGGATCTATGTGGTCGGTGCTTGCCTGCACCAGATCCCACGCGGCGGATGTGCTGGCAACCATGCTGCAGGCTTGCCGAGGGCTCCCATGCTTGGTCAGGCTGAGTGGGCGGCGTGGTGGTGGTGAATTAAGGTGGCGGTGGTGACGACTACGTGATGTGGATCGGCCGCTGGTGGGGGAATGTGCTCCACGCGAATGCCCTATTCTAGTTTTTGAGCCAGAATTGGCGACATTGGGTGCTATTCACCTCCGTCAAGTCGTCATTCGGGAGCCGCAGCACCTCACCTTGCTCGAGTCCGTGTTTTTCCAGGAGGAAAACTTGGATCAGGCTCTTCCTGGGTCGAGTGATGGCGGCACTCCGACATCATTCCCCTCTTTGGGGGCATCGTCTCAGAGCCTCTTTCGCAAGTCGACCAGTCGGAGTTAGCTAAGGGATCGGTGGATGGATGTGCTTGGTATCTGGGGCGGTGGCCTTGGACATCTTGGCAGGGCGCTTCGTATGGCGACGACAACGTGTGATGAGCGGCGCTTGGCGTGAAGCTTTTTGCCGAAGTCCAAGCTGCCTTAGTGCCATCGTGGTGCTCAACTATGCTGGCTTGGATAGGGTGGGCTTGGCGCGTCCGTTATGGTCTCCTAGTTGCTTGCTTTGACAAAGTTAGAGTCACTGGGTCGTGTACGCGAGGGGTGAGGATGATGACGTTATGGACGACGTCTTTGCGTGGGGCTCTTAAGGCAGCGTGTATTGAGTTTGGACTTGTTTGTGCTGCCATGGTGTTGAGCTAGTGGTGCTTTGACCTAAATACTAAGTGGTGAGCCTATTGAAATAGTGGTTTTAGCCTAATTTTTCTCTAATTAATTAGATAATTTTCGTCCATAAATGCATCAGCAAAGCTCCTTTTTCTTCGACAAAAAAATTTCGCACTGAGGTGCATACATAATTTAAAACTGAAATCTAATATGTTTCCAACAAATACATGAGCATCTAAGGTAGCGATTTTGTTTGACAAGCACACTAGATAACTAGGGACAATGATCTTTCATCCCTGGAAAATTAACACAAATATGGTCGTCTAGAAGAAATTGTTGCTTAAAAGCCCCTAGAGACATATGAAATTGCATGCTTAATTACCGTTAGGTCCCGATTTTCCTTGCTATTTTTCCTTTTTCCCTCTCTTTTTCTCTCCTTTTACAGATTCAGACCTTGAATTCACACATAGCCCAACCATACCCCTCGACCCTTTTCCATTTCTTGACACGTCACCTTACTCTGATCAATGGCCAGGATTCGAAACATGCATGCATGCGCAAATTTGCTCACGTATCACACTCCTCCGATGTACCGGCCGGCGAGCAGTGGTCACGATGCGACGCCGGTGGCGGCGGCGACCTCCTCCACCATCCTCGCAGCCTGTGCCATGCTGGGCCGGCTCTCGGGTGCGGGGTGGGTGCACTCGACGGCGACCCTGAGCAGCCGCACCGCGGCGGGGCCGCGCGCCCGGGGCGGCGGCAACGACGGGGTCGATGAGGTCCTTCTCGCTGCCGTCGGCCACCGCCGCCGCCGCGCAGTGCACGACATCGGTTCCGCCGCGCGCGTTGAGGAGGTACTGCGACGGGAATCTCCCCGTGACGAGCTCGAGGAGCACGACGCCGAAGCAATACACATCGGACCTGGCCGACACAGGGACGCGCTGCTGCTGCTGCTGGAGCGCGGCGACGGCCTCCGGCGACCGGAACGCGAACATGGCCTGCGGCGCCTGCGCCGCGTTCACGAGCGGGAAGAAGCCGTAGTCCACGACCCGCGGCTCCAGGTCGGCGTCGAGGAGGATGTTCCCGGACTTGAGGTTCCCGTGCGGCGGTGGCGGCGGCGGCGCGTCGAAGTCGGCGCCGTCCATGCTCACGAACCGCATCGCCGGGATCCCCAGCTTCTCGTGCAGGTATGCCACCCCCCTCGCCACCCCCACGGCGATCCTCAGCCTCGCCGGCCAGTCCAGCACCACCCTGTTCGGGCTCTGATCCCCTGCATGGATGCATCCATGCACACGCCAATTAATTTAACTGATAATTACAGTGGTTAGTGATTAATCATGTTGATTGATTATTCATTATGTTAATTACCGTGGAGGACGTAGAGGAGGCTGCCGCGAGGCATGAACTCGGTGACGATGAGCTTCTCCTCCTTGCGGTAATGGTAACCGACGGGGGCGAGGATGTTGGGGTGGCGGAGCTCGCCGAGCGTCTGGAGGTGCTCCTCGAACTCGTCCCGGCCGACGCGGTTCATGTCGCGCATGCGCTTCACGGCGATGGTGACGCCGTTGCGCATGGCGGCCTTGTACGCTGACCCGAGGGTGCCGTTTCCGAGCGCCTCAGCGGACGCCTTCATCATGTCCGGCAGCCCGAACACGCCGATGGCCTTGTTCATCAGGATGAACTCGTCCGTTCGCTTGCCGCCGTCGCCACCACCGCCACGGGACGAGCCCTGGCTGCTGCTGCCGTGGCTGGACCCGCCGCCGACCGCCACCGCTGCGGCGGCGGCGGCGGAGGCGTGCGGCGCGGCCGCGGCGGCTGCCACGGCGGCCTTGCCGCGCATGCCGGGGCTGCTGGGGCTGCCGGGGGCGTGGTCGTAGTACGGCGGGCTGTTCCACTCGTCCTGCCGCAGCATGAGGATCATGGCGCCTGTGACCAGCGCGATCACGAGCAGGATGATGCCGATCACAATGAACACACTGGTCTCCTCCTCGACGGCGAAGTAGTCCCTCGGCGAGATCGGCGGCATCGACGTGTGCACCGGCGCGGCCGCCGCGCACGCGCCGGCGTCGCTGCCCGGCGCCCCGCACAGGCCGGGGTTCCCGGCGAACGCCGTCTCGTTGAATCGCGTGGCGACGGCGAGCGGTAGCACGCCGGTGAGGCGGTTGTGGGACACGTTGAACAGCCGGAGGGACGCCGGGAGGAACTCCGGAACGTGCCCCTCGATCTTGTTGTGGTCGAGGTGGAGCTCGAGGAGGCGCGGCGCGCCGGCGATGGCTTCGGCGGGGAGAGCGCCAGAGAGGTCGTTGTGGTCGAGGTAGAGCTTCTTGAGCCACTGCATGGAGGTGAACACGTAGCCGGGGACCGGCCCCGTGAACGCGTTGTTCGACAGGTACAGCGCGCGGAGGCCGCGCAAGGTGGCGATGCTCGCCGGAAGTGGGCCGGAGAAGGCGTTGCGCTTGAGGTTGACGGAGTGCAGGCCCGGGAGGTGCGCGAGCGCGCCGAAGTCGAAGGCGCCGGAGAGGTTGAGGTGCACGAGCCGGAGGCCGATCAGCACGCCCTCGTAGCATTGCACCCCAGGCCACGGCTTGGAGGCGTTGCATGGCGATGACGGCGACGACAGCGACCACGCCTCGAGCGCATTGGTCGGGTCCGTGAACGACGCCTTGAGGCGCAGGAGCGCCGCCGCCTCGGTGCCGGGCGCATCGGCGGCGTCAGCGACCCGGACGCCGGCGAGGAGGACGAGAAGGGTGGAGAGCCGGAAGGCTAGGATGAGGGTGACCATGGCCATGGTGGTGGAGGTCAGAGCCTTTCCTCTAGTTTTCTTCCAGCCTCTGTAAATAATTCCTGCCTTTCTTAGCTCTGCCTCTTCTGCGTTTTTTCAATGCCTCTTCTGCTCCAGTGGTTAGGCATGCAAGTTTTGGGGGCTAAAAATAGTATGATGCAGCTGAGACAAACAGGTGATCAATGGAGACGATGCAAAGCAACAGGTGAGGCAATGACAGGTTCTTCAAAAAATTTGAGTAAGTGTGTAATGGACAACAGTTTCATTTTTCAATCAAATAAATGAGGCCGGTAATATGGCAATTGGTTCTGAAAAACAGCCCTCAAAATAGTTAAGGTGGAAAATTAGGAAAAGATTAAATTATTAAACTGGAATAGCTGCCTGCTCCTTCTTTCAGGTATGTATAACACGTTGGAAATCAAATGCAGTGTTCTGAAATGAGACATCAGATATGTCAGTACTGGAGACTGGGAATAGCATTAGAATGTCACAGGAGTGACGATTTACAGTACAACTAGCAATAAGCACGAGATGCCTATTACAACATTAAATAGCGTGGAGCGATAAGTTAATAGTGTGGAGCGATAAGTTAATTAATTTATATTTTTTATTTGGTTCTTTGCAGTGGTGGCTGGTTACACCCTGCATAATGTCTTAGCAAAGACTATGGCTTTCAACGTCTTGCTCTATGCTCGTGTGAAATTGGTCGTCGCAAATGGCGAACGCTTCTTCTTTTTATATGCACAATGAAATAAAACAAAGCTTCTAGATGATTGCACGGACGAACGAGAGCCGCAGGGGGAGAACAGAATTTGAAAGGTGAGATTATAAATTGCAATTAGTATGGTATTATTATAGAATTAAATGTGTAATTAAAATAAAGATTTTGTTATCCTGATTCAAGTTAAATCCTGAACGGTTAGATCATATTAGATGACTAGGATGATTTATGTCAAATCTTAACTCATACTTTATAAGTAGTATAGATATTACCTGCAAATATGAGGCTAAGATAACACATGAAACATGTTTATCTTTGTTTAGTAATTTGATGTGCATTCATTTCACATCAAAGAGCAATGTTAGAATAGGGAAAAGTAAATATACATGTAAGGGTATGTGCTTAAGTTTAGGGTTCATATACTTGTGTATCTCAAAAAATTCTTTGTGTATCTCAAAAAATTCTCTGTGCATCATATTAGAACACGTACACCTATAAAAAATTATGGAAAAGTATGACCAAATGTGGCTTACACAAAAAGTAAGTTAAACCTTTTGCCTTATTTTGTGCAGAGCATATATGATCATAATTTTTACATGATTTTTTGTAGGTGCACATATTCTAACATGAGACGCATATATTGAGTATTGAGAATTCTTCGAGATGCACAAGTACGTAAACTATAAACTCAAGAACCCACCTTTATATGTACAAAATCCACTCTCGAATAGGGAAAGCACATGTAATTTTATCTGTATACAACAACACTCAGTATTCTTCCTTCAGTTACGCAAAAGAATCATGTAATGAAATTTTCTTGCTGTTATCTCCAAGCTGAAGTAGATAAACCACTACAAACAATATCACTGATACTCCTAACTAGCACAAAATTTCCAACATCCAAGCTACATTTGACGTATGTACACACATTAGAGCAAGCATCGATTGAACACTCGTTTTGTGTCGCCTTCGGTCCTGAACATTCTGCGGTTCTGTTACAGACCTTCTTGCCTTGAAAATTTGAAGATCTCGGCAATGAGCTCCAAGGGAAGACCTTTCGTCTCCGGCACTCTTAAGTACACGAACAGAAGAACAATGGAGCACACAAATGCATAGACACCGCATGCTCCGGCGAGCCCAATGGTACTCAGCATCACTGGGAAGCAGTATGTTGAAAGCAGTCTTCCGAACCAGAAGGAAAGTGAACAAAAACTTGCACAGGTTGCACGGGCCCCGGTAGGGAACATCTCAGAGCAGAGAATATTTGGTATTGGACCCAAACCAACGACATACGAGCAGAAGCAAATGGTTAATGTGAGGTGGAAGAAGATCGCTTGCACCAAAGATCCCATGTTCACTATGGTGGACAAAGATATAGTACCGAGTGACAGTATTAGGATAGGAGTGGTGACAAGGAGAAGAGCCCTGCATAGATGTACAAAGGTCTTAATCTGGAGTTTTTCTTAAGAACATGCAATGAACCTTGTGCTTCAAAATCACGAGCATAGCATGTTGAGGTTGTTCTTAGATTGGATAGCAAAATGAAATGCTGTGGACAATATTGACAAGACTTTTTTTTTGTAAGATGATTAGTAGAAAAAAGATTTCAGGTAAGAAGTGGGAACTTCAGAATTTTTGGCTAGAGAGAGTACATTAGAAAATATTCAATATGGAGATGCTAACCCTGAAAATATCAGATAAGTATTGAAATTCAATAAATACACTATATAATGATGAAATGGTAATAAAATGTACTGGCACTTCCTTCTCATTGTAAATAAATTTATTTTGAATGTTCAAGTAGTATATTAGAGTTAACCTTCGTCCACAGATATCCATCAGCATCATTGCAGCAGTTATACAAGGCAGCATCAGCAAAGCATTAAGGGCACTTATGAGGATTGCTGTTGAATGAGAACCAAGTCCAATGTCTGAAAACAAACTAACTACCCCAACCTGTTCAAGGATCTGAGGAGTGTAGAGGAGAAGGCCACTGATTCCTGTAGACTACATTTCCAAGAGAGGGCAAATAGAAAACAAGCTATTAGCATAATTAACATGCTGTGTAGTTGACATGCAGAAAGGTTGTGAACTGAGCTTCCTACTTAAATTATGTACATAAAAGCTTACGGCTGACAGAGAGAATTGTACCTGCTGAAGTGCTTGAATTAACATGCCATAGCACAAAGCATGCCTGACTCCTGGCTGAAGAATTACCCTCCATTTAGGTTTCATATCAGTTGTTTCAGATAGCCGGACAATTTGTTGTCCAGGTGGATGCCTCCTTCTGCTTTCCACATCACGAATTGCAGGCTGATTAGATAATAATGCTGCTTCATGGATTTCTTCTTCTTCTTCTTCTTCAATGTCATGATCATGTAAAGCCATAAAATCTTGCACAAGTCCTGTTGTGCCATGCCTTCTTAAATACGAAGAGCTCCCTTCAGAGGTAAAGGGTGTATTTGTATCATATCCCTCCGCACTTGCAGCCTGAGAAAGCAGAGAAGCCCGCAAACCATCTGCATTATTGCCTTCGTCAGCAGGATGAGCCTCCCTAATCTGTTGAGCACTGTCATCATCCCCCCCTGTGCTCATTCATCCGTTCACGTTCTGCAAAATTAAAACTGCTGAAGGCCGGGAAGTAATTGTTTCGCACACTTCCTGTTTCTGACATATTCTCATGGATGCTTCCAAGAAGATCAACTAGTGGGTCTGAAAGATGCCAATACAAACTACTATAGTGTGAAAGCTGGCTGGTGCTAGCTCGAAGAAAACTTTGACCTTGAGCAATGCTAGTAGCATGTCCTCCAATGCCCATGTCCGGTATACCATCCACAATAAGAGCGATTTCACCTGCAGGTCTATGTGATGTCATGATGCATTTATCCTTCTTCAAAGAGTGAAGTTATAAATACATAAATAATTATTGGTTAGATTCACACCAAAACAAGGTCCCATATCGTTAGTGGTATTTTGTCTGGACAAAAAACCCTTGCCATCTTTTTTGTCTTATTTTATCAATAATAGATTCATGACCTATAATTATCATAGAGTTTCATTGTAAAATTGTTTTATTTCCTGTGTAAGTTATAAATACATAAATAGTTATTGGTTAGTTTCACACCAAAACAAGGTCCCATATGACTGGTATCATGTCTGGACAAACAACCCCTTGCTCTCTTTTTTGTCTTATTTTATCAGTAATAGATTCACGACCTATAATTACCAAAGATTTTCATTGTAAAATTGTTTCATTTCCTGTGTCATGTACAATTTGGTACAAACTCCTTTTGCTGTCAGTTTTAAAGCCACCGTGATTCATAGGATTAGTTTCCTTTAAAATCTTTTCTTAGCTGTCAAGTTGTATGTTAGTATAGGGGGATTTTTTATCCGAATCTTTAGCCAGAAAGCTCCCAAAGAAATCTCTCCCATCAAACACCCAATAATTGGTTTAGATCTTTAGTGCTTTCCATACTAGGAGCTTTTCCTATGATATAAGATATTGTATTAGGGATTTTAAAAGCAACCAGAAACTAGAAAAGTTTTGACTCCCAAAATCCTTTTCTCCTTCGGATCCTCCCGTCTTCTTGTCTTGGCTAAATGGACACCACGGCAAGGAAAGAGCCTCCATGGTAGACGGAACAGCACTGCCACCTGTTACCATCGCTAAGATCTACATTCATCATCTATCCCCAGTTCAACGCATTGCAACAATATTTTCCAAACTGTAGATGTCGTTCGTATTTTCATGCTGTCAGACGTCAGCTACAACTAGACATTTCCTAGTCAAAAAGCTCATGACCATATCTAGTTACTCATCTCCCTATTGAAATTTTACAACTAACCATCTTAAGCTGAAAACAGTAATATGTGAATAAATCTTTGAAGCTGATGGAAACATTCTCACCTGAAACATCATCCTTCCCTCTAAGCCACTGTAGAGAAATTCTGGCCTCGCTAATTTTTCCATCACTTACAAGCCACCTAGGTGACTCTGGCAAGTAGAACACCAATAAAGCAAAGTAGATAATGGAAGGAGCAAAGATTGAGCCAGTCATAATTCTCCAGTTAGGTGAAGACATCAGTGTCATCCAAAATATCATGAAGTAGGAAAAGATTATTCCTGCGATGAACATGAACTGTGGCATAGTTCCCAGTGATCCCCTCATATTTGGAGAAGATGTTTCAGAGATATAAATTGGAACACAGGTGAAAACCAAACCACTTCCTGATCCAACAATTAGCCTAGCTAGAAGTAGAACGTAGATGTTAGGAGACCACAGCATTAGGATGCCACCGGAAAATAATAGCAGAGATGAGTGAATCAATACAGCACGTCTGCCGAGCCAATCTAATAGTGATCCAGAGAATATTGTGATCAAAATGGCCCCAAAAACTGAAACTGCTACAATTATTCCATCGATTGAAGGTCCATTCTCCAAGTCAAATTCCTTTTTCATATGAAGATTAGCCTCTGTCAGATAATCAAAACCGAGTTAGTATGATTGTTTGACACGCCTCCTTGGAATAAAGAAAGTTGAGTATATTTGGAGGTAGGGTTCAATAATAATACTTCAGGAAACAATTAGTCTCTCATGACAAATCAGTACCAGACTACCAGTAAAAGAATTACCTAAAACTGTTATAAAATCCCATCCAAGTAATATATAACCAATAGAAACAGCAACTGCAGAAAACACTGTTGACCACATCATTTCATCAAGTACTATAGCAATTCCCAAATAATTTGTGTACCTGAAAATATGCATACTTGTGAGAAACACTTGTTAAAAATAGATCCAATCAAACTTCTGCTTCTTGAAATAACCATTTTAGACGTAAAGTTGGATGCTTAGGATATGAGTGCCTGTATCCACTGGGTTTTATTGCACTTATGCTGCAATGAACCTTGTCAACTGCAGTGCATTAGTTATGTGACTTATGTCATAAGTTCCTAAGCATTCCATGCTTCATTCACTATGATTGCTATGTTTTGGGGTAACTACTTCTATACTTTGCAGCTTCATGGCCTAAACATGCTGCACCTGTCAAAACATGGTAAGCTGGCGAGGCTATTGAAAGAAACAAGCCACCAAATATTAGATTGCAGGCACAACTGGCAACAACGTTAATGGATAATAATCCTTATAATTGTTAAAAGTGGTTCAATCCGTTGTCATGAGGAATAGTTAAGATAAATAAATCTGCATTAAAGTTTAGAAGACCAGTAATATTTACATCAAACGTTTACATGGTCACTGTAATCTTCCAGATATACAATTCATTTTACATTTGAAGCATGCTGCCATGAATAATAACAACCTGTGAATCCATCTCTAGAGAAAGCATCTTTGATGAATACCAGGAATGGTCCCAAAGGGGAGCATCGATGATAAAATGCACTACAATGTGAATAGAATGTGATGGTCACAAACAGGTGTCTTCATCACCATGCAACATGACCAGTTGCTCAATCATTACTTTGTTGAAACATAATAATCATCATCTGTCTTTTTAATTTCTGTTAGCATTTGGATACAATCAGCACCGAACCAAACATATTCAAATAAATAATGAAGAGGTATAAGAAAAAGAATCGCACCCAGCATTATCGATGTGATCTCTCAACGTACCATCAGCATCAATTGAAGGCTGTGAGAAACAGGAATTGCAGACCTTCCATGTTTTGCATGAGTTTCTCTCGCTTCCAGGTTCAACTGTAAAGAAAAGTGAAAGTGAATACTTAACATTCTCCGGAGATAATAGGTTCGCACTTTGCACTAAGTTCTTTATCCAACTATTTTTCCCTAAAAAAGGTTGTTTACGCAACTGCTAGTCAAATTTTATCTCTAGGCCATCATAAGCATACTGACATAAGGTGAATCTCAACACTAGAAATTCTCACATTAAAGGAAAAACATCTCAATCTGGTGGGCCCCTGATTACTTCTGAACTATAGCAGCCACTGGATGTTATATTGTTATTACTTGGTAACTTAAGAGCTAAAGGAGAAGGTAATCAGACTCATTCCTCGGTACCTTGCATGCATGGATATACAACATTATTTGATCTCGTGTGGCTTTAGGAAAAAGTAAGCAACGTGTGCATAAAATTTTTAAGACAGGATTGGCTTTTAAACTCATGGCATAATGGAGAGCTTGATCTTAACATTGTAGATAAATTAAGGCTATGCTGTTGGAGCATGCACTTAGTCTTGAGTTCAAAACTTCAAATCATTTGAAGATGAGTAGCCACGGCCACATGTACAGCAACACATATTAATTTTGAAGCCTCCAAAAGGACGCCCATGTTGCAAATAGCATCCACAGCCAACTAAGCATATCAAGAGAGAGAGGACATGCGCCAATAGATTGAGCGGGTCTGCACAACGTGAACGACTGTGGACCTTGAGCATCAATGGGTCAAACAACGCAACGTGGTACTTGGGCATTGCAACCATGGAGATATCATCATGAACTCAGCAAGATGGCGAGATGGCACCACTTTTTAATGGATTAAATTTATTCCTACAATCAAACATACCATACAATGGACTGGCTGCAGCGATGCTAACAATAGAATGGTTTCACTGTTGAAAAGGTTGAATACAGATGTACAAATCAAATGCCAAAGGTAAGAAACATTTCATGAGTCATCAAGTCATCTTAACTATTCAGAATATTGTTGCTCCAACCGAATCATATAGAAGGCAAGAATATGATTTTTAGCATACATCATGTGTGAACTCTACCAAATCTAGCTGCAAAATTGTGCGGCAAACTGACTAGTTGATAGAATCTTCTAATCATCCTGAGCATGGTCCCCACCCACGGCCACCAACGAAATACTATGTTCTCACTTGTCAGCTGTACATTCATTTACAAGTTTACAACCGTCACTGAAAATAGTTGATCAATGTTGTCTACAAATTGCTTTGAACCAGCTTCAGTCACTCTCTATACTCCCGATAATCGTACCGATCAAGAGGACAAATACTTCCCCATTCCCAGTTGTCACCCACCGTGCCACACACGTAAAGTCAAATATCCCGTCAAAAAGAAAGAAATATAAAGTTAATAATCGACGGCCAAAAACTGTCAAGAAACCCAATCCAATTCATACAGAGCTGCTTTACAAAAAACAGTAGAAAATTCTGTGTACCAGTCTCACCAATGTGCATATGAACCACAATTTCTATTCCAAATCTCAACCATGATACCCAATAGTTCATGTCTCTGAGGGTGCCACTGTAATTTCAACTTCTTCTTTTGGGGAAAGAATCCAACAAAGTCAAGAGAAACACACAGCTCAACATATAGAAATCCCCAAATGTAGCATACCAGATAGTGGGCACCAACCATACACCACCATAAGCTGCTATTATTTCCAAATCCAGTGCAACCACCCTTAGACCTCACAAAATTATCCATAACAATTCTCGTGAAAACAAAATGTATAATAAAAGAAATGCAAAAGGCAAAACTAGTTGACCAACATGATCAGGCAGCCTCGGAACCCGATTCACGTCAGATACTCCTATATCAGTATCATCACTAAAACATTTTCTCCTATCTCCCAAATACCAATTCAGGCACTTACCAATCTCATCTCCCATCCAACCAATTTCCTTTTGATGATTCCAGAAAGAAAATCACAGACAACCTAGCATGGCTCAGCAAGAAACCCTGAAACCCATGTAGCTCGTAAGATTTAGCAAGAAATCCTCTCCAATTACCACTCCTCCTCCCCCCTCCCCCCATTCTTGGAAACTCCGCTACAATTCGTACCGAAACCACTCATTAAACGGTGACAAAAAGGGTGGAATTATTCACCTGTCGATTTATCCGAACACCTTGCCTGCAAGAACCTGGCAGCGCACGACGGGCCGCCAAAATCAATCAGTGAAGAAGTAGTAGAACCGGGCAGCGGCAGTAGCGGCAGCCGGCTCGCGCGGCCGCTTCTTGGGGAGGAGTGAGAAGAGCAATGGCGGGAGGGGAACGTTGATGAGGTGGTGTCGCCGCGCTGGAGACGACAGCAGGGAGACGAAATGAAACTGATGATGATGAGAGGAAGCGATGACTTGACGAGGAGAAATCACACGGCTCTGCCCAGATCCGCTCGAATCAGTGTGGGCCGTCCGTTTGGGAATCAACGGCTCGTGTTGGTGGTCCTCTGTGTGCTTACGTGGACACCTGTGTGGCAAGTTTTGTAGTGTAATTCACTTTCTGTAAAGGAAAGTATAAGCTTTTACCATGTGCAAGGAATCAGTACAAACTAGCAGAAAACTAGAAAAAAGAAGAGAAAAGTGCAGCCATAAGGGCCCTCTTTCTCGATGATGATTCTGAAATCTGAAGTCGCATGTGTTGTCGTCTTCAAACTGCCGGTGAGCCAGACGGTAGAGGAAGAAATCAGCAAGCACGGCGACTCCAAATCCTGCAAAAACTGATATATGACACTAGGTCCGTTGATGACTGGATCAGAAGCCCGCCGTGAGGGGCAACACTAGTTGGACGCCGGTCGGGACGACGCCCTAAACTTGATAGGATGAAAATCGATCCGACGCCACCAGTCTAAATAGATGAGGTAATTCCTATATGTGTCACTGAATTAGTATAAACATTAACTACTAAGTTTCCGAGCTGGATTTAGGCCTACATGTCGATGATACAACTGATATTTCGTAGTGAATTAGGTTTTGATGTGGTGGCTTTTCAGAAAAAAGATTTCTTTCGAGAACACTTATTTCTTTTCTACTTATAGATGTAAAGCTAGTTGAGATTATATTTTCTTCTAAGATTTAATCATACAATCTCTTGGGAGTTACTCTCTCCGTCTATGAATATAAGGCGTATTTTAATTAGTTAAGAATTACATATTAATAAAATAATTATCAGTTAAAGTCTTATTTTAATTAATCAAATACGTTTTAATGGAGCGAGCAGTAAAGAGTTACCTACCAAATTAATTCGACAGTTCAGCGAGTGCACCTACCAACCGCAAACTGGCACTGATAAAAAATGTCACTACCAAGTGATTGATTACTCGTCGGAAACGTACATATCGGTAGGTAACTATGTCAACGACAAGGGGAGAACACGGTTAACGATGGTTGATGATTAGCCTTGGGATTAATGGTACCAATCATACATGCTCTCGCTGTGAAAAATGCAGACGAGCATGCATCGATCATACGACAAAGACGGACGCATGACACTTGTATGGTGCCAGGAGGAGGAGGGTCTGATCACGAACGTACGGCTGCGTGAGAGACAATGGACGTGGTCGATGGGGCAGGAGACAAATCAATCAAGGTCGATCAGCACGGAAGCCAGCTCAGTTCAGACTCTTGTATCAATCAACCATCACTCCATCATCATACAGCTAGCGAGTAGAGCTTTCTGGCTCCCGAGCTTACATGAGCTCTTTAACAAAAACCGAACAAAATGACGCATGCACATGTTCAAGTACTATGTGCACTCGCAAAAAATTTTACAAACAAACATATTTTATCTCATGTGGATAGAAGACAAGAAGAAACGGCTGAAATCTTTTATGTGCGTCATTTTCCTTTCTCTCTTTTTGCAGAGGTCAAAAGTTAAATGCAAATTTTTATGGGCTGTGGTTGCAGGTACGATAGTACTTGTACACTCTGGGGATGCGATTTACTGACATGGACACGTAAATGAGATATTAGACAGTGATCGATTTATTCATTCATGTGTGACAGCAGTACAGCACTAGCAGTAGCATCTGTCCGTCGCTGCATTACATCGTACATTACTACGTCTAGCCAAGCTAAGGCACGAGCATGATGAGCGTGCTTAGCTAAGCTTAATACATGTGGGAGTGGGACCATGATTTATGAGGAGGAAAACCTCTGACCGGACGAGAACTTGAACTTGAGTGAGTTTAGTACTCTAATAATTTTCGCTGAAGTGCACGCACAATAGCATCATGAGACACGGCTGAAGACAACACAATTTATTCCTTAAAATGCTAAAGAGAGATCTTTCGATAGTATTTTGCAAAAAAGTGATTCTTTTAGTTTTTTCTCTGAGTACAATGAATGACAGAAGATAAGTTTATTTTGCTGAAAAATAGAAATAGAGGAGTCATGCATAAATCTGTGAAAGACAAACATATCTACTAGCAACACATTGGGAAGCCATCATGTACACTCATTTTGATTGCCCAAACTTCAGCAGCAAAAAGTTGACCTTTCCACGAAGATTAAATTCCTAAGCAGTGAATTGTTCCAAGTTACAACCATAATAATAAGTATGGATGCTGACAACGAATAATATCGAGATAACCTTGCAAACACAAAGTAAATTAGGATGCTACCATTAATTAGCACCACACAAAAGTAGCTCTCTTTTTTCCACTAATCCTATGATTTGACATTACAATTTTTTTGGAGGGTAACTATTGGAACGACACATAAAGAGGTACAAAGATTGATATGAGAAAAACATCTTGTCCCTAATCGTGTGACGCCGAATTCATCTTCCGGGGATTTGGTATAACCCACACAGGGGCTGGGCAGTCGGACCAAAGCTGAGGGGATGCAATTTCTTCAACTGTACTATTTTCAAGGTTGAAGACTCCAATATCACACCGGCTCTTCCTCCATCCCAAATGATATAAGCTATCATCAGCGGTAAAATAGACATGATTTGACTTCAACTGTGGATATTCATCAGCACTCAGACAAAGTGATTGATTATGCCCAAGAAACAGCACATTGTCACATGAGCTACTTATGTTTTCAAGCCGTTTTGCAGCAAAATCCACTTTAAATACTTCAATCTTGTTTGTAACAAGCTCCAAATGGGATTCAAAGCCTGGCTCGAGTTCCGAAACATCCTCAACCTCCCCATCTTCAGGCTCCGGTTCTGAAACATGCTCATCCTCCCCATCCTCAAGCTCCTGTTCCGAAACATGCTCATCCTCCCCATCCACACAAGTAAATGACCTCCAAATTTGCAGCCAATCACCGCATGGAGCTTGAGCAATGTACATGTTCTCGCCTATGTAATCCTTCACCTTCCCGACAACGAACTTTGTGTTAATGCAGGTCCACTGAGATCAAATGCACGGACTACTCCGAGTGAATTCAATGCGAAAAGAAGACCATCCTTAAAGAAACAATCCGTGTAATAAACATGTGGTGGCAACCAAGTCCATTTATAATCACCTGCTCTTGCAAATGAAAGTTGTGAACTTGGATTATGGATGAGCACCACAAAGTAGTCTCCAATGGATGGATCAGAAGACAGAAATGCCTTGATGAAGAGGTAGCTCCGCAGCTCGTCAAGCGAAAACATTAAGGGCGAAGCGTAGTCATCGTTATGTGGATTGCCAGTGTACCATGAGTACTCGTACTTGTGAACAGAACCAGCATCATCATAAATAGGCTTCACCTGCTCAATGGTTGAGACTGAAGGCAGGTCGATCTGGTCACCTGTAATGGGGTTGACGAGGTGCAGCTCGGATGTATTGTCGGCGGTGATGATCCAACCATGGTTGGAGCCGATCACGTACCTACTGCGAATAGGTGGGTCTGGGAGGGTTAATGTGTAGGACTTATTCTCCGCGAGGCTGTAGAGACCTGCAGCGCTCTCACCAGCCGATTCAGAGGTGTATAGCAGGCATGGTGTCTGTGACTGCCTGAAAAGCCCAAGGTTGCAAAACCTAGTGTAGGCGGAGTGCCATGATGAGCAGACAGAGCCTGCACGGACGAGGTCAGGGGTCTCGAGCGTGGCGAATATGCAAATCAGGATGTCCTCCGGCAATTCGGGTGGTATCGACCGCCCCAGGATCTGGGACTTGTTGGGCAACGAACGACGAAAGGCGAGCAATTTAGCAAGCCTTTGTCCATATGTTGTCGGACCCCACGGGGCCAAAATCCGGGATATGCTACCCATGAGGGGAATTCAAGCAGAGCTCTATATGTTTTCCCTCTCCCTCTATTTGATGAGTAGTACTTCTCTCTCGGATGCACGAATACTTGGAAAGTTGCGATCTTGGATGGAACACAGAGCGCAGGCAGGCTCCTCGGTAGTACTTATAGATCACCAGCTTAGGCCTCACTCCTAATCCGAGTAGGTGAAGCAAATCCGAATCCAAGAACGACACGGGTCTCACCGGAATTTCATTTCGACGCAGTCCGGAAAAGATTCGGGCTTTTTGTTATTTGCTGAAGGAGCTAACTTGCTTTTGCAAGAATTTGCTTCTCCGAATTCTGGCCCAGCAAGGGCTAAGGCAGAGAGCACTAACCGGCGGCAGGCGACAGGAGGAGATCGGCTTGGGGCTGGGGAGCAGCAGCAGCCCGGCCACCGAGCGCGCGGCCGGCGCAGCGAACGCGGAGACGGCTCCGCGAGCTGCTGTGTCCGATCCGGTTGCGGTGCCGTGCGAGCGAGCGCCGTCGTCGCGGCGGCCGGCGGGGGACTGGGAGGGCTCGAGTGGTGACGGCGCTGCTGGCTAAGAGTGTGCATGGCAGCAGTAAGAAACAGAAGAGAAGCAGTGGGCCCAACATGTCATTTACAGTAAGGCCCCGTTTGGAAGTTTAGTAAACTTTCACACTTGTAAAAGTTTTACACTGGTAATATACTTGTCCCCATAAAAACCATTGAATACAAATGTAATTTGATTCACCTGCAATTAGCTGTTTGGTAATCAGCCATGGCTCACCTCCGACGGGACCTCCGATGTCTCCTCCTCGGGCGGTGACCTCCGACGAGACCTCAGGCTAGGGCGGGAAGAGGTGGTTGACGGCGGGGGCATCAGAGCGGTGGGGCTAGAGAAGGGCGAAGATGGTGCGGTCGGCAGCGAGGACGCCATGGGAGAGGCGGGGGCGGAGTGGAGAGAGGCGGCATCGGAGCGGGAAGAGGCGGGGTGGACCGGATCCCGGGTCCTGGGCGACAGCAGGAGCTTGGGCGGCGGTGCGGCATCCTCGGGACCGACCGGTGTGAGCGCAAGGAGCAAGGGGAGCGGGAGGTAGCGCGGCAGCTCGTCGTGCTCGCGACCGGCGGATGGAGAAGGCCTTCGCCGGGTGGAGCAGGGCGTCATCCTCAGGAGCGGCGGTGGACCGGCGCGTCCTCCTCGGGACCGGCAGGTGGAGCAGGGCACCGGCGGGTCGAGCGGGGCCTCCTCGGGAGCGGCGGGTCGAGCGTGGCGCGGCGGAGAGGTGGGGGGCGGCGCGGAGCAGGGAGAGGTGGGGGCGGCGGAGCGGGGAGATGTGGGGGGCTACGGAGCGGGGAGAGGTGGGGGCGGCGGAGCAGGGAGAGGCGGCGGAGGAGAATGCGCCGAGCCGCCGATGGAGGAAAAAGAAAACGGGCCCGGGAGCAGTGTTTTGTTTTACGGGTGTAATTGCAAAAATGACGGTTTTGGCCTGGCCCAAAACCACACATCCAAATGCCCAAAATCAGCCCAAGCCGAATAAATTTACAAGCCCGTGTTTTACACCGGTTTTGGACCTAAAACTGGCCTTCCAAACGGGCCCTAACTGGTAAGATGACGGAGCATAGTCCTTCAACCAAATTGCACCCAATATGCAGTTCTCCGAAGTGAAATAGGTTTAGCTTTTGTGTAGGTCCAACATACGTGTTTGTGAAATTTACTCTCCTAGATGCATCCTTTCTTTCCTCGAATAGGGGTTTTTCCTCACTGAGTTTTTTTTAATAACTTATCACAAGGAGTTGATCCTAGTGCCAATTTTTATTTTCCTTTGTCCTTTTTTCGAGTATGTGCCAGATTTCAAAAATAATAAACAGTTCATCATCTTCGTCTTATTATTTTCAAAACTAGCACGGTGTCCCGTGAAAACATTTTTAATTATTTTTATTTTATTAGTTGTTTGTATGATATAAATAAAAGTTCAGATCACTAGTCCACTTGCTAGTCGTTGTATGGAGCCGTCTGTTTATGTATAATTATAATGATCTATCGGTTGTGATCTGTTTAGGTACTATCGACTGTGATCTATTTAGGTACAATTATAAAGATCTATCAAATGTGATAGTTTATATATAACTAATAGGGTGCCCGTACGTTGCTACAGAAACAAAAGAAATGGTAAAAGGTAATAGCGAAATACTAATTTTTTTCGTGAGCACAAAGTTCATGCCATTTTGGGCAATCATGTGGGCCCAAGAAACATACAAACCTATATATTCACTCACGCATATGACAAACATATTATTCTCTAGAAAATCATAGGACTTTTAATCATTCAATCCAAATATCATAAGATTTTCAGTTTAAAAATGTAGCTTGACAAATGAAACACACCAAAAACTAAACGAGTCTAAATGTAGGAAGATCTATCCTAACTGATGATCTGTTCCTCCACTCGATGATCATTGGCGGGATCATTGCAGAGGTGGAGGAGGACAAAATCCACCTTCTGGAAAAAGACGAACTCAGCATCAAAAGTGAATCCATGGCCGTGCATCCTTTGAGCATCTGCTTGGTCTAAAAAACTGACCAAGAAATAATTGTGGACGTGGTAGCCACAAATATTCCACCTCGCATGTTGCACGGCATGCAAAAGAATTTTTTGAATTGTCCAAGCAGCCGGTCTACGCACACGCCTGATTATAGCAAGCACGAGCGTGCTTCTGTAGCCGGTGCCGATCCCTAGCATCTCAGTCTCAACCCGAGAGAGTAGCAGCTGCACCATTTTCAAAAGACGTACACGACAAAACCTGCAAAAATCACAGAGAAGTGCAGAGTTAAAGACAGAAAGAAAAAAACAAAGAAATTATACACAGAAAAAAAAAGAATTCTAATAGCCTCAAACAATAAAAAACACGCATTGCACCCCACCGCTTATCCCTTCAGCTACCACTCTCACTCTCACTGTGCAAAGCACATTCCGAGAGATGAACCCAAGCACCCCAATCTACTCTCGATGGCAACGATGTTTCTGATATTCTTCTGCACGAAAATCTGGAAGTTAAATTGATATTGATACCATCCTTACTGTCCAGTTAAATGCCAATTTGGAATATGAAGCACGTGAGGCAGGACTAAATGTGTAGCATCAGTCGTTTAATGTAGTATGGCTGGCTGTAAGTATTCATTAGTTCTATCTAGTCCCATGTATGCTAAATGAGGTAAAACAGGAAAAAAGCTCGAGGAAACTATTTTTGGTTTTTGCAAGTATTAATCCTATATGCTAGAGCTTTCTTCAGATGGTTTCAGCAATTGATCCTGAGTCAAGATATCAGGTCCATCATCTTAGAGTTAATTTCTGACAATTAACAATTCTTGCATTGTTGATTTATTCATTAAGCTAATATTGTCAGCATTAATGCAATTATCTTTGAAGGCTGCTTCACTTCCCTTCAGAACAAGAAGAAAAGGAGGCAACGTACAATTCTTTTTCATGATCCTCTTGAAACATTGAGAAAATAAGTATCAGATTTAAACAATCATTTCTATTCCTTTTTTTGAAACATTAAGGAAAAAATAAAATGCATACGAGGACAGTACAGAACACTGATAAATAAAATTGCAAGATGCTTGTAAGGCTGCTGCTCTAGATCCTGATACATCTGCCTCTTCAGATGGTTTTAGCAATTGATCCTAAGTCAAGATATCAGGTTCATCATCTTAGAGTTAATTTCTGACAATTAACATTCCTTGCATTGTTGATTTATTCATTAAGCTAATATTGTCAGCATTAATGCAATTATCTTTGAAGGCTGATGAAAGAGGTGTCTATGACTTCTTTTCAGGAGCAAGGAAGGTGAGGAAATGCAAATACATATTTAATCTCAGTATTGGAATAGTAACTTCTACCTGTAGTCTCTAGTATTGGAATAATTGCTACTTTTCCTGAATTTGATGATCTTTGAAGAGTAAATTATTTGCAGTAGTAGAATAACCTAGAGTGTACCCACTGTGGTCTCTTGCAGACTCCAGATAGAGAGAATGAAGAGCTGTGTTAAAAAAAGGGTAATAACCCAATGTTAAAAAAAGGGTAATAACCCAATGAGAACATGATTGAGATAGCACGGATGATGCACCTAGAAATTGAGAAGCAGCCGAATAGAGTGATCTGGTCATTGGCGTGGCAATTGGTAGTCAGCAGCAGCAATGGCACAGTGCACCGGGACAAGCAGCACAATTTAGAAGGGTGATGCCGCTGTTGTCAAGGCAGATGGAGGTAAACACAAGCAATGGAAATGATGATCAAGCAGTCCAGCAGCCGAACGGAGGTGTCCAGGATGATGAAGATCGGCAGCAGCGAAACAAAGGGAACGTTGTTTTGTTTGTTAGTGGTGATAGATATAACCAATCTTGTTGTACATAACAAACTTAGCTTTAGATATAGATAAGTGTTAGCTTTAGATATAGATAAGTGTTAATTTGTTAGACAGCTGCTGAGAATAAAAGGAGATGGACGTGGATATCGATTGGTTGGAGTGGACATGGAATGGTGTTAGTTAGTTTGTTGTGTGATTGGAATTTGTTGTGTGATTGGAATTGACGTGGGATGGTGTTAGTTTGTTGTTAGCAGAAGTGTGGCAGGGGAAGTCGGCGAGCAAGGAAATCAAGAGGTGAAGGTAGACGGCAGCCGCCAGATCCAGTCGTCAATTTGCTCCAGCGTAGAACAGTGATTAAGAAATCGGAATTGCTATTTCTCAGTCGACTGAGAAATTTTTATTTCTCAGTCGACCCAGTTGCACATTTTTTATACCTAAGTTGCATGTGCAACTTATGTATAGAAAATGTGCAACTGCTCGGTTATACTCAGTTGCACATTTCTAGACCTGAAATTACACATGATTTCTAAAATGTGCAATTACTCAAATAACCATTGGATCAAAAATCAACGCTTAGGATCATTGACTTAGAAATAGTTATTTCTAAGTCGACTTAGAAATAAACAGTCCCTTAAGAAATATACCAGTGCGTCTGTTGCAGTTTATTAAGCAGGCCTGAGAAAAGACGGAATTCAGGGGAACACACTGAATATTAGATGAAGAGAGAGAAACAAGCTGCAACGCGCTGAATATTTGTTGCTAAGCTAGTTAGAGGGTTGTTAGAGGGGTAAAACAGGAACCTAAAATGTGACACCATCACCAACTCAAATATTATAGAATGGTATAGATTATGATGATCTATCGGTTGTGATATGTTTAGGTACAGTTATGAAGATCTATCGGCTGTGATCTGTTTATGTACAATTATGAAGATCGATTGGTTGTGATCTGTTTAGATGCAGTTATGAAGATCTATCGGCTATGATTTATTTAAGTATAATTATGAAGATCTATTGGTTGCGGTCCACTAGTAATAAAAGGGTTCACCATATTAACAGTCGGATGTTTTGCTTTTTTTGTGAGAATTTCTAATCTCTCTTTATTTTTTCTATTGTATTCTTTTTTAGTAGATAGTAATTTTTTAACACTTCTGTATTTGGTTTTTACTGGCTTTCAGTACTTGCATTGTATTTATTATACATTTTCCCCAAGTATCGTAGTAACTGCTCCGATTTCAAAAGACACTGCAAAAGGACCAAATAAATGTGGGGAACCATTCCATGGGCAAAATTAGGCTTGTGCTCTTGTATCCGTGCACACTTGGCTACTGCATAGCTCTGTAGAGTGACTACAGTCTTTACAGGTTCTTGTTTGCACGAGCAGGTTCTGAAGTACAACACCACGAAAGTAAGCTCGGACCAGAATGGAGACAATATATACAATTTTGCAGATACAGGAAGAGCTCTTTAAGGAAAATGATCTTACAGGCATATTTCATTCCTAGGAGATCTATTGTCAAGGGAACAACAAAACCAAAAAGATGCTTCCAGCTAACTTTTTTCAAAACAGACATGAGTGTTACTGGCAAATCTTGACGACGAAAAGCCATACCTTCTTGCATTTGGTGAATAATTTGAGCTGGGTGATGAAAAGCCTTGTTTTCGCCATCTTGAAGACTCAGGAGTTGAGTCACCGCCAGACTTTGTCCTTTTTCGATTATCTACTGACGACTCGCCTTTCAACCGATCAGACTGCAAATATAACATAGTGTACACAAGATGAATACCCAAGCTGTCGTAGCTACGGGACTAGGCAGTATATTTGAGGCACCCTCGATCGGTTACGTCGACCTCCGGGAGTACCAGGGAAGTACGAGCAAGTATGGTGTCCATCGAGGCTAAGCGCGCGGGAGCTCGACCGGCAAAGGAGTGGAGTGTAAGATGCTCGTGTTGAGGACAAATGGAAATTCTCGTATTGGTTTCAGGAATTACAATTCATATCTCCGAAAAGTGGATCCTCTTCTCTCTACCCCCTGGGTCCTATTTATAGGGGTTGAGAGAGGGGTGTGCGAGATTACAATTATACCCTCCGGGCAATAACACACTCTCAAGGGTATTTTGGTCTTTTTACAGGAATCTTTACGGAGTATTCAAATACTCTAATACTTTAATATCCTAATACTCGCTACTATGATGACGTGTTGTTCTTGGTGACGGGGCGAAGCGCAGCCTGACATCCACTGGGACGGGGCACGGCCCTGATGTCCGCCGGGACGGGGCAAGGCCTCGACGTCCACCGGGGCGGGGCACGGCCCTGACGTCCACCGGGACGGGGGTGTGGCCTCGACGCTGTAGGCGATGCCCGCGGAGTTCGTTGATATCAGCGGAGTTTATTGATGCCGGGCGAAATGGGTCGACGCAGGGAGGGGGGTCTTGACGTTGTCAGGGGGAAGCCCGTCGGTTCGGGGTAACCCGGGGACTCTTCCCCCAACACAAGCCATTCTTATCAGCAGAGAAATTTGTGAGATGTTTATAACAACCTTTGCATTGTTTGTGCAACCACGTGTGAAGTGACCTTCACCACCACATTTGTAGCATAAGGTCGGAGTTGTCGCAGCACTAGTTTCCCTGCGTTGCTTGGCACATCCCTGTAACAGAAAGTTGATTGCTAATGCTACCATTAGAAGCAACAGACAGAAACGTAGGAAGTTACAAGATTAAAACGTACCAAACCAGTATGACCAGATTGGGCACAGTTATAACAAGTAACTTCTTTTGGACAATTATCAGAGAAGTCGGCACAACATAGATGACCGCTCTGGTTACACACGTAGCATCTTATTTCCTGCAGAGTCCAATAAGATGGATAGCGCGGGAACATTTGAAATTTTCTCCATCGAAGTCAGAAATCTTCGGCCCATAAGACTAATCCACAGCTTTGGGAAGCTTGCCATCAAGCTCATGTCGATCCGGCTTGCGCCCAAACTGTTGGTCATGATCTCGAGGAATCAGACGGCATTCATTAAAGGCCGCTCCATCCACGACAGCTTCAAGATGATGCAGCTCTCCACTCACGCTCTGCATCCCCGCCGATTGCCGATGCTGCTATTAAAGGTTGACATTGCTAAGGCCTTCGACTCGTTATCTTGGCCCTTTCTTCTCCATCTCATGCGCCATTTCGGCTTCGGAGAACAGTGGATCGAAACCTTTTGCTCGCTGCTCTTCACCTCCTCTTCTTACGTCATGCTGAACGGGGTCCCTGGCGAGAGAGTCTGCCATCGCCATGGGCTGCGACAGGGTGACTCCCTGTCCCCATGCTCTTCTTGTTGGTGATGGAGGTGTTGAATGCTATGTTGCGGAAGGCAGAGGAGACTCTGATGCTCACCCCACTTCCTTGCCATGGCATCAAGCACCGTGCGTCTTTCTACACGGATGACGTCGTCATGTTCCTCGCGCCAACAGCGGATGACCTCTCCTTGGTGCGCACCGCGCTCGACTGTTTTGGCGAGGCATCGGGTTTATGTACCAACTTCGACAAGTGCAACGATCTCGCCAATCCGCTGCCAAGAGGAGCACCTGGCAATCACCACAGCTCTCTTCCCTTGTCGTATTGAGGGGTTCCCGGCGACATATTTGGGCCTTCCCCTCTGCTACAAAAAAAGGATCTCCAATCTGCGCTTCAACCCATCCTCGACAAGGTGCTGCGACGTCTTTCCTCTTGGAAGGCGAATCTTCTGACGACGACGGGCAGACTGCTCCTCATCAAGTTAGTGTTGTCCTCCATCCCGGTGCACCATGCCATCGCCATGGAGCTCCCCCCGTGGCTCCTCAACGCCGTCGAGAAACGCATCCGTGCCTTCCTCTGGAGAGGCACCGACTCTGTCCACGACGGCCAATGTCGCGTCGCCTGGAAGAACATCTACTGGCCGTTGGAGTACGGGGGCCTGGGAATCTCAGATTTTAAGACCATGGGCCACGACCTTGTTGGAAATCGCCCAGGAATCAACTCACGGGAGCACTGGACACAATTCACTCTCACGCTGTACATAATAGAGAGGAAGAACACATACACACCCGAAAAGCTTTTGTGGCACACACACTTGTGCCTTTTTTGTATTTCTCCACTCTCGACTCAACTAAAACAATCTGAATACACTAGGTATTTATACACACGCACACACGCGCAATGGCCTACTGCCGACGCGCACTCCACGCCACGATCCAAACTAATAGGCAACTAACTCAAACTAACACATGCCCATCTTCTCCTACTTGTGTGCAACTAACTCTATCCTATCAGCAGGTACACAGCACAACGTGCACAAGCTATCTCAACTAACTAACGCCATGCATGCCTGATCACTAACCACCTGCGTGCATGACCCGACTAATGCCTCGCTAACACATCCATGCATGATTACTACCAACAAGATTAATCTAACAATCACTCCCTTAATCTTGTTCGGACTCCTCGTGAGACACGGAGATAGCCGCCGGTGCCATCTTGCCCCACCATCGTCTTATAGCAACCTCACGCCGCCACCGTTGCCGGCATCACGCCGACGCTTCTCACAGTGGCATCACACTGTCACCCCCCATGACATGGCCTCAACCGTCGTTCATGGCCTTCACCGCGAGTATGCCGTCACAGCACCTCTCGCTGCCGCATCTTTGCCACCGATGGTCTCGACTCGTCGGTGACCGCAACTCCATTCTCGATGCCGATGGTCTCTACTACACCGTCCTCAACTCTTCACGCCGGTGACACGACTTGCGGGCGACTTTCATATCTTCTCCGCCAGTGGCGCATCTTGTTGGCGACTCCCACGAATACAACAACTTCAATTGACTTTTCACCGGTGACACAGACTCGGATCGGAGCTTACACATGCATAGACTCTCACCTTACGTGCATGCTTCCTCATCTAATGGATGCCCGCACATACACCCACTCTCCACTAGGACTAACTCAACTAACTAAACACAATTAGCTTTGCATTGTGCACATGTGAACACAACTCTAAGTGCACACACACACTGCCGCAGCTTCGACTACATGCATGACTCAATGCATACTGAAATAAACATGATGCTAACACAAGATTAATATCCACTAATCACCCCCTTAATCTTGTTGGCTTTATTCGAGAACCTTCTCGTCGAGCTTCAAAGTAGCGCCGGTTCGTCATCGGCATCCGCAAAAGCGAACAACGCCTCCTCCTTCTTTGGCTTGCGGCACTCCTTAGCGAAGTGCCCCGTGTTCTTGGCAGTTGTAGCAGCGCACCTTGCGTATGTCAAAGGTGCTCTTCTTCTTGCCGGCGCCACCGCGGTTCTTGTAGCGAGCAAGCCACTCCTCCTCTGTGAGGAGCAAGCAACTTCCACCACCATGGTCATGGTTGCCGACGCCCTCGTCCGCATCGCACCTCTCCTCTGCGGTCTTCATCGTCCAACGAGCTCCTCTATAGACATTGTTTTCAGATCAAGGAGCTGCTCAATTGCAATAGCTACCTGCGTGTACTTGGACGGGACGACGCGGAGCAGCTTCTTGACCACCTTCTCCTCAGCGAAGAGTTCGCCGAGGGTGCGGATGTTGTTGGCGAGCCCGTTCATGCGCATGGCGAGCTCGTCGATGGTCTCGCCGCTCCTCATACGGATGCCATCAAACTCCTTGAGAAGAGCCTGCGCCTTGGCCTCGCGGACACGCGCATCGCCCATTCGCATGGACTTGACGGCGTCCCACGCCTCTTTGGCCATGTCCTTCATGGCGAGGTTGGACAGCATGTTCGGTGGGACGGCACGGAGGATGGTCGCTAATGCCGTCATGTCGGTTTGGGGGTCGACATTTCCGGGATCAATCGCCGCCTAGATTCCTTGCGCCTTCATGTTGACCCTCATTACAAGGCCCAGTCGATGTAGTTCGTCGTCGTCAACATCGGGTAGATGACGCTGCTGCTGGACTCCCTCACGCGGTGCACCACCACCACACGACCTTCGTCGCCTTCGGTCTCGGACATCGCCATACGATCTGAGTATCACTTGCTCTGATACCAAATGTTGGAAATCACCCAGGAATCAACTCACGGGAGCACTGGACACAATTCACTCTCACGTTGTACACAATGGAGAGGAAGAACACATACACACCCGGAGAGCTTTTGCGGCACACGCACTTGTGCCTTTTTTGTATTTCTCCACTCTCGACTCAACTAAAACAATGTGAATACACTGGGTATTTATACACACGCACACACGCGCAATGGCCTACTGCCGACGCGTACTCCACGCCACGATCAACTAACTCAAACTAACACATGCCCATCTTCTCCTACTTGTGTGCAACTAACTCTATCCTATCAGCAGGTACACAGCACAACGTGCACAAGTTATCTCAACTAACTAACGCCATGCATGCCTGATCACTAACCACCTGCGTGCATGACCCGACTAATGCCTCGCTAACATAAGTCGAGCGTTGCTGGTACTTTTTGGTTGACTCAAAATAGTACACCAGTGCAGCACGCAGTTATTTTCTTGGGCACTTCACTTTTTATCTCAAAACGCCATAGGGAAAACCAACGGTTAGGAACAATGCATACGATGTACACTGCTCCCAAATCTTCCTTGCTGCAAGGTGCTCGTCAGTATATGCAGGTCATGGAGATGCACTTCCTGCAAGCCACATAGTCACATAAGCATCTAGAAACAATTTGCTGCCACCAGCCCACCAGAATCTTCTTAAAGATGAGATAATTAATTTCCATTGCTTTTACTTCAGAGTATACTCTTATTGGAACGGTAGTAGACTAGCTAGACAGTTAGAAGCATGTATGATGGCAAAAATAAAAGTAGCATGTATACTCTTACATGTATGAATTTTAATCAAAACATTAATATGTGATTTTTGCCACCGTATGCATAAAATCCTCACTCCAAGGAACTATTCCAAGCCAAGTTTTTTTTTACAGGGGTACCAATGACCAAATCTAGTTTAGTTCGCCTAAAAAATCTAAAATTCTAGAAAACAGTCAAGATATCACAAATAGTTAGAAAGTACGGTTATGGATTTACAGCTTATCTTATATAACTGCCTCACAAAAATAATCCATTCATGTGTGTCAATGACGTATGGGTTCAGACATACATGTCATAGACACATGCCTGGTTTTTTCATTTTGCAGCGGCGTATGAGGATTTAACTCAATAAAATTGGGTCATGTACACACTTTTGGAAAGCCATGAAATAAAATTTGCTCCATAATTCATTCGAGCATCTTGAGCAAAAATGAGCAGCACAAAATGAATGGGGTCATATCGATAAACCTGAACCCACTTCAGAACACTGTTTACTGCATTACACATCAAAACAACCCATAGCAGCAAGCAATTGAGAAAAGCAAGGTAGAAAATTGTCGGCGAGGTATCAGGTGTTTAGGTGTGTGTAATTATTGAACAATCTTGATATGAATAGGCACAAAATAATTAAGAAAGGGTGCTAATTAACATATGGAGAGAGAAGCAATTGCAACAAATTTATTACATTGTTTTGAAAGCTATGCAAGCCTAAGGTGACATACTTACAGCTGTCTCCTAGGCTACATTAAGCTGCAATGGTGGGCTAACTTTATGTTAGGAAGTTTCTACACAGATTAAATCATTATCTTTTCTAGTGAACATTAGATGCCACATTAAGCTGTAGAGAATAAGTTGTGCGATTGGTGGATGCTAGCAAGAAAACCAGGAGAACATGTACCATCGAATGCATGATCGTTATCTTTTTTGGTTACGCTCCGTAGATGGCATTCTCATCAACAAAGATGTCCATAAAAATTACAGAGGTCCTTCTCGGAAGCACACCCAATACAAGAGAGATGATCAGGAGGACAACTCCGAATTCATGACTTTATAGCGTTACAACCTTGTGGTAAAAAGAGAACAAAATAAAAAAAGATAACTGTGGCTAAAGAAACTTTATCGGTTCTAAAAATGATAATTCAAATGGCAGCTGTCCGATCCTGAGCTTTTCAGATGGATAGACTTTGTGGCGTGAAGAGGTAAGCGAAGTCGGCGATGAACAATACTGAAGTCACGACATCGACGCTGAACTGAAGATTCAGACTTCAGTCCTGACAAAACTTCGTGATCGTCGTCAGCCGCGAGCACGACGAGGGGCTCCTTCAAGCCCACCGGCGAGCCCCTCCACCCCGCACCGCCGCGTCTCCCCCCAGTCAGCGCCGCCATGGTTCAGAAGGTGAGAAAATTCTCTGAATCTGTTGTAATGCAAGAAGCCCCCACGAAATCTAATTCCGGTGATACTCGTGTCATTCTTGGATTTGAATTTCCTTCTCCTGCTCTATTTTTTAGTTAGATTTTGGTCGGTACATGTTGGAATATGTGTAAAGTATCTTGCATTCAGCTTAAAGAAGAGCTACATTTTACATATTAAATTAGAACAAGTATTGGGTGTTAGTGACTGTTTCGAATATACGATAGCGTTTCCATAAAATTCAGCCCGTTGCTAGAACAAGCATGGCCACGGGCAACTTCATCCTCGTACATCAATCCGGCCGGGGGTTTATACACTGTTACTTGCGATTCGTCAGCGACTCAGCGTGTGCGATCTGATGGTGATATGGATAGCGATTCAGCGTGGTGGGAGTGTCGGTTATAATTTGCGGTAATGCCACATAATTACAGTTATGAAAGTCATTTCACTGGATATCAGATTCAACAAATTGGGTTACAGAGCTCTCCCTGTCATTGAAGTACTTCAACAAGTCAGATGTGGCTGTTCACTCTAGTTTGTTAGGTAACTGTCCTTCCGAATGTCTAATGCATGCATGAGCATGGTTCCGTCAAGAAAAAAGTGAGGCATGAACATGTAATCTTGTTCATATAGTAAAGTAGGACCCACTAGTTGTAACCCCTCAGAAACCCGTCGTATTTTTTCTATATCATCCCCCAAGATTCGAAACCAAGCCTTAATATCCTGTTCAATTTAATTTGAACCCTTAATCCTTAAGATTCTTATTTTAGCATACCTAACATATTACGCGTTCAGATGAATTATGAACTAGGATGTTAGTAAGAGCATTGTTGGCAGCAATCCATACCTAATATGGCATTAAGCTTTCCACTTTTCTGTTATATTTTGGTCTTCTTGTTAACGTTCGTGCTGGAAAGAGATGTATTTTGTTTGCTCATGGAGAACATTGTAGCCGACACTTAGATGATTATGGAAATGAACATATGCAAAACATGCCAAGTTTATTCTCACAATTTTCTATTTGAAAGGAGTTCCCAACAAATTTCGCGCAGCGAAAGATGCATTCAAAAAGTTACCAACACCTGTTTTCGTGCATTATTATACTTAAACTTTGTGTGCATCCAATACACTGAAATAATGGTGTGCACAGCTGAATCTATAATGGTGTGCACAGCTGAATCTCGCTAAGGCCCCCTTTTAATACCTTTCACTGACTGCCCCCTTTTAAAAGTCATCTCGTGCTTATATTCTAATAAGAACAACTTTTAGCTGTATCCATTTTGAGCCTTTCTCTGGTCCTTGGAAATAACAGCAGCCGTCCATTCGAGCTTCATCCGATGGATGAGGATAGATGGTACCTCCTAATTCCTTTTGGTACTACCGTGTCGTCTGAAAGAAGTACCACGTGGTAAAGGGCAAAGTAGTAATTTCCCCCGACCGGTGCGCTTAGGAAAAAAAGCTCTCCATCCCCGGTGCGTTCGACGCTCGACTGGAGGAGTTCTCGAAGAAGCCCTCCCTGCCCCGCCCCCCGTAGGCTCCCGCCCCGCGGCCTCTCTGCTCCCGTAGGCTTCCACGACGCCGTATCTCTGCCCCCGCATGCTTCCGCGCCGTGGTCTCTCTGCCCCCGCCACTCCCCCCTCCTAGTCAATTTTCTTACGCCGACGCCCACGTCCCAGTCCAGATCCGCTCGAGGCTGGTTCCTAGATCGGCGTACGGCGGCAGCGGGAGCGAGTCGAGCGAGCGGTTGCGACAGCGAGCGCGCGTGGTTGCTAGCGGCGCCAGAAGGGATCTGGCCATAGGCCGTAGGGTTCACCCCGGCGGTGAGGAACTCAGAGCAGAGTGTCACCATCTCCACTTCGGTAAGCCTGCTGCCACCGTCGTCGTTGATCCTGATTTCGAGCAACGTGTCGACGTACGCACCTATCGTTCCACAGCGCCACGCCCTCAACTAATAGCGACCAGGACCCCAGATTTCATCTCCGCCGCCGCCGCCCTATCTAGCGATGGTTCCGGCTAGAGAGGAGGAGAGAGAGGCCGCTGCATCCTCCCGCCTCGCCTCCTTCCTACGCCTCTCCTCGCTCGCGGCGGTGGCACGACAGCTCCCAATAGCCCCCAAATGCTGGCAGCGCCGCCCAAATCGGAACGCACGTAGGGTTTCCTGCCCCAATCGTGTTCGTCTTGCGGCACCCTGACCTTCGTCTCTTTGGCCTCCAGTGAGATTGCCCGCTGTTTAATTATCTCGATTTGCTTGATTTTGATATGTATATTCAGAGTTCTTTCTGATGCATGTTATAGCACTAATCATGATTTCCTTTCACATGTATGACATGATTATTGTGCTCTCTTTCCTTGATTTTCACAGAAAATGCAATGAACTGCTAACTCTACGCAAGCCAGCTTTGTAGAAGGAGCATTCTAGATGTGACGCATTGCTTCGTGATGGCCAGGTCTAATGGTTAAGCTTCATGTTTCTCGACAGTATATCAGGAATATATGAAGCAATCTTACTGCAGGTTGACTGTAGAATGTACAGGCTTTTTCGTACCCATTTCTAATAAAAGTTTTCTCTCTTTATTTTAGAGCGGTTTCAATGTTGTAATCGAAAGGTGTTTCTCTGCAGCATGCCACTAGTGAGGTCACAGCCTTAGTCAAACAAGCTGAAGACTTTTTGTAATAGAAAGGTGCAAAAGGCAGTCACCAGATGAACGTCGGACTCCTCTTCATAGCTTGTTACTTCAGAGAAACAGAGTCTGAGCAATTTTGTTTTTTTGAATGTTCAGATTGTATTTGGCCACGTATATTTGTACTTGTTTGATTGTAACATTCAGAAAGAGGATTGTAGGATTGTTGTCAGCTTGACTTGTGCATTGGTATGGATCCGAGCATGTTCAACTTTCTAAATGTTGTGAACTCACTGTTGTATTGATTAGTGTTCACTTCTCCAAGTGGAGCTGCAATTTGATAAAACTCTGTGTGTGATATCCTTCAGTAATTAGGATTTCTACTATGGCATCATCAGAGGAAACAATTTTGCCGAATACAGACAAATATTGAGCATCCAGAAACCATGCTATAGGTGTTTGAGAAAGTATACTCTTGGTGGTGCAGGGCAGCGGGAGGCAGGCAGGTCGCCGCCATCAGGACTGAGGGAGGAGGGAGGATAGGATTAGCCTGATCTGGGGATTGCACGTTCGGGAGGAAAATCGGGTGCGGGAGCGATAATTTAGCCATACCAATCGTACCCTTCTAATCCAACGGTGGATTTCAACTTGGTACCTTTTAAAATTAGGAGGTACTAGTACCTCTTGATACCTTTCCAAGGACCGGAGAAAGACTCATCCATTTTATATGGTAGTCAACTTTTGTCTCCAATAATTGTCAAGTGTGTCTTTCTACATTCATAACAACGATTACTTTGTTTTGGCAGATTAAAGAATTATTAACAGCTGAAAGAAGATTACCAGTCCGTCATCGTTCGCTGCTGTCCGTTTAACCGAAGCAGGAATGCTGGCTCTCCATGTGGACTGCTCTTCTCATGCTAAGCAGACAGAGTATTAGGAACTAATCCCTAAGCAATGTGATTACCACAATAATGGGAATACAAGTGAGGAAAGGGGTTCACATGACAGGGATGAAAGTGCAGCACTTGAAGGCTCAAAAATGCTGACGATCAGATAGTCTAGAGACGAAGATACCATAATAATTTTTGGGTAGTGTCGTAGGTATAGGCCTAGACAATGTATTTGTGGCACCCCCGGTCGGCTACAGCGACTGCCGGGCGTGCGGGGGACAAACGAGTGAGAAGTAATGCACGCGAGACAGTCGGTAACGGAAATCACTATTTGTATTAGGGCACGGAATACAGAGCTCAAAAGGGGGAAATGAAGGTGGGGATCCCCTTCTTCTCCACCCCCTGGGGGGTATTTATAGGGTTTGAGAATGAAAAATGGAAGATTACAATTTTGGCCCTCACATGAGAGGGAATTTACAAGGGCATTATGGTCATTTGCTCACTCCTAAGGAATCTTAGGAGAATATTCCCCGAGCATCTTTTTAGGAGAATCTTCTTGGATGGCGAGATGGTCCCACGTGCGGGCTCGCCGAAGACAGTCCCACCGCGGAGTCAACCCTGACGCGGGGCGCGGACATGACGGAGACAGCCCCCGACGCGGAGCGTGGGCTCGTCGGAGTCAACCCTGACGCGGGGCGCGGACTTGACGGAGACAGCCCCGACGCGGAGCGTGGGCTCGTCGGAGTCAACCCTGACGCGGGGCGCGACTTGACGGAGACAGCCCCGACGCGGAGCGTGGGCTCGTCGGAGTCAACCCTGACGCAGGAGGGTGTCAACGAAAATCTTAACGGCGCGGCAGTGATTCTGAACAGTGTCGATTCGGACTAGCGCGGAAAACTTCCCCCAACAGGTAGATACAAGGCAGACAGTGTGAAAGCATCCGCATATAAGATAGGGGGTATTCTCTTCAACGATCCTGCGTGTATTTGGTGATCTCGCGCTTGGGTTCATACATTTGACAGGTACTCCATTGGATATGAAGGATGGATATGCGTTTTGCGAAGTACGTGGCAGAGAGCTAACAACTCTGTATTTATTTTGACATGTGAACTGAGAAAGTGGGTGCCAATATAAATCCATTTCCTTTTTGTAGCACATATTTCTATCCTTCATTTCGTGGATGAAATAGACAGCTGAGCCTGAGTGGCACAATTTGACACAAATGTCAGAGCTCCTACTCCGGTTGATATTCCAGTTAACTGACCTTCTCCTGGGACGCGGTATCATCTTGAGAGTGCTCGGAAGGTTGTTCGTGCAAATGGCACAGAGACAGGAGGCTCCAGTTTGCAGAAAATTTGAAGGTCAAGCAAGCATGACACATTTGTGAAAATGACACACTCATCTGAAGGGCCATCATGGATAATCCAGCTTCAATCATAGAAGGAATTGTTTAACAAGTGCCAACGGGAACCAGCGAGGTCTCATTATCTGGTGGTAGCTGATGTATAAAGGTCGATCTGATCAGAAATGCTTTAGTGATCAGAAAGTCCATCATAACTCCGTCGTTTGGAGTCTGACGTTCTACCAGCTGGACAGGTTCTGAGAAAGTCGATCCACCAGGCACGTCCTTTTCTTTCATATTTGACCCAAAAAAAAAGCCTGGACATAGCCAGTCTTCTGGTCAGGTTTTTTGTGTGTCCTCAACTCATAATGCAACATACACTTTTCTTCCTTAACTAGCAAGCTAACTCCAAGACTCGCCAGAGCAAGTTGAAGGCTTGTCGAAGCAAAGCAAAGGAGAAGAGAGGCTGTGAGAAGGCCAATAAGAAACAGGTCAGGAAGCAATGTAGTTCTGTTTGCTCAATTACATGCATGTGTTCCCTTAATTTCTTCATGATCATACGTATGTTCTCTCTGTAGGCAGGCGATATGGCGTTGTGGGGCTCCCTGGGGCAGCTTGCCAACATAGTGCAGATTGGCGGAGTCGACGTGTTCGGGCTGATCGCCTTGGTGGTGAAGGGCGAGCAGACGGTCCGCCGGAATAAGGAAGCGTGCGAGCGGCTCGCTCTCAGGGCGGCGAAGATCAGAGACCTGCTGCAGCAGCTGCGGGACTTGAAGGACATTGAGCACCTGGAGAAGTGGAAGCCCACACAGGGGCTCAAGGGTGCCCTTCGCAACGCCTACGTGCTCATCAGAACCTGCCAGCGCAGCAGCTATGCGTACCGCTTCTGCATGGGCTGCGAGCTCGAAGGCCGGTTAGAGTCCGTGGAGAAGCTCCTGCATCTCTATCATGACCATCTGTCAGGACGCTTATGGTACGTCCACTTCAAAGAATTCACGATCGTCGCCGATGATATAAAGGAAATTAAGGTCGATGTTAAGGATTTGAGGGAAACTATGAATGTTTTGGATGAGATAGCTATTGCTCTCAACCTGAACATGCTCATTGGCGGCGAAGGATCAGGTAAGGAGATTATACACTGAAGCTTAACATGTCGAATCATGCCTTCCATATTAGTTCCTATTGTAACGCCGAAAGAAGCAGTGGCTTTAGAGTAGTAAACAAATGTCGTAATGGTCTGTTCCTCTAAACAACAGGTCTTACAAAGTTCAGTTTCTCTGCGTTGGCACGTGCTACCAATAACTTCTCACTGGAAAACGAAATCGGGTTCGGTGGTTCTTGCACTGTTTACAAGGTATTGTACGAGTGTGGTCTGCCTATGCTTTGATTTGGTCTCCTTTCGCATTCACCAAAAGGATTAATCCTTAGTTGAGTTGTCACAGATTTCTTCTCTAGCATCTTTTTATAAGGATGGAGATCACTTGCACATGGTGTTTACGCTTTTCAGGCTCGACTACACGCAGGATGCGAGGTTGCTGTGAAAAGAGCATCATACGGAGGGAAAACCCAATTTCATCATTTCGAAACTGAACTCGAACTAATTCCAAAGCTTCGACACGCAAATATAGTTAAGCTTCTGGGGTATTGCATTCAAAAGAATGAGAGGATATTGGTCCTCGAATATATGCCAAACGGAAGCTTGGAGTCCTTCATATACGGCATGCTCCGACTAGCTGAATCTACTGAGATATCTAAACCAAGTTGTACTCTTATAGTCTTATACATTTACTTATGCACATGTTTTACGCATTATCAGGCAAGAGAGCATCGGAGGGGCCACTTACCTGGCCTCAGCGCTCTCGGATAGTTTGAAGCAGTAGCTCAGGGAGCTCTATATCTACACGAGCTATGCGGGCCACGTATTATCCACGGGGATTTAAAACCAGGCAACATACTCTTGGATTCTGACTTGAACCCTAAGATTTGCGACTTTGGAATATCCAGAGAACTAAAGCCAGATGCGGATAAAGACTGCACTGCCATTGTAACGGGCTCACGGTATGATCATGTTCTACACCACACGATGTTATTTCTGACAAATGCTCTAATAATTTAGTTTTCACCTTTCAGTGGCTTTATCGCCCCGGAATATAAAGAAGGAGGCTGTGTCTCCGTCAAGTCCGATGTGTATGGCTTTGGCGCTACGCTTCTTCAGATCATTAGCGGGAAGAAATTCCCTCCACCTCCATTAGCACTATCAGACGAATCGCGTGATTATGGGCCTCTAAATAACTGGGTAAGTGATCCTCTTTGTAGTACTGCTCTGCTCCTACATACATAGCATTCAGAGTTCAGAGTTACTAATCAGTTACAGTATTCAGTGTTCGTCACTAATCATTCAAGAGTATCCTTTGGCAGGCGTGGGGTTTGTGGAGAGAGAGAAGGCTGATGGAGTTCATCGACTCACCGCTACATAATTATCCTCGGACTACGGAGATTGAGAGGTGGTTTCAGATAGCACTGCTGTGCGTTCAGCAGAATCCTGATGAGCGGCCAAGCATGCGGGATATTCTTGTGATGCTGAGCTGCGAGAGCGTCATCTTGCGAGAACCCAACGAGCCAGCTTACTGCTGAAGGAGATAGGGCAAGCATTGGGAAATATTATGTGAACCAAATTTCATATGAATACATGTTTGGGTTTGTGTACTTCAAAATAATTCGTAGATCTCAAGATGTGTAATGTTCAGCATGTATTTGCAAGTGGAATTGCCAAATTTTTCTGTGGCATATCTGGAGTTATTTCTGAGACGTATGTGCATGTCAGGAATTGTGCAAAATATGATGAGAGTTGATATCCTACTGTGTGGTAAGTGTAGTCTTTTTACTTGAGTGTAATTTAATAGTTAGTTAAACTTAATCTGGTTTTGCCAAACGTGAAAAAATATTTTTCAGAGCTGCTTTTTAGAACAATTCAGAAATGAGCTAGATATCCATATCCCCTTTTCAAGTAAACTGGTGGAGAACTGAGGGAGACACGTTTGAGATCGACTTCTCCATTAATGGGTGAAGGTCTCGGAAATAACCAAATCGTGTTTTAGCGGTGGCTTTGTTTCTTTTTTCTCGAGAGAACAATATGTGAAAGGGTAATGGATACGCTAGTACATTTTGGTCTCAGCAGCTATTCAATCGCTCCTGTTGAAGTGTTGCAGCGAGTAGAGTGGAGGACGTGAGAAGCGAGTGCAGTGTTGGGTTGGGCCTTTCAATGGACAACAAGATTTTCTTTAAAACATAAGTATTGTTGGGGCAAGGGTCCCCCGCGCTACCCGAACTGACGGGCTTCCCCCTGACAACGTCAAGACCTCCTCCCTGCGTCGACCCAGTTCACCCGGCATCAATAACCTCCGATGGCATCAACAAATTCCGCGGGCATCACCGACGACGTCGAAGCCACGCTCCATCTCAGCGGGCGTCAAGGCTGAGCTCCGTCCCGGCGAATGTCAAGGCCTTGCCCCGTCCCGGCGGACGTCAAGGCCTTGCCCCGTCCCGGCGGACGTCGAGATTGCGCTTCGCCCCGTCGTCAAGGAAAACATGTCGTCATAGTAGCGAGTATTAGGATATTAAAGTATTAGAGTATTTGAATATTCCATAAAGATTCCTATAAAAAGACAAAAATGCCCCTGATGGCGTGTTATTGCCCGGAGGACATAATTGTAATCTTGCATACTCCTTTCTTAAAACCTATAAATACCCCTCAGGGAGTAGAGAGAAGGGGATCCCCACCTTCATTTCCCCCCTTTTGAGCTCTGTATTCCGTGCCCTAATACAAATAGTGATTTCCGTTACCGACTGTCTCGCGTGCATTACTTCTCGCTCGTTTGTCCCCCGCACGCCCGGCGGTCGCTGTAGCCGACCGGGGGTGCCACAAATACATTGTCTAGGCCTATACCTACGACAGTTGGCGCCGACCGTGGGTGCCACAAATAACTTTTTAATGATGAATTAGAGACCCAATATACTATTAGAGGTGCTAGTGCACCTAATATGCCTCTGGAGTGATTGTTTAAAGAGTAAAGTGTATTTTTCACCCCTCAAGTATTGCCTGTGGGCACATTTCACCCCATAACTTCAAAACCGGATAAACTTCACCCATAACTGTTAAAACCGGATAAATTACACCCCTACAGCGGTTTTGACGATTTCAAAAACGGTTTTGTGAATAAAAAATCATAAAAAACCCCCCCCAAAAATTAGAAAAAATTAGAAAAATTCCAAAAATTCAAAAAAATCCCATAAAATCAGAAAAAATTCAGGAAAATTCAAAAAAATAATAGAAAATTCAAAAAAAAATCAAAAAAATAGAAATAATAGAAAAATCCAAAAAAGGTAAAAAATTATTTAAAATCATAAAAAAATCTGAAAAATCCAAAAAAATCATTTAAAAAATCATAAAAAATATTTCTACTTTTTATCAGGAAAAAAAGAATTTTTTAGAAAAAATGCAACTATATGTTATAAACTGATATTTATCATTTATCTTTGACAAATGTTTACATATGTACTTGTATTGATCTTTGACAAAAAATAAATTCTCTCCAATACTCGGTGGTGGTACTCCATGATAGTTCAATAATATTTTTTGTCAAAGATCAACGCAAGTACATATGTAAATTTATTTCAAAGATAAATGATAAATATCAGTTTATAACATATAGTTGTATTTTTTCTAAAAAAATTCTATTTTTCCTAATAAAAAGTAGAAATATTTTTTATGATTTTTCTGGGTTTTAAATGATTTTTTTTGGATTTTTTAGATTTTTCAAAAAATTCTATTTTTTCTTTTTTTTATATATTTTTTTGAATTTTTCTGAATTTTTTGAATTTTCCTGGATTTTTCTGATTTTATGGGAGTTTTCATGATTTTTCTGAATTTTTGGAATTTTTCTGATTTTTTCTAATTTTTAGGGGGTTTTTTATTATTTTTTATTCACAAAACCGTTTTTGAAATCGTCAAAACCGCTGTAGGGGTGTAATTTATCCGGTTTTAACAGTTATGGGTGAAGTTTACCCGGTTTTTGAAGTTGTGGGGTGAAATGTGCCCACAGGCAATAGTTAAGGGGTGAAAAATACACTTTACTCTTGTTTAAATGATGAATTGAAGACATAATTTACTAGTATACCTCCGAGATGCTAGTAGCACCTAATATGTCTCCGGGATTCAGCCACCTTACAGGCCCAGGGCGGTTGCCCTTGCCCCTCCTCAGGGCGGACATGTATAGTCCCCGAAGAACATGGAAGCGACTTAGACTCGAGTACGTGGGTTGACGCATGGTTCCGGCTCCGACACCTAAATACAGGATAAGAACCGGATCTTTGAAATTTTGTTTGAACACAAGGATTTTCACTATTTGTTGCATTTTGTACACGATGCGTGCCGTACAACAATATTTTGTAGTAGTCATATTTTTCACCAAAACTTATCTATATATATTTCATTCCATAATATACATGTATAAAAAAAATTTCAAAACTTTAATATGTGATTTTTCAAATTTTTTTTTAATAATGAATGCATGTGCCACTATGCACAAAATTCTCACTCCATGGAACTATCCCAAGCCAAGCTTTTTTTTGTAGGGGTACCAAATGACCAAATCTAGTTTAGTTCGCCTAAAAAATCTAAAATTCTAGAAAACAGTCAAGATATCACAAATAGCTAGAAAGTACGTTTATGGATCTACAACTTATCTTATATAACCGCCTCACAAAAAGAATCCATTCATGTGTGTCAATGACATGTGGGTTCAGATACACATGTCATAGACGCATGCTGGTTTTCTCATTTTGCAGCGGCGTAGGAGGATTTAACTCAATAAAATTGAGTCATGTTCACACTTTTGGAAAGCCATGAAACAAAATTTGCTCCATAACTCATTCAAGCATCTTGAGCAAAAGTGAGCAGCACAAAATTAATGGGGTCATATAGATGAAACCTGAACCCACTTCAGAAGACTGTTTACTGCATTACACATCAAAACAATCCATAGCAGCAAGCAATTGAGAAAAGCAACGTAGAAAATTGTAGGCGAAGTATCAGTGTTTAGGTATGTGTAACTATTGAATAGGACGGCTGCTTCCTATGCATCATTAAGCTGCAATTGTGGGCTAACTTTATGCCACGAAGTTTCTACATAGATTAAATCATTATCTTTTCTAGTGAAACATTAGATGCCACATTAAGCTGCAGAGCAGAGAATAAGTTGCGATTGGTGGATGCTAGCAAGAAAACCAGAAGGACATGTGCATGATCGTTATCTCTTTTGGTTACGCTCCGTAAGATGGCATTCTCATCAACAATGATGTCCATAAAATTTACAGAGGTCCGTCTCAATTAGAAGCACACCTAATTCAAGAGAGATGAGGAGGGCAACTCCGAATTCATGACTTTATAGCGTACAACCTTTTGGTAAAAAGAGAAGAAAATCAGAAAAGATAACTATGGCTAAAGAAACTTTGTCGGCCAGTAAATAGTACCGTCCGATCCTGAGCTCTTCAGATGGATAGACTTTGTGGCGCGAAGAGGTAAGCGAAATCTGCGATGAACAATGCTGAACCCACGACGTCGACAGTGAAGTGAAGATTCAGACTTTCAGTCCTGACACAACCTCGTCGGCGTCGTCAGCCGCGAGCACGACGAGGGTCCCTTCAAGCGCGCCGGCGAGTCCCTCGACCCCACGCAGCAACTCGTGCAGCCTCGTCCGCATCGACCAGCTAAGGCCGCCGTCTCCTCCACTCTCCTCGGCGTTTCCCTCGACCTGCGCGGCCTCCTCCACCCCGCACCGCGGCGTCTCCCCCAGTCAGTGCTGCCATGGTTCAGAAGGTGAGAAAATTCTCTGAATCTTTCTCGAGTGCGGCCGTGTTGTAATGCAAGAAGCCCCCACGAAATCTAATTCCGATGATACTCGTGTCATTCTTGGATTTGAATTTCCTTCTCCTGCTCTATTTTTAGTTAGATTTTTGGTCGGTACATGTTGGAATATGTGTGAAGTTTCTTGCATTCAGCTTAAGGAAGAATGACATTTTATATATTAAATTAGAACAAGTATTGGGTGTTGGTGACTGTTTCGAATACACGATAGCGTTTCCATAAAATTCAGCCCGTTGCTAGAATAAGGGTGGCCACGGGCAACTTCATCCTCGTATATCAATCCGGCCGGGGATTTATACACTGTTATTTGCGATTCGTCAGCTACTCAGCTTGTGCGATCTGATGGTGATATGGATAGAGATTCAGCGTGGTAGGAGTGTCGTCTATAGTTTGCGGTAATGCCACATAATTACAGTTATGCAAAGTCATTTCACTGGATATCAGATTCAACAAATGGGGTGACAGAGTTCTCCCTGTCATTGAAGTTCAACAAGTCAGATGTGGCTGTTCACTCTAGATTGTTAGTGTTGGGGAGGGGTCCCCGCGCTACCCGGTTTCGACGCGTTTTCCGCACTTAGGGGAAATCGATGAATCTCCAACCTCGTCGCGGCATCAAGACCGCGCGACGTCGACTCCGCGACAACACCAACCTCATCGCGACGCCCTAAGACCGCGCGACATCAACTCCGTGACAATACCAACCTCGTCGCGACGCCAAGACCGCATGACGCCGAGTCCGTGGCGGTACCAACCTCGTCGCGACGCCAAGACCGCACGACGCCGAGTCCGTGGCGGCGACAAGTTCGTGCATGACGGGCGGGACCCGCGGGATATTCCCAGAATATTCCCGAGGGAAAAGACCTACGCGCCCCCAGGGGCGTTAGTACATTTAGGGGCATAATTGTAAAAAGCCTGAGGGCATTCCTGTAATCTCCCCTACCCCTCCATTCTCCCTATAAATAGAGGGGTACCCCTTCCATTTGGGGGATCGAGAAATTCTGAATACACGTTTGCTTGTTCCTCCTCTCCTCCGGTTTGCAACATCGCAGCGGGTTCGAGCGTCCTCGCGCCGTGCGACCCGCGTGCGCGACTGCGGTGTCTCCGCGACGTAGTTTCCCGGGCAACCCTCGTAGGTCCGCGTAGCCGTGCGGGGGTGCCACAAGTTTACTGTCTAGCCTCGTTGCTACGACAGTTGGCGCCGTCTGTGGGAAGCTAGCAAGAAGCCGTGTGACGAAAACTGCAGTCGCCGCCGGGAGCGCGAAGACGCCATCGTCAACCCGCAGGACGATCGAGCCATGCCGTCTAAGAAGCGAGGAGAAACGAAGCGGAAGGCCACGGCCACCGCTGCAACGGGCACGAGAGCATCGACCTAAAGTGCGGTACGCGCAGGCGTCGCAGTATCCAGCTCGGTGCTCCGTCGCGGTGTCGACCTCAGCGTCTCCATTGCGGTGTCTCTGCGCCGGTGTCGACATCGGCACTCCGTCATGGAGTCGACCTCGCCCCTCCGTTGCGGTGTCGACCTCTACACTGCGCTGTGGCGTCAACCTCGCCCCTCCGTCGTGGTGTTGACCTCTGCACTCCGTCATGACGTCGGGCTCAACACTCTGTCGCGGTGTCGACCGCTCGGCGCTCCGTCGTGACACCGACCTCGACAGCATGTCACGGCGTCGACTTCGGCACTTCGTCACGCCATCGACACCGCTCGACATGTGGCTGCCCACCCGCTGGCTTGTTCCTTTGGTGCCGAAACTTGGGAATAGCACACAAGGGGTTCATCTTCAACATCGTCACCCAAAACCTCCTCGTGTGCGCCGGGAAGCCACGTCTCCCCCACACGAGTCGAGCAACAAACCTCCTCGTGTGTGCCGGGAAGCCACATCTCTCCCGCACGAGTCGAGCGAAAAGCCTCCTTACGTTGGCCGGGAAGAACCGTCTCCCCCACACGAGTCGAGCAACAAACCTCCTCGTGTGTGCCGGGAAGCCCCATCTCTCCCGCACGAGTCGAGCGAAAAGCCTCCTTACGTTGGCCAGGAAGAACCATCTCCCCCGCGTGAGTTGAGCACTTGAACCTCCTCGTGTGCGCCGAGAAGCCCCATCTCTCCCGCACGAGTTGAGCAAAAAGCCTCCTCACGTTGGCCGGGAAGAACCATCTCCCCCGCGTGAATCGAGCACTTGAATCTCCTCGTGTGCGCTGGGAAGCCCCATCTCCCCCGCACGAGTCGAGCGCAAAGCCTCCTCGCGTTGGCTGGGAGCAACTCCCCACGTGAGCCGAGCACCCCAAACCTCCTCGTGTGCGCCGGGATGCAGCCCGTCCCCCACGCGAGTCGAGTAAAAGGCCTCCTCGCATTGGCTGGGAAGAAACATCTCCCCCATGTGAGTCGAGTATTGTCGCTCCCTCGCATGAGCCATCTTGCGAGCCAAGAAAGGCCTGATGCACACGTCGCCATGTGCCTATCCCTAAGTGTTTCGCTTCTTTTTTGGGCAAGGACCCGGTACGCACGTTGCCGCGTGTCAATCCCTTCTTGCAATAAGTACCTAGCTATTTGATACAGGAAGAAAAGCTTGAGGCTAGAAGATGACTACTCGCGCTACCCGCCACGCCGAGGGACGCGAAGTTTTTCAATTAGGAGGCAAGGTATGCGGTACCATTCTCAACATCGCAAGGGGACTATGCCATCCACGCACGACATCACAAGGGACTACGCCACCATGCAAGGTACCAAGTACCACGCACGACATCGCAAGGGACTACGCCACCGGGGTACCCACGGGCAAGCAGCGATGCCGCAGCATCGACTCCTCGATGCTTCGTCGCGGCGTCTCCGTCAAGCTTGGTGCTCCATCACGGCGTCGACCTCGGTGCTCCGCCGCGACGTCGACCGCGGCACTCCACCGTTGCGGTGTCCGACGAGGCATCGAGCCCGGCGCTCCGTAGCGGCCTCAACCTCGGCGCTCCATCGCGACATCTCCATCGCGGTGTCTCCGTAGCGCTTGCGTCGACCTTGCCGCTCTGTCGCGGCATCGAGCCCAGCGCTCCGTCGCGGCGTCTCCGTCAACCTTGGCGCTCCATCGCTGTGTTGATATCGGCACTCCGTCGTGTCATCTCCGTCGCGGCGTCGGCCCCGGCGCTCCATCGCGGCGTCGACTTCGGCGCTCCATCGCGACATCTCCATCACGGCGTTGACCCCGGCGCTCCGTCGTGGCATCTCCATCGTGGCATCGACCTAGGTGCTCTGTCGCGGCATCTCCGTCGCGGCGTCTCCGTCGTGGCACCTCCGTCGAGGCGTCGACCCCAGCGCTCCGTCGCGGCATCTCCGTCGTGGCGCTCCATCGCTGCGGTGACCTCGGTGCTCCGTCGCAGCGTCTCCATCAACCGTGGTGCTCCGTCGCGCGCTCCGTCATGACATCTCCGTCGCGGCGCTCCATCGCAGCGGCGACCTCGGCGCTCCGTCGCAGCGTCTCCGTCAACCATGGCGCTCCGTCGCGGTGTTGACCTCGGCGCTCCGTCGCGGCGCACGGCATCTCCGTCGCGGTGCTCCATCGCAGCGGCGACCTCGGCGCTCCGTCGCAGTGTCTTCGTCAACCATGGCGCTCCGTCGCGGCGTCGACCTCGGCGCTCCGTCGTGGCAACTCCGTCACAGCGTCGACCGCGGCACTCCGCCGTTGCAGTGTCCGACGTGGCATCCGGCGTGGCGCTCCATCGTGGCGTTGACCTCGGCGCTCCATTATGGCGCTCCGTCGTAGCGTCTGCGTCGACCTTGCCGCTCCGTCGTGGCGTCGACCTCGGCGCTCAATCGCGGCATCTCCATCGCGGCGTCTCCGTCGTGGCACCTCCGTCGCGGTGTCGACCTCGGCGCTCCGTCGCGGCATCTCCGTCGTGGCACTCCATCGCTGCAGCGACCTCGGCGCTCCGTCGCAGCGTCTCCGTCAACCGTGGCGCTCCGTCGCGGTGTTGACCTCGGCGCTTCGTCGCGGCGCACGGCATCTCCGTCGTGGCGCTCCATCGCAGCGGTGACCTTGGCGCTCCGTCGCAGTGTCTCCGTCAACCGTGGCGCTCCGTCGCGGCGTCGACCGCGGCACTCCGCCGTCGCAGTGTCCGACGCGGCATCCGGCGTGGCGCTCCATCACTGTGTTGACCTCGGCGCTCAATCGCGGCGTCTCCGTCGACCTTGGCGCTCCCTCGCGGCATTGGCCTCGGCGCTCTGTCGCAGCGTCTCTGTCAACCTTGGCGCTCCGTCGCAGCGTCGACCTCGGCACTCCGTCGTGGCATCTCTGTCGTGGCCTCCCCGTCGCGGCATCGACCTCGGCGCTCCGTCGTGGCAACCCCGTAGCGGCCTCAACCGCGGCACTCCGTCACGGCATCTCCGTCGCGGCGTCGACCTCGGCGCTTTGTCTTGGCGTCTCCCTCGTGGCATCTCCGTCACGGCATCGACCTCGGCACTCCGTTGTGGCAACTCCGTCGCGGCGTCGACCTCGGCGCTCCATCGTGGCATCTCGGTTGCGGCATCGACCTCAGCACTCCGTCATGGTAACTCCGTCATAGCGTCGACCTCGGCGCTCCGTCGTGGTAACTCCATCATAGCGTCAACCTCGGCGCTCCGTCGTGGCCCCTCCGTCACGGCGTCCAGCTTGGCGCTCTGTCGCGGCGTCGACCTCGGCGCTCCACTGTGGCGCTCCGTCATAGCGTCTGCGTCGACCTCGGCTGCAACCTCAGCAAGGAAGGCCGTCCCTGTCACGTCCGCTCCTCTACTGCTCCCGTGGCGGAGACCTCAAAAACCGTCTGCGTCGAACGGAGTTACAGCTGACACAGCGAGCCCCGTTGCCGTCCGCGCCTCGCGTCGCCTCGCTCCCCACGGCCCGAGCAGGAGGCCTCACCAGCATGCCCTCCGCGTCGCCCCAAGTGGCCACGGGGGTCTTGAGCAAACGGGACCACGGTCGATGCGACGCGATCGCTGCGACGGGTCCCGTCGCTATCGTGTCACGTCGGCTCCTCTGCCGCTCCCGTGGTGAAGACCTCGAAGGCCGTCTGCGCCAGACAGGGCTACAGCTAGTACAGCGAGCCCCGCTGTCTTGAGCAAACGGGACCACGGTCGATGCGACGCGGTCGCTGCGATGGGTCCCGTCGCTATCTTGTCACGTCTCCTCCTCTACTGCTCCCGTGGTGAAGACCTCGAAGGCCGTCCATGCCAGATAGGGTTATGGCTGATACGGCGAGCCCCGCTGTCTTGAGCGAACGGGATCACGGTCGATGCGACGCGGTTGCTGCGATGGGTCCCGTCACCATCTCCTCGCCAGCGCGCCCTCCACATCGCCCCGGAATGTCACAGGGGTCTTGAGTGAACGGGACCACGGTCGATGCGACGCGGTCATTGCGACGGGTCCAGTCACTATCTCGTCGCCAGCACGCCCTCCACGCCGCCTCGAAATGTCACGAGGGTCTTGAGTGAACGGGACCGCGGTCGATGCGACGCGGTCGCTGCGACGGGTCCCGTCACAATCTCTTCGCCAATCAGTCCCGAATATCGCAAGTTAGAGAGAGGCAAAAGCTGTCGAACTTGCTGAGTCCCTGCGAAAGAAAAGGGGAACCAAGGAAACAAGAGAAGTCATCTGGTAAAACACATCATGTCCAGTGGTTGAGGCATATATGAATACCGAGTCACCATGGCATTTACAAACACGACATCATCAATCACGCTAAAGGGACGAGCACAGCGACGAAGACACATACGCGTGTCGGTGACAAGGCTGCATCACTCGGCTCGAATTGTACAAACATGGCAAAAAGCAGGAAAAAGGGAAGGAGCGTCTACACGTGCGATGACGTGCGTCTCTTATGTTGCATACCCAAGACCCCGCTATGGCTCATTTACGAGAAGCACGACTGATACACGACAATACAAAAATATACAGTAGCAGTTTATTGTTTGAAATAAGTAAATATTACGACAACGACCCACAAGAGGAAGAACACGTTGATAATTCATTCTACATCTAGTCCATCTCATACAAGACGCGCGGCGAGAACCTCCCTCACGCCGCGACACAGCCACCCAATACCCCATACATCACACGCACCGCGGCGAGCAGATGACTCAAACGAAGATATGCGTGAGCCAGAATTGTCACCCTTGAAGCGTGAACACCCCGACGTGGAGTTCCCGAGCAACGGCGTGGCGCGGTGCCCTCAAGGCGGCAATGCAGCAAGGGCGAGGTCCTCGGTGACGGTGACGGCGCCCGCTCCTCGTCCAACGGTAGCGGCATGGCGTGAGTTCCCGAAGTAGCGAAACAGCGACACGGGCTTCCTAGGCAGCGGCGGCGCGAGCTCCCGCGCGGATGCGGGAAGGGTCCCCGGAGCGGGGGGAGTGACGACGGCGCGGGTCTCCACGCGGCGGCGCTAGGCGGCCATGGACCGTGAAGGCGGTCAGCCACGTCGGCGGCGTGGCCTCTGGACAGGCACCCGAGTGCGACGACGGCACGGCGTGGGGGAGCAACCACGCGGCGGCGTGTCTCCCAGAGCAACGGCGACGGCGGCCCGGAGCGGCGGACGCTCCGGCGGCGTGGCACCGCGGGAGCTCCGGCGGCGCGGAGATGCGGCGGCCCGGAGCGGTGGAAGCTCCGGCGGCGTCGAGCGACCGGCACGGGCGGGCCGGAGCGACCGGCGCGGGTGGAGCTACGAGGCCGGGGCGAGGCCGGGGCGGCGGGTCGCGCGGGGCGGCGGAGGCCCGGTCGGTGAGTGCAGGAGAAGCCGCGCGGTGGGCTGGCTCGCGTGGGAGGCGGCATGGCAGAGGCCCGGGGCCGGCGGGGTGAGAGGCCGGCTCGGCCGGGGAAGGCGGCGTGGCGGAAGGCGGCGCGGCGGAGGCCCGAGGCCGGCCGGGGAAGGCGGCGTGGCGGAAGGCGGCGCGGCGGAGGCCCGAGGCCGACCGGGGAAGGCGGCGTGGCGGAGGCCCGGGGCCGGCGGGGCGAGAGACCGGCACGGCAGGGGTCCGGGGCGCGGCGGGGATCCTGGGCGCGGCGGAGGCCCGAAGCCGGTGGAGCGCGACCGGAGGCCGGCGGGTGAGAAGCGGTGCGTGGGGGGGTGGTATCGGTGGCGTCGAGGCAAGGTTGTGGGGGGTGGGGCGGGCGGCATGGGGAGATATAGCCCCCTGCCCCCCAACCGACATGCGCCTTACATGGGCCAAGGCCCATTAGGGTTAGGGGGTTTTTTGCCCGGTGGAAAAGGAAGAAAGAAAGAAAAGAAAGAGGAGGGAGAAAAGAAGGGAAAAGGAGAAGAAGAAAAAGAAAAAAAAAGGAAAGGGAGAGGAAAAGAAAAAAAAAGAAGAAAAGAAAGAAGAGAAAAGAAAAAAAAAGAGAAATTCCTGGTTCTGTCACGGGCCGGACCCGAAGATTTTTACTAAGTCCCAGTTTTATCACAGGTTGGACCGAAGGATTTTCTCTAAGTCTTTGGTTTTACCGCGAGATCGCTGGCGCTCATGTTCCGTGACCCCGGGAAGGTCACAGCAACTCAAAGCTCGTCGATCCGGTCAGCGCGCCGACCCCGTCAGAATCGGTGCGCCGGCCCGGACGGGCACCGGTTAACCGCCCGCACCGGCGAGGGACTACTGTTGGGGAGGGGGTCCCCGCGCTACCCGGTTTCGACGTGTTTTCCGCACTTAGGGGAAATCGATGAATCTCCAACCTCGTCGCGGCATCAAGACCGCGCGACGTCGACTCCGCGACAACACCAACCTCATCGCGACGCCAAGACCGCGCGACATCAACTCCGTGACAATACCAACCTCGTCGCGACGCCAAGACCGCATGACGCCGAGTCCGTGGCGGTACCAACCTCGTCGCGACGCCAAGACCGCACGACGCCGAGTCCGTGGCGGCGACAAGTTCGTGCATGACGGGCGGGACCCGCGGGATATTCCCAGAATATTCCCGAGGGAAAAGACCTACGCGCCCCCGGGGGCGTTAGTACATTTAGGGGCATAATTGTAAAAAGCCTGAGGGCATTCCTGTAATCTCCCCTACCCCTCCATTCTCCCTATAAATAGAGGGGTACCCCTTCCATTTGGGGGATCGAGAAATTCTGAATACACGTTTGCTTGTTCCTCCTCTCCTCCGGTTTGCAACATCGCAGCGGGTTCGAGCGTCCTCGCGCCGTGCGACCCGCCTGTGCGCGACTGCGGTGTCTCCGCGACGTAGTTTCCCGGGCAACCCTCGTAGGTCCGCGTAGCCGTGCGGGGGTGCCACAAGTTTACTGTCTAGCCTCGTTGCTACGACAGTTAGGGAACTGTCCGTCCGAATGTCTAATGCATGAGCATGGTTCGGTCAAACGAAAAAGAGAGGCATGAACATATAATCTTGTTCATATAAGTAGCATAATGTCTTATAGTGTCCTGCACAATTGCACGGGAAACTTTTTAGTTATCTTTACTTTTTACCTATATACGTGTGTACTGAGCCATCTATTTAGGTACTGTCGTAGGTACGAGCCTAGACAGTAGATTTGTGGCACGCCCGGTCGGTTACGATGACCTCCGGGCGTGCGAAGGGACAACGAGCGAGACAATGATGCCGGGTGTTCGGCTTTGTTTCTGGGGGAGCCCCTTGTCGGGATGGAGCCTAGCATGGAAGGTGACAAGGCACACACTTGGCGCTCGATGGCGACGAACAATGGGTCACTCGATGGCGACAAACACATGGCACACAATGGTGGCAAACACTTGGCACCCGGTGGCGCGTATAAGAACATTTCTGCCTTACTCTGACGTGTACGCTCGCTGCGCGACCCCGGGGATGGCTCGACGTCCCGGGGAGCTTTCATCGCACGACCCCGGAGGGAAGGGATACTCCATCCTGGACGGAGATGGCTCGACGCCGCGGGGAGCTATCGTCGCACGACCCCGGAGGGAAGGGACACTCTATTCCGGACGGAGACGGCTCGACGCCACGGGGAGCTTTCGTCGCACGACCCCGGAGGGAAGGGACACTCTATCCCGGACGGAGACGGCTCGACGTCCTGGGGAGCTTTTGTCGCACGACCCCGGAGGGAAGGGACACTCTATCCCGGACGGAGATGGCTCGGACGTCGCGGTGAGCTTACCATCGCGCGACCCCGGAGGGAAGGGACACTATCCCGGACGGAGATGGCTCAGACGTCGCGGGGAGCTCACCGTCGCGCGACCCCGGAGGGAAGGGACACTCTATCCCGGACGGAGATGGCTCGGACGTCGCGGGGAGCTTACCGTCGCACGACCCCGGAGGGAAGGGACACTCTATCCCGGACGGAGATGGCTCGGACGTCGCGGGGAGCTCACCGTCGCACGACCCCGGAGGGAAGGGACACTCTATCCCGGACGGAGATGGCTCGGACGTCGCGGGGAGCTTATCGTCGCACGACCCCAGAGGGAAGGGACACTCTATCCCGGACGGAGATGATTGAAACTTGTCACAGGGGGGCTTGATGCCATGTCGATGCGTTAAGCCCTTTGCTGAGACAGGGTTGTCTACACTTGTGGATGAAGTGTGGTGACGCTAATATAAATGTCTGCTCCTAACATGCTTGGTCAAAGCGGTCCGGACGATGCGGACGTGCGCGTGAATGACGTAGATGATGATCCCGTGCGGCGTTGACCACAATAGGAGCAAAGGACGTAGTCCGAAGTGGCAGGCGCTTACCGGGACGATGAGGTCGCGTGATGTCACCGAGGGCGAGCGCGTGGGCGTGGGTGATGTTGACGAGCCCCTGATGTCGCCGAGAGGGCGGGCGTGGAGGATGCCAAGCCCCTGAGCGTGGACGAGGGCGATGTCGATGGCGAGTGCGGCGAGGCGGACGCGTGTGGCACACGAGTGCGGTGCAGCGAACGAACGCGGCGGATGAGCACGGCGGAAGACCGCATCGCGGCGGATGACCCCGTCGCGGCGGACGAGCGCGGCGCGGCGGACGCGCGCGGCGGTTGAGCGCGGTGGACGACGTCATCGCGGCGGACGCGTGCGGCGGTGCGAGCACAGCACGGCGGACGCGCGCGGCGGATGAGCGCGCCGGATGACCTCTTCGCGGCAGACGCGTGCGGCGGATGCGCGCGGTGGATGGCCCCGTCGCGGTGGACGAGCGCGGCATGGCGGACGCGCGCGGCGAATGAGCGCGGCGGACGACGTCATCGCGGCGGATGACTTCATCGCGGCGGACACGTGCGGCGGATGAACGCAGCGGATGACCTCGTCGCGGCGGACTCGTGCGGCGGACGCGCGTGGCGGACAACCTCATCGCGGCGGACGCGTGCGGCGGACGAGCGTGGCACAGCGGACGCGCGCGGCAGACGAGCGCGGCACAGCGGATGCGCGTGGCGGATGAGCGCGGCGGACGATGGCGATGCCAACGACAAGCCCCTGATGTCACCGAGGACGGGCGCGGAGGATGCCAAATCCGAGAGCGTGGACGAGGGTGATGTCGATGACAAGCCCTTTGTGTCGCCGTCACGCAACATTTGGCTTAATTACAGCGCCTCCCTGAGCTCATTAGCTTCGCGCTCCAGGGTTTTGGCCTCCGTTTCGATGCGTGCTTCAGAGTTTGCCACGTTGATCACGGCTGCGGGGAGTCCAGCAGCCCAGATGTCGGCTGATGAGTCATCGGCTCGGAGGTTAGCGGCCGACGGGTCGTTGACGCGGGCGCCGCCAAGCTCCATGGTGACGACCATGTTGTTCGTCCTGGCTCGACGCGTCGGGTTTGGTGCGCGGGGGACGATCGTCCTCCGCGCTCTTTCTCTTCGGCGCCATGGCTTTTCGCTCGCGTCCCCACGGTCGGCGCCAACTGTCGTAGGTATGAGCCTAGACAGTAGATTTGTGGCACCCCCGGTCGGTTACGACGACCTCCGGGCGTGCGAAGGGACAACGAGCGAGAGCGCGAACGCGTAAGGCAGCCGACGACGTAAGTTGGTGTTTGTATTAGGGCACGAAAATGAGAGCTTACACGTGAGGAAAATCAAAAATGGATCCTCTGCCCTCTACACCCAGGGGGCTATTTATAGGGGAAAGGGAGAAAAAGTGTAAGATTACAGTTTTGCCCTCACATGAGAGAGAACTCATAAGGGCAGTATGGTCATTTTCCCATCCCTAGGGAATCCTGGGAGAATATTCCCGGGCATCTTCGGGAGAATCTTCGAGAGAATCTTTTTGGAGAACGTGATGGCCTCGTGTGTGGGCTCGACGGAGAGCGGACTCGTCGGAAACAGTCTTGACGACGAAGAGCAGACTCGTCGGAGACAGCCCTAACGACAGAGAGCGGACGCGTCGGAGACAATCCTGGCGACGGAGAGCAGACTCGTCGGAGATAGCCTTGACGCGGAGCGCGGGCTTGTTGGAGATAGCCCTGACGCGAAGCGCGGGCTTGTTGGAGATAGCCCTGACTCGAAGTCCCGATGCGAAGAGTGGGCTTGTCGGAGACAGCCTTGACGACGGAGAGTGTCGATGAAAACCTTGACAGTGTTGCAGTGATTCTGAACAGCGTCGATTCAGGGTAGCGCGGAAACCCTCCTCCAACAGGTACAATTATGATGATCTATCGGATGTGATTTATTTATTATTTTTATTGTTTTACCTGTACGCCCTGATATTAGATCAAAACTAATTGCACGGAAAATATTTTTAATTACCTTTTTACTTGTACGTGTGACATTAGATCAATACAGGAAATAAAATTTCAAATCGTGAGCCAACCTGCTAGTCGTTATACCGAGCCGTCTATTTACATACAGTAATGATGATCTATCGGATGCAATCTGTTTAGGTACAGTTATGAAGATCTATCGGTTGTGATATGTTTAGGTACAGTTATGAAGATTTATCGGCTATAATTTGTTGAGGTGCAGTTATGAAAATCTATCGGCTATGATCTATTTAGGTGCAGTTATGAAGATCTATCGGCTGTAATCTGTTTATGTATAGTTATGAAGATCTATCAGCTGTGATCTGTTTTAGATGTAGTTATGAAGATCTATCGGCTATGATCTATTTAAATACAATTATGAAGATCTATCAGTTGTGGTCGACTAATAAAAAAAGGGTTCCACCAGATTAACGGTGGATGTTTTACTTTTTTTATGGGAATTTCTAATATTTCCTTATTTTTCTATTATATTCTACTTTTAGTATATAGTAGATAGATTATGTAGGACCCACTAGTTGTAACCCCTCAGAAACCTGTCGTATTTTTCTATATCATCTGCCAAGATTTGAAACCAAGCAATACCCTGTTCAATTTAATTTGAACCCTTAATCCTTAAGATTCTTATTTTAGCATACCTAACATATTAGATGTTCAGATGAATTATGAACTAGGATGTTAGTAAGAGCATTGTTGGCAGCAATCCGTACCTAATATGGCATTACGCTTTCCCCTTTTCTGTTATATTTGTGTCTTCTTGTTAATGTTTGTGTTGGGTTTTGAGTGATTGTTTGGGCATTGAGAATATCTAGTCTGTACATGGTTCTTGAGGATTTACTATGTCTACAGCAATTTTATGCTGCTGTCATAATTCTTAAGATGGTTGCTGGAAATAGATGCATTTGTTTGCTCATGGAGAACATTGTAGCCGACACTTAGAGGATTATGGAAATGAACATATGCAAAACAAGCCAAGTTTATTCTCACAATTTTCTATTTGAAAGGAGTACCCAACAAGTTTCTCGCAGCGAAAGATTCATGCAAAAAAGTTACCAACACCTGTTTTCGTGCATTATTATACTTAAACTTTGTGTGCATCCAATACACTGAAATAACGGTGTGCACAGCTGAATCTCGCTAAGGCCTAAAACCAGCAGCAGCACGGTTTTTTAATACCTTTCACTGACTGCCCCCTTTTAAAAGTCATCTCGTGCTTATATTCTAATAATACACAACTTTTTAGTTGTATCCATTTTATATGGTAGTCAACTGTCGATGGTTGGAAATTTTCTGGAATCAGTGTGTATTGTTTGCTATGGGTACAAGTACATATAATGTACACACAGTATGGACCCTTGTCGGGCCAAATATATATGCGAGACTCAGACCAACACTCCCCCTCAAGATGGGCGATATATATCTATCATGCCCATCTTGTTACAAGCTGAGAAACACTCCTTACCCCCTAAGCCTTTTGTCAAATAGTCAGCTATTTGTTCTCTGGTGTTTACATGGCTTAACTTCAAGGTTCCCTCGTCAAGCCGTTCTTTGATAAAAAAAAGATCTATCTCCACGTCCTTTGTCCGGTCATGCTGGACCGGATTGTTTGCAATGTTGATCGCCGACTTGTTGTCACACCAAAGCTTCAATGGTTCTTTCCTTAATAATTTCAATTCAGATAGAATGTTTCTTACCCATAGCATTTCACTCAAGCAAACTGACATTGCCCTATACTCTGCCTCAGCTGTTGACCGAGATACCACTGATTGTTTCTTGCTACGCCATGAAACCAAGTTGCCCCCAACGAAGACGCAATAACCTGATGTTGACCTTCTATCATCTAAACAGCTAGCCCAGTCAGCATCACAGTAGCCTTCTACATCCAGGTGTCCATTGCTCTTGAACAATAGACCTCTTCCAGGACATCCCTTTAGATAGCGTAAAATACGGTGTGCTGCCTCTAAATGTCCACTTTTTGGGTCATGCATGTAGCGGCTCACCACACTCACTGCATAGGATATGTCAGGTCTCGTGTGGCACAAATATATGAGTCGACCAACAAGCCGCTGATAGTTCTCTCTATCAACCAGGTCTCCTGATTCAGCACACAACTGGTTATTTTGCTCAATAGGACTCGAAGCAGCTCGACACCCAAGCATACCTGTATCACTGAGAAGGTCCAATACATACTTTCGTTGAGAGAGAACTATTCCCTTAGGAGACCTGGCAATCTCAATGCCCAAGAAGTACTTGAGTTGGCCCAGATCCTTAACTTCAAATTCTTTGCTCAACCTCTCCTTCAGTCGAGTTATCTCTACATTATCATCTCCTGTGATAACAATATCGTCCACATAAACAGCGAGGATTGTAATGTGACTCATGGAATAATGGTAGAACACTGTATGATCCCCACTACACTGTTTGTAACCCATACTACATATAGCTCGCCGAAATCTGTCAAACCATGCCCTTGGCGATTGCTTGAGGCCGTACAAAGATTTTTTCAATTTGCACACCTTTCCTTTGGTAAGTGGCGTATTAAAGCCAGGTGGAATCTCCATATAAACTTCCTCGTGAAGATCCCCATGTAAAAACGCATTTTTGACATCCAGCTGATGCAATGGCCAATCGAAATTAGCAGCACAGGAAATTAGAGTTCTTACTGTACTCATCTTTGCAACAGGTGCAAATGTCTCATCGTAGTCAATCCCATACGTTTGACTATAACCCCTTGCCACCAACCTCGCCTTGTATCTCTCCACTTTCCCTTCTGGATTTTGCTTCACGTTATACACCCATTGCAACTAACTAGCCTTTTCCTGCTGGAAGAGGCACAAGATCCCATGTCTTATTCTTCGCAAGAGCCTTCATTTCCTCCAACATTGCCTCATACCACTTTGGGTCCTGCTTTGCTGCTTTCCAATCTCTTGGGACTGTCATAGATTGCAATGATGCAATAAACGCCTTGTATGCTGGAGACAAAGATGTGTATGATACATAATTAGCTATGTCGTGCTCAAAACCATATCTTAATGGAGGATTACCAGCCCCAGCTCGTGTTCCTTTCCTCAAGGCAATAGGCAAGTCCGTTGGATCGCCTATCTTCGATGGAGTTGGTGTGGCAGATGGCTCATCATCAGATAAGCCGGCAACTTCAACAACTGTTGGAGCTTGTTGCTCCCCCGCACTTGAGTCTCACCAGTTGCCTCCCCCGCAGCTGTGATTCCCCATGCACCTGTGGCTCACCTGTTGCTGGGACACCTTGTTGCTCCTGTTGCAACTGTCTCCTTGCATATACTCTTAAATTTTCCTCCTCATTCGGTTTTCTCCACCTTTCTTTGCTCATAGGACATGGGACCGAACCAACCATAACTCTTGGTTGTTCATCTTCTTTTGTCCCTGATGCTTCACTCTCCCCCTCTCGACTAGGGTCACTCATGCTAGAAGAGTCAAAGTCAAAGAGAGAACTTAAATCTGTCGGTTCTCCATAAAATGGCTCGGACTCCCTGAAAGTCACATCCATTCTTACAAATGTACGCCGCTCGCCGGGACTCCAACACTTGTAGCCCTTCTGCCCAGAAGAGTATCCTACAAAGATGCACTTCACTGCACGTGGATCAAGCTTCCCCACCGACGCTCTGTGGTCCCCGACAAAACAAGTGCATCCAAAAATCTTGGGTGGAACCACGAACTTGTTCTCACCTAGCAACATCTCACATGGAGTCTTCATCCCAATTACTCTCGATGGCATGCGATTAATGAGGTACGTAGCTGTCATTACAGCCTCACTCCATAAGAATTTAGGCACATTCATTGTATACATCAGTGACCGAGCAACCTCCAAGATATGTCAATTTTTTCTTTCTGCCACTCCATTCTGAGGGGGTGTATCCGGACAAGAAGTTTGATGCAATATACCTTGTACTGACAGGAAAGCACCAAATTCCTTGTTCACGTACTCAGTCCCAGTATCTGTTCTAATCATCTGCACCTGTGTGTTGAACTGATTCTTCACATAAGCATAAAAATCTTGAAAATATTTGAATACCTCATCCTTATGCCTCATAAGGTACACCCATGTCATACGAGAGTAACAGTCAATAAATGTAACAAAGTATTTCATTCCACTAATGGAGATAACAGGAGATGTCCACACATCTGAATGAAGAAGCACAAAAGGAGATATACTCCTGATCCCCCTACTCACATAAGATGTCTTTGTGTGTTTTCCAAACTCACAAGCATCACACACAAGCTTGTTCTTATCCACCCCACACATTACATCAGGAAAGACATTGCTCATTTTGTCAAAAGACATATGCCCCATTCTACAATGTTGGAGCATCACCATAGCTTCTTTCTCTCCTATGGTTGCTGCTAACACGGTAGACACTGCATTGTTTGGCACCTCACGATCCATGTACCATAGCCCATTACGCCTGGTTCCAGTCCCAAGCCTCTTCCTGTTCGCCTTTCCTGAATTAAACATATATACCGGTCAACTATTACCCGACAATCCAAATCATCACCAAAGCACTTATTGATATAAGGTCGACTGGAAAGGCAGGGACATGCAAAACCGATGAAAGTTTAATAAACGGCGTGCATTGTATTGTGCCAACGCCTTTAATGGGCCGTGAGGTGCCATCAGCAGTTTGAATAGTTTCTTTACGTGTGGGTGGATAGTGGGTATATGACTCAAATTCTTTTGATGTGCCAGCGACATGCTTTGATGCCCCAGAATCTAGAATCCAAAAATGAGCAAAATCCCCGAATATGGAGTTCCCTTGGCCTTTATCATCAGCACTCTCCATCTTCTTTTTCAATTTCCTCAACTCTTTTAACTCTGTTGCGGAGATCTCCACCTTGCCAGAGGGTCCTTCTTCCTGGGCTGCGATATTTGCTCTAGGATCACTCCTATATCCACGACCTCTACCTCCCCTTAGTCCACCTCGATAATTTCCTCTTCCTCTTCCACAGTCTAGCTTGCGTGGAGCACGACAATTACGACTCAAGTGTCCCTTCTCACCACAGTTGAAACACCTCTCTGGTCTCAATGTTCTCAGTCACTATGAATGCAGGATGAGATGGAGTTGTTGCATTGCTCTTCATCACCTTCAATCTAACCTCCTCTTGTGCAATTGCCGCTATAGCTTCCTCCAAAGTGGGAAGAGTAGGCTGGTGAAACATAGTAGCACGCCTTCCCTCAAATTCTGAGTTCAAGCCTTTAAGGAATTGTATCACTCGCCTACGTTCAATCCACCTCTTAACAACGGATATGCAATCAACATGCGGCAACTCAAGAGGATCATAGTGATCTAAGTCAGTCCACAAGTGTTGCAACTCCGCAACATACTCCATCACTGATCGTTCCCCCTGCTTCAAATCATCAATCCTCTCTTGTGTCTCTACCATCAGCATCACATTCCCTGCTCCAGAATAAAGCTTTGACAAGGTTTGTCATATCTCTGCTGGATTTGACATAGTCTCTACTGTCGCAGCAATGGCAGGGGACATAGAGTTCAATAACCATGCCACCACTAGTGAATTAGCTGCACTCCAATTCTTCCACTCAGCACTAGACTTATCCATCGGCTCTATTGATTCTTTTTGGACAAAGCATTCCAACCCCTTTGTCTTCAGAATCAATAGTGCCCTTCTAGACCAACTTAAATAATTCTTGACTCCCTCTAGTTTGATGTCATTTGGCATTAATTCCATCTTCTGGACAGCATCCGTGTGTGCAACAATTGCACGGCTTGTGGATGAAACCTCACTGGTCCTTGCAGTGATTAGTTGTGCCAATTGTTCGAGCACATGCTGAATACTAGAAGCTTGGTTGTCCCCCATTGTCCAATTTCAGACCTCAACAACTCCAAACACTACCACTAACACCTACTTAGCAGATTGGTTCAATTTCTAGTAGCCACAAGGGATGGAATACCTGGGATTTGAGCCGTGCTCCTGCCCCTTCTTCCTTTCCTCTCCTCTGATGACTCCAACAAGAGACAACCCTTCTTCCTTTCCTCTCCTCTGATGACTCCAACAAGAGCCAACCCTTCCTTGGCTTCTCCACCTGTTTGCCGCGGACGCGCGGGATCCGGCCGTCCACCACCTCGACGGCAGCGGCGTCCTCTCTCTCTCCTCCTTGCTGTGCTCGCCGCCGCTCGCGCTGCTGCCTTCCGCTCCTTCCCCGCGCGCCTGCTGCTGCCACTAGCGCGCAGCTCCTTTCCTGCGCTCGTGCTGCCGGCCACCGTCCGTCACCACCGCTTCACCACCGGCTGAAGCTAGGGCTCTGATACCATGTCGATGGTTTGGGAATTTTCTAGAATCAGTGTGTATTGTTTGCTATGGGTACAAGTACATATAATGTACACACAAGTATGGGCCCTTGTCGGGCCAAATATATATGCGAGACTCAGACCAACATCAACTTTTGTCTCCAATGATTGTCAAGTGTGTCCTTCTACATTCATAAAAAACAACGATTGCTTTGTTTTGGCAGATTAAAGAATTATTTACAGCTGAAAGAAGATTACCAGTCCGTCATCGTTTGCTGCTGTCTGTTTAACCGAAGCATGAATGCTGGCTCTCCATGTGGACTGCTTTTCTCATGCTACGCAGACAGAGTATTAAGGAACTAAGCTCTAAGCAATGTGATTACCACAATAATGGGAATACAAGTGAGGAAAGGGGTTCACATGACAGGGATGAAAGTGCAGCACTTGAAGGCTCAAGAATGCTGACGATCAGATAGCCTAGTGACGAAGATATCATAATTCTTTCGGGTAGCTAGATACAAGGCAGAAAGTGTGAAAGCATCTTGGGTTCATACATTTGACAGGTACTCCATTGGATATGAAGAATGGATATGCATTTTGCGAAGTACGTGGCAGAGAGCTAACAACTCTGTATTTATTTTAACATGTGAACTGAGAAAGTGGGTGCCAATATAAATCCATTTCTTTTTTGTAGCATATATTTCTATCCTTCATTTCGTGGATGAAATAGACAGCTGAGCCTGATAAGTGGCACAATTTGACACAAATGTCAGAGCTCCTACTCCGGTTGATATTCCAGTTAACTGACCTTCTCCTGGGACGCGGTATCATCGTGAGAGTGCTCGGAAGGTTGTTCGTGCAAATGGCACAGAGACAGGAGGCTCCAGTTTGCAGAAAATTTGAAGGTCAAGCAAGCATGACACATTTGTGAAAATGACACACTCATCTGAAGGGCCATCATGGATAATCCAGCTTCAATCATAGAAGGAATTGTTTAACAAGTGCCAACGGGAACCAGCGAGGTCTCATTATCGGGTGGTAGTTGATGTATCAAGGTCGATCTGATCAGAAATGTTTTAGTGATCAGAAAGTCAGTCATAACTCCGGAGTTGTCGTTTGGTGTCTGACAGCATACTACCAGCTGGACAGGTTCTGAGAAAGTCCACCATGAAGGTCCTTTTCTTTCGTATTTGAAAAAAAGACCTGGACATAGCCAGTCTTCTGGTCAGGTTTTTTATGTGTCCTCAACTCACAATGCAACATACACTTTTCTTCCTTATAACTAGCAAGCTAACTCAAGACTCGCCTGAGCAAGTTGAAGGTTTGTCGAAGCAAAGCAAAGGAGCAGAGAGGCTGTGAGAAGCCCAATAAGAAACAGGTCAGGAAGCAAGGTAGTTCTGCTTGCTCAATTACATGCATGTGTTCCCTTAATTTCTTCATGATCATGTATTGTTAGGTACATCAGCAGTACATACATGCGTAGGATACATAAGTAGTTCAGTGGCAGCTCTATACATACGATCATATATATGTTTCTCTCTGTATGCAGGCGATATGCCGGACCCCCTCGGGCTGCTTGCCAACATAGTGCAGATTGGCGGAGTCGACGTGTTTGGGCTGATCGCCTTGATCGTGAAGGGCGTGGAGAAGGTCCGCCGGAACAAGGAAGCGTGCGAGCGGCTCGGTCTCAGGGCGGCGGAAATCGAAAACGTGCTGCAGCAGCTGCAGTATTTGGAGTACGACATTAAGCACCTGGAGAAGTGGAAGCCCACACAGGGGCTCAACGGGACCCTTGGCAAAGCGTACGCGCTCATCAGAACCTGCCAGCGCCGCAACTGTGCGTACCTCTTCTGCATGAGCTGCGAGCTCGAAGGCCGGATAGAGGCGGTGGAGAAGCTTATGGTTCTCTATCGTGACCATCTGTCAGAACTCTTACAGAAGCTCCGCTACAATGATTTGACAGATGATGTAAGGCAAATTAAGAACGATGTTGAGGGTATAAGTGGGATTAAGAATTTTTTGGAGGAGGTAGCTATTGCTCTCATTGGCAGCGAAGGATCAGGTAAGGAGATTATACACTGAAGCTTAACATGTCGAATCATGCCTTCCATATTAGTTCCTATTGTAACGCCGAAAGAAGTAGTGGCTTTAGAGTAGTGGTAATGGTCTGTTCCTCTAAACAACAGGTCTTATAAAGTTCAGTTTCTCTGCGTTGGCACATGCTACCAATAACTTCTCACTGGAAAACAAAATCGGGTTCGGTGGTTCTAGCACTGTTTACAAGGTATTGTACAAGGGTGGTCTGCCTATGCTTTGATTTGGTCTCCTTTGGCATTCACCAAAAGGATTAATTAATCCTTAATTGAGTTGTCACAGATTTCTTCTCTAGCAATTTTTTTATAAGGATGAAGATCATTTGCAAATTGGTGTTTACGCTTTTCAGGGTCGACTACCCGGAGGACGCGAGGTTGCTGTGAAAAGAGCATCAAACGGAGCGAAAACCCAATTTCATCATTTCGAAACTGAACTCGAGCTAATTCCGAAGCTTCAACACGTAAATATAGTTAAGCTTCTAGGGTATTGCATTCAAACGAATGAGAAAAATATTGGTCCTCGAATATATGCCAAACGGAAGCTTGGAGTCCTTCATATACGGCATGTTCCGACCAGCTTAATGCCTTAATCTACTGAGATATCTAAACCAAGTTCTACTCTAATAGTCTTATACATTTACTTATGCACATGATTTCCGCATTATCAGGCAAGAGAGCATCGGAGGCGCCACTGAACTGGCCTCAGCGCTCTCGGATAGTTGTAGCAATAGCTCAGGGAGCTCTATATCTACACGAGCTATGCGGGCAACGTATTATCCACGGGGATTTAAAACCAGGCAACATACTCTTGGATTCTGACTTGAACCCTAAGATTTGCGACTTCGGAATATCCAGAGCACTAAAACCAGGTGCGGATGAAGACTGCAGTGCCATTGTAACGGGCTCACGGTAAGATCATGTTTTACACCACACGATGCTGTTTCTGACAAATGCTCTAATAATTCAGTTTTCACCTTGCAGTGGCTTTATCGCCCCGGAATATAAAGAAGGAGGCTGTGTCTCAGTCAAGTCCGATGTGTATAGCTTTGGTGCTACGCTTCTTCAGATCATTAGCGGGATGAAATTCCCTCCACCTCCATTAGCACTATCAGTTGAATCTCGTGATTATGGGCCTCTAAATAACTGGGTAAGTGATCCTCTTTGTAGTACTGCTCTGCTCCTGCATACATAGCATTCAGAGTTCAGAGTTACTAATCAGTGACAGTATTCGGTGTTCTTCACTAATCAGTTGAGAGTATTCTTTGGCAGGCGTGGGGCTTGTGGAGAGCGGGAAGGCTTATGGAGTTCATCGATCCATCGCTACACGATGATCCTCCGACTGCGGAGATTGTGAGGTGGGTTCAGGTAGCGCTGCTGTGCGTTCAGCAGCATCCTGATGACCGGCTAAGCATGTGGGATGTTCTTGTGATGTTACGCTCCGAGAGCGTCATCTTGCAAGAACCCAACCTGCCAGCTTACTACTGAAAGAGATAGGGCAAGCATGGGGAAATATTATGTGAACCAAATATCATATCAACACATGTTTGGGGTTGTGTAATTCAAAATAATTCGTAAATCTCAAGATGTGTAATGTCCAATATGTATTTGCAAGTGGAATTGCCAAACTTTTCTGTGGCATATCTGGAGTTATTTCTGGAACGTACGTGCATGCCAGGAATTGTGCAAAATATGATAAAGAGTTGATATCCAACTGTGTGATAAGTGTAGTTTCTTTTTATTTGAGTGTAATTTAATAGTTAGTTAAACTTAATCTGGTTTTGTCAAACATGAAAATATATTTTTCAGAGTTGCTTTTTTAGAACAATTCAGAAATGAGCTAGATATCCATAGCCCCTTTTCAAGTAAACTGTTGGAGAATTGAGGGAGACACGTTTGAGCATCGTCTTCTCAATTAATGGGTGAAGGTCTCGGAAATAACCAAATCGTGTTTAGCGGCGGCATTGTTTCTTTTTTCTCCAGAGAAAAATAAGTGAAACGCTAGTACATTTTGGTCTCGACAGCTATTCAATCGCTCCTGCCTCTCGACTCCTGTTGAAGTGTTGCAGCGAGTGGAGTGGAGAACGTGAGAAGCGAGTGCAGTGTTGGGTTGGGCCTTTCAATGGACCAACAAGATTTTCTTTAAAAAAATAACTATACATACATGTATCTACAGGTATAATACGCACTGGGGTTCTAAAGGCATGTTATGTATACTAGTCGTCAACCCGTGTAATCGCATGGGCCATGTGCTTACTTGTTTATTTAGAAATTCAGAGTTACGAATAGTTCGAGCAAGGACTCATATTTAGATGGTCAGATATTTTGAGTAACATTAGAATTTTTAGAGAGTCTATAATTAATATAGTAGGAATAGTAATAAGTAAAAATTCTTATTTTAGTCAATCCTGAATAGACTAAACCGTTTCTAGTGCGTTATGGCTAATACAATTTTATATTTGAATAAATTTAGGAATTTGTTTACAGAATCAGCCTGTATGTCGTGCTATTCCTGAATCCTGAATCCTGAATCTGCGTGCACTTATATTTCTTCATCTACTTCAGCTTGCTTGTTGCAACTTCGATAAAAACAAATACGATTCTCTGCATACTGTTTTGTCAGAAGGTATATTTTGTTTAGAAGATTTTAATAATGCTCTGTCAAGTACTCCATCCAAATCACACAGAAGAGTGACGTAGGATATATATGTGAGCATACTTTCTAAAGTATTGCTATCGATATCTTCATATATATATCAGAGTTGACTTTGTGCTTGTATTAGTGGGTGCAAGCACAATGTATTCCTGCACCATAAAAAAAGGAAAAAACCATACATGTGCGACATATTAGACCATGTGTACAAAAATATGTTTATACGGGCTTATAGAAAAATTCATACATGTTCAGAAATGTTTGTAATAGATACATGCGAAAGTGAAAATTCTCTGAATCTGTTGTAATGCAAGAAGCCCCTACGAAATCTAATTCCGATGATACTCATGTCATTCTTGGATTTGAATTTCCTCCTCGTCGATGGGCGGCGGCAAGGCAGCGGAGTCCATGGCCGAGAACGAGCTGAAGAACGGGTGGAGGTCGAGCCGAGTCGAGGGGGTAGCAGTGGCAGCGAGTGATCGAGGAGATTTTATTACTGGAGCTGAGCTGAGAGATTTCAACAATTTGAGTTGAGTGAGGGAGTGAGTAAGATGCCTGGATGGATTCAAGGGATATGGTCCAGATCTGATCTAGTTCTTATTTGCGGTTTGGTTTTCCTTTGCTAGATTTCATAATGCAAAAGGAGGATTTCACACGATCATCTGAAGAACTGGAGGAAAGCATTAAGAATTGGATGGTTGTGTGTCGTAGACTTGTTTGGCCCTTTTCTATCGTAGTTTGTGCAAATGATTTTGCGTTAGATTATGTAAATGCTTGTAACTTTTAGGTTGGAGGAAGCCAGGACTTCTGCAAATAGTTGCAAACGATAACCCAGGCTCGCGGAATTTCTCCCTTGGAAGTGTGGCAAGCATCGTGTCATTCTTGGATTTGAATTTCCTTCTCCTGCTCTATTTTCAGTTAAGATTTTTGGTCGGTACATGTTGGAATATGTGTGAAGTTTCTTGCATTCAGCTTAAGGAGGAGCTACATTTTATATATTAAATTAGAACAAGTATTGGGTGTTGGTGACTGTTTCGAATATACGATAGCGTTTCCATAAAATTCAGCCCGTTGCTAGAACAAGTATGACCACGGGCAACTTTATCCTCGTATATCAATCCGGCCGGGGGTTTATACACTATTACTTGCGATTGGTCAGCGACTCAGTGTGTGCGATCGATCTGATGGTGATATGCATAGCAATTCAGCGTGGTGGGAGTGTCGGCTATAATTTGCGGTAATGCCACATAATTACAGTTATGCAAAATCATTTCACTGGATATCAGATTCAACAAATTGGGTTACAGAGTTCTCCCTGTCATTGAAGTTCAACAAGTCAGATGTGGCTGTCCACTCTAGTTTGTTAGGCAACTGTCCTTACTGAATGTCAAATGCATGCATGAGCGGTTCTGTCAAAGAAAAAAGAGAGGCATGAACATGTAATCTTGCTTATATAGTTATGTAGGAAGCCCTAGTTGTAAACCCTCATAAACCTGTCAGTATTTTTCTATATCATCCACCAAGATTTGAAACCAATCAATATCCTGTTCAATTTAGTTTGAATCCTTAATCCTTAAGATTCTTATCTTAGCATACCTAACATATTACATGTTCAGATGAATTATGAACTAGGACGTTAGTAACAGCATTGTTGGCAGCAATCCATACCTAATATGGCATTAAGCTTTTCACTTTTCTGTTATATTTTTGTCCTCTTGTTAGTATTTTTTTGGGCTTTTGAGTGATTGTGTGGGCACTGAGAATATCTAGTCTGTAAATGGTACTTGAGGATATACTATGTCTAAAGCAATTTTATGCTGCCGTCATACTTCTTAAGATGGTTGCTGGAAAGAGATGTATTTTGTTTGCTCGTGGAGAACATCATGGCCGACGCTTAGATGATTATGGAAATGAACATATGCAAAGCATGAATGTTTCCTGCAAACTTTATTCTCACAATTTTATATCTGAAAGGAGTTTCCAACAAATTTCTCGCAAGCAATACCAACACCTGTTTTCATGCATTATTATACTTAACACTTTGTGCATCCAATGCACTAAAATAATGGCGTGCACAGTTGAATCTCCCTAAGGCCTAAAACCAGCAGCGGCACGATTTTTTAACACCTTTCACCGATTGCTCCTTTTTAAAAGTCATCTCGTGCTTATATTCTAATAAAAAACAACTTTTAGCTATATCAATTTTATATGGTAATCAACTTTTATCTCCAATGATTGTCAAGTGTGTCCTCCTATATTCATAATAATGATTACTTTGTTTTGGCAGATTAAAGAATTATTGACAGCTGGAAGAAGCTTACCAGTCCATCACCATTTGCTGCTGTCCAACCGTAGCAGGAATGCTGGCTTTCCATGTGGACCTCTTCTCATGCTAAGCAGACAGAGTTTTAAGGAACTAAGCCCTAAGCAATGTGGTTACCAGAATAATGGGAATACAAGTGACGAGAGGTGGTCACATGGCAGGGATGAAAGTGCAGCACTTGAGGGCTCAAGAACGATGAAGATCACATAGCCTAGAGATGAAGATACCACAATTCTTTTGGGTAGATACAAGGCAGACAGTGTGAAAGCACCCGCATATAAGATGGGGATATTCTCTTCAAGGATCCTGCATAAATCTGGTCATCTTGCGCTTGGGCCATACATTTGACAGGTACTCCATTGTATATGAAGGAAGGATGCGTTTTGCTAAGTACGTGGCAGAGAGCTAACAAATCTGTATTTATTCTAACATGTGAACTGAGAAAGTGGGTGTCAATATAAATCCATTTTTTTGTAGCATCTATTTCTATCCTTCATTTCGTGGATGAAATAGACAGCTGAGCCTGATAAGTGGCAGAAATTTGACACAAATGTCAGAGCTCCTACTCGGGTTGATATTCCAGTTATCTGACCTTCTCTTCGGACGTGATTTCGTCATGAGGGTGCTCCGAAGGTTGTTCATGCAAATGGAACAGAGACAGGAGGCTCCAGTTTACAGAAAATTTGAGGGTCAAGCAAGCTGCAAGCATGACACATTTGTGAAAATGGCACACTCATCTCAAGGGCCATCGTGGAATTAATTCAGCTTTAAACACAGAAGGAATTGTTTAACAAGTGCCAATAGGGACCAGTGAGGTCTCATTTTCTGATGTAGCTGATGTATCAAGGTCGATTTGATCAGAAATGTTTTAGTGATCAGAAAGTATGTCCACGTTTCAGCTGGAGAGGCTCCGAGAAAGTTCACCGGACAGGTCCTTTTCTATCCTATTTGTAAGAACGACCTGGACATAGAAAGTCATCTATCTAGTCAGGTTTTTTTATGTGTCCTCAACTCCTAATAATGCAAGCTAACTCAAGACTCGCCTGAGCTAATTGAAGGCTTGTCAAAGCAAAGCAAAGCAGAGGAGAGGAGAGGCTGTGAAAAGCCCAACAAGGAACAGGTTAGGAAGAAATGTTGTTCTGCTTACTCAATTACATGCATGTGTTCTCTTGATTTCTTCATGATCATGCCTTGTTAGGTATATAAATCCATGCATAGGATATACATGTAGTTCAGTGGCAGCTCTATACGATCAAATATGTTCTCTCTGTACGCAGGTGACATGGCGCTGTGGGGCTGCCTGGGGCAGGTCTCCAACATAGCGCAGCTGGTCGGAGTCGATGTGTTTGGGCTGATCAACATGATCGTGAACGGCCTGCAGACGGTCCGCCGGAACGAGGGCGAGTGCAGGCGGCTCGCTTGCACGGCGACGTTGATCGCAGACCTGCTGCTGCAGCTGTGGGACTCGAAGGTCATCGAGCACCCAGAGGCATGGAAGCCCATACTGGGGCTCAAGGGGACCCTTCGCCAAGCGTACGTGCTCGTCACGTCCTGCCAGCGCAGCAGCTATGCGTACCGCTTCTGCATGGGCTGCGAGCTCGCCGACCGGTTTCAGTTGGTGCAGAGGGACATGGATCTCTATCATAAACATCTGCAAGCACGCATAGAGTTGATCCTCTTCAATGAATTCACGGTCATCGCGGCTGTTATAAGGGAAATTAGGGATGCCGTTAAGCAGGTATGATCATTACGGAAGATTAACTTTGTTTGTTAAGTATGGTACTAATGCTGTTGGATGGTTAGGATAGGAGAATTCAGTTAATCATCCATGATTCATCACTCTGGATGCTAGTGCTGTTCTAATAACATCGGGAGAGTGAATGTGAGCCTAGTTTTGTTATTTCAGGAGAGGGCACAGTTATGTGCAGGGTCATCTGTTAGTCATCTGGACCGTATTGACAGGTATGACGCTTGTGACCTGCTTGTTTACCTCTTCAAGAATCGATATAGCATCCTCTGAACATATTTTTTTATGAGCGTTTCTCCGGTCCTTGGAAACTACAGCAGCCGTCCATTCGAGCTTCATCCAATGGTCAGAATTATATGGTACCTCGTGGTACCACCGGATCGTCTAAAAGAAGTACCAAATCGTAAAGGACAAATTGGTAATTTTACCTCAACCAGTGCGGTCACACCCCCACAAAAAAGCCCTCCATTCCCGTCCTCCCTTCCCCGCGCCGGCGCCTCTCTTCCCCCGCGCCGCAGCCTCATTTCCCCAGCAGCTCCGCCCCCGCGCCGGCGCCTCTCTTCCCCCACAGCACCGCCCCCGCGCCGCCGCCTCTCTTCCCCCGCAGCCCCGCCCCCGCGCCGCCGCCTCTCTTCCCCCGCAGCCCCGCCCCCGCGCCGCCGCCTCTCTTCCCCCGCAGCCCCGCCTCGCGCCGCCGCCTCCATCAGCATCGGCGGCGCCGCTCATACCTTCCCCCCCCCACCCGCACGTCTCTCCATCACCATGGCAGCGGAGCTGCCTTAGTTGGTCGCCGCCTCCTCTCTCTCCCTCTACCTCCAAGGCCGGCGACCCCTTCCCTCCGGCATCCGCAGCAGACCAGCCGCCCTCTCCTCATCTCCAACGCCGCAGGCCCTTCCTAGATCAAGCACCGGCGGCCGCCGCTCGCAGCTCCAACGCCGGCTGTAGCGCCTCTCCCCAGGACCTCACCTCTAGCCTCCTCCCTCGGCGAACTGACCAGGAGCTCGCGGCCATCTCCTCCACTTCTCCCCTTAACTCCTCTGATGGAAGAACCGAAGAAGGTAGACTGAAGTGAATTTTTTGTTGTAGCAGAGAATTACATGGTAACTTTATTTGTTGTAGCAGAAAATTATTGTATAGTATATTCATGAATCCCCTACATAAGCACCAGATAATACTCCATAGATTGATTCCTTCTCGTGCTAGTTCTCTTGTTGACCAGAAAGCTTTGGAAATCTTTGGATGTTAATGCAAGAAATTTGTCTTGTTGAGTAGCAGAAATAGATTGATCCCAGGTGCTTTATCTCTTTGTGAGATGTTTTTCATGGCATATCTTATTACTTTGTAAAAGCATGTCCTATTACTTTGTAGTGTGTCAAATAGACCATGTATGAGCAATACATGATATATGCATGAACTTTGTCTGTTAAAAACATAAATGAAATTTGTACTGGCTTATATAACTATGATGTGGTTTGCATCAACATAGTGCTTATGCCAGCTGTGTCGCCTCAGAAACTCCACGCTTTATGTCGTCTTTGACTTTGCACTTCATATTTAGTGGTGAATTTATTAGTTCTGCTGCCACCTTCTTCCGAAAGATGTCCATATCTGTCTACAAGTGCATATTAAAAATAAAATAGTTGGTTAGGCCAGCTCAATTTAATGGAACAAAGGTTATAAAGGGTTTGACATACCACTGAGTTGAATTCTTCAGATAACTTTTGCCCAGTCCAATGTTCAATGAACTTCATTGCATATAGTCCACATGACCAACTATCACAAGTTATTTGATGAGTAAATAATGCCGAATGGAATAATCAAAGCCAACTCGAAAGGAAAAGTCGATGTGCCTTGTACCTATCTCTTTGTTGTGGAATGTGTCTGATTACACATAGCGGCCATGAGGTTACCTTCAGATTCCGCCATCTGTTTAGTTTGCCTTCTTTTGGTTCCACATGTCGCAAGTAATTTTCCACAGCCTTTAACTATGTTATTATGGATAACATTAATATCGCAGTTGGAAACCTAGCATACGTGAGCATTGAGATGTGCTGTTTAAGATCTTACTATATTTCGGAGGCTCTTCATTGAAGCATAGATTTTTTCTATCGATGCCATGGAATCTAGTATCTGAACTTTCTGCTGCTTGCTATTCAGAACAGCTACATACCAGTGTTGTCCTCTATTTAATGGCATGAATATCTGCAGAAGTTGACAATTTTTAAGATGGTTGAATTAAAGGTAGAAATATAGTCATTTAAAAGTATTACCATGTCATGCTGTAAATAGTTCGCCGCAACACGAGTCCTTATGTAACGATACTTTTCTTGGCTCTTATTTTTGCTTGAAGCATCGCCTTCCCATATCTGGCACTGAATTTCTGTCTCTAGGTAGGCTGTGTCATCCTCTCTTACTTTGTTGAGTTGTCTATTCCGTATTAGTTCTGTATATGAATCGATGATCTGTCGTTGCACAATCATAGATTAAGTAGGAACTAATTTTGATGGTAAGAGTAAGTAGGAACTGATTTGATGGTAAGGAAAGATGTGAGTAGTAAAGAAAATACTTACATTGCCTTCCACCCATTTGGTTTTTGAAGCAGTAGCATCCGGCACAACAAGGCAAGTCATATTTTGTTTGTATAGATCGTAGTGTCCTATCTCTGCCAGCACATTATTTAGGCTAGACTTCCTAATGTATTCAATGCTCACTCGTTCCTCTAAATCAAGCCCTCTTACATCTGATTCCTTAAATGGTGTGTGATTAACAGAATCATCAAATGCAAACTTCTTTTCTTTGCTATAAGTTGGGTTACAAGCCCTTCCCTGTGGATCTCTCACCTTTTCACCCGTGGGCGTTATTTCAAAAAGACTTGTTTGGGGCGAGTCGGAAGTACATCCGTGTTTGGTCTTGTCCTGCAAGGGTTTCATATAGTTTAGTGTCCTGGTGCTAAACAGAATTGGAAATGAGTAGTTGTCAACATAATAGAGGGGTTTTGATTGTACCTTCTTTCTTCTCTTTGAGGATTCGTGAATGTTAGGTGTTCGAAAATTGTTGTTATGTGGTGATTCTTTTGAGCCCTTCACATCTCCTTGGTAGATAGAATTCTGTATAAAGTAGTAATAGGTTACATCTTTTTTCCGTGCAAGCAAAAGATGTAATAAAAAGCTTAGATTTTTAATTGTACTGACGATATGATTTGCAGGCTTCTTGTCTTCTGTCTCTTTGTCAGTGCATCTGGACCTATCTCTTGTGCTATTCACATGTTTTTGGTATGCGGAGAAGCTATATCCTGGACTGGATGCTTTCGTTTGCTTGCGCTAAACAAGTGCATGTATACTTCAATATGGCAGTATATTATGTAAGAAATATGCAACTAAGGCACGTGTGGTGATAGTAGAGCACCTTTTTCGTTGTGGTCGATATGTTGGATATTTTTGTTATGCACAAGAAACTCTTTATGTCCTGTGTTAGCATGTGATACATGTTAGTAATGGAAGATATATCGATGGTGGACAAAAAGGATGCTTATCAAAGGCATGCGAATCATTGCATCTTACTCTTTTTTCTTACACATCAGTTCTAAGTTCTTTGCTCTTATAGAACAATTCGTTTCCAATTGCAGGGAGTGTGCAAACGATGTATGAAACATGAATGTGCCTTGTTCGCTGCCAAGGGCCTCGGCATGTTTTCTTCTTACGCGTTACGTCTAAATTCTATGCTCTAATACAACAACTTGTTTCCAATCGCAGGGAGCGTGCAAAAGATGTATGAAACTGTAGATGCCTGGTTCCTCTCCTCTCTTCGAGCATTTAGTTAGGCTCAGTTTAAATTATTGCTATGCTGTTCAAATTTTAGTTATGACATGACCAGATTGCACCCTTACAAGGTTTTGTCTGTGCAGGTCCATTTTCATTTCGAAACCAAAGATTGATGCTGATCCTATAGAGGAGACGACCAGCCACAAGGTTAAATAATATGTTTATGGGTCAGAGTTCCTGGAAGAAATCAAATGCAAGCATGGCAATAGTAGCGATGATGACTCGGATGGCAGTTCTGATGGGAAGAACAAGAGAGCAGAGAAGACTCGCTTCAATCATACCGTAGAGGGGAAGGCCAAATTCAAAGCTTGACACTAAATGTAGTTACTGTAGCAGCAATTTTGGCAGAAACAACCTGACTACGGAATAATCCGTTTGTTTTGTAATCACCGAGTCCTAACTAGAGGGCTCATTTTGTAATTTACTATTTCTCTTAGCTATAAATGAATGGCAGTGCTCCTGCTGGTTCGTCAATTTTTTTTGGCAGAAACAACCTATTAGCAGTTGCTTTTCAATCCTGACATGCTTATCGTCAATGGTTAACTATATATACTAATCGAATATATATGCTCCTAAATAGTTGGTTGAATGCAGTTATATACATAACGTTGCTGATAGTTGATCTGCCATATTTGTTTGTTGACTTGACTTTTAAAATTTTTACTGGATTGCTAATGTATCAGATCGATTTATCAAAAGAACATAAATCAGCAATCGCCAATATGCCATTGTGCTGACTGCTGAGTAATGTTGGATGCACAGAGCAGTATACAAGTGCAATACCCAATTGATAGGAGTTGGATAGCTCAAAAGAAGAAACAAAACCAGCTGATGCATTAACAGTGAAATTCTGTTTTTTACATTGAAAGCATTTGGCCACATATCATACAATGTTTCTTGCAATGTATCACTAAACATCTGACATCAGAGGCTTTCGGCTTCTGTTTGGAATTGATTCAACACTAACCAAGACAGGATCATACATTTCGAGACGAACTCCAACATCATCCTATAATGTTAGCACCACTCAAACCCCAAAATTGCTACAAAAGGAACTTCATTGGTTGCCCCTGCATCTTACACCTCTTGGTCAAGGTGCTCCAGCACCAAGACAGGTTCTTTTGGCACTTTCAAAATGAGTTGGTTCTGATCCCAGCCATGATCCCAGCCAGCTCCCTTCCTTTCTTCCAGGAAATCAGTACATCTATCCTCCAATGCAACAAAGCTCTCTTCTAGCCAAGAGAAACCCTCATCCTGCCTTAGCAGATTTTGGTGAAGCCAATGTGCTTGCCATAGGCTCCTTACAACCGACATGCTCATAGCTGCCTCCTGAAACAAGTGCTCCAAACAGATACATCATATGCATTTGTTAATACGATGACTAATTATTTGCATGCACTAATTCTTACCAGTACATCACCTTGAATTTAACCAAATTTGCTAGCTCTTTTGACCCAACCTGCTGAACAAAGAGAACGCACTTCTCATTCTTGTAAAAGCTTCAGTAGCCTATTCTTGTAAAATTTGCTGGCTCAGTTCGGGACTTTGAGTACCTTGGCCATGTTCGGACCAGTTCTTGCATCCAACAACTACCACACAAATCTCCAAGGAACAGATGGGAGTGGTGCCCGTCGGCGGCGGGGCACCAGCAGGGGAGGCGCGGCGGCAGGGGAGGCGCGGCGGCGGGGCACCAGCAGGGGAGGCGCGGCGGCGGGGGAGGCGCGGCGGCGGGGCATCAGCAGGGGAGGCGCGGCGGCGGGGGAGGCGCGGCGGCGGGGCACCAGCAGGGGAGGCGCGGCGGCGGGGGAGGCGCGGCGGCGGGGCACCAGCAGGGGGAGGCGCGGCGGCGGGGCACGACCAAGGGAGGCGCGGCGGCGGCGCAGCCCTAGTAGGGGTTGGCAGCTATGGCTTGCGGTTTTGGCGAGAGGAGAGCTCACGCGCGGCGGGCCGGCGGACGGGGGCAGCCAGCGATGCCGATGTGGTGCACGGCAGCGGGAGGCACGCGAGGATAGGGTTATAGCCTGGTTTGGGGATTGGATCGTTCTGGAGGAAAATATGCAGCAAGAGCAATAATTTATCTCTACCTATCTTACCCTTTTTTAATTCAACGGTAGATTTTAACCTGGTACCTTTTAGAAGCTAGAAGGTACCAGTACCTCTTGGTACCTTCCCAAGCACCGGAGAAAGGCTCTCGACCCGCGTGCGCGACTGCGGTGTCTCCGCGACGTAGTTTCCCGGGCAACCCTCGTAGGTCCGTGTAGCCATACGGGGGTGCCACAAGTTCACTGTCTAGCCTCGTTGCTACGACAGTTACCAATTTATATTCTTATGTACTTCTCCAACTATTGGTACAATTATCACACTATACTTGGACCACGTCTTCTGCAGATCCTCAAAATATTGTTGAAGAAGTATCAGCAGAAAGCCAGAGATCGCGATGGTATTCCTGGTGTCCCATGAAGGAGACAGCTACTGCTCCCAACATGGACATACTCATTGGCCGCGAAGGATCAGGTAATGAGATTATACACTCAAGCTTAACATGTCGAATCATGCCTTCCATATTAGTTCCTATTGTAACGCCAAAGAAGTAGTGGCTTTAGAGTACTAAACAAAGTTCGTAATGCTCTGTTTTCTACGCAACAGGTCTTAAAAAGTTCACATTCTCTCAGCTGGCACATGCTACCAATAACTTCTCACTGGAAAACGAAATCGGGTTCGGTGGTTCTAGCACTGTTTACAAGGTAGTGTAGGAGTGTGGTCTGCCTATGCTTTGTTTTGGTCTCCTTTCGCATTCACCAAAAGGATTAATCCTTAATTGAGTTGTCACAGATTTGTTCTCTTTTATAAGGATAGAGATCACTTGAGCATGGTGTTTACGCTTTTCAGGCTCGACTACACGAAGGACTCGAGGTTGCTGTGAAAAGAGCATCATGTGGAGAGAAAACCCAATTTCATCATTTCGAAACTGAACTCGAGCTAATTCCGAAGCTTCGACATGCAAATATAGTTAAGCTTCTGGGGTATTGCATTCAAAAGAATGAGAGGATCTTGGTCTTCGAATATATGCCAAACAGAAGTTTAGAGTCCTTCATATACGGCATGTTTCGACTAGCTTAATCTACTGAGATATCTAAGCCAAGTTCTACTTTTATAGTCTTATATACATTTACTTATGCGCATGTTTTCCGCATTATCAGGCAAGAGAGCATCAGAGGCGCCACTGAACTGGCCTCAGCGCTCTCGCATAGTTGAAGCAGTAGCTCAGGGAGCTCTATATCTACATAAGCTATGCGGGCCACGTATTATCCACGGGGATTTAAAACCAGGCAACATACTCTTGGATTCTGAGATGAACCCTAAGATTTGCGACTTTGGAATATCCAGAGCACTAAAGCCAGGTGCGGAGGTAGACTGCACTGCCATTGTAACGGGCTCACGGTAAGATCATGTTTTACATCACATGCTGCTGTTTCTGACAAATGCTGTAGTAATTTAGTTTTGACCTTTCAGTGGGTTTATCGCCCCGGAGTACAAAGAAGAAGGCTGTGTCTCCGTCAAGTCTGATGTGTATAGCTTTGGCGCTACGCTTCTTCAGATCATTAGCGGGATGAAATTCCCTCCACCTCCATTAGCACTATCAGTTGAATCTCGTGATTATGGGCCTCTAAATAACTGGGTAAGTGATCCTCTTTGTAGTACTGTTCTGTTCCTGCATACATAGCATTCAGAGTTCAGAGTTACTAATCAGTGACAGTATTCGGTGTTCTTCACTAATCAGTTGAGAGTATTCTTTGGCAGGCGTGGGGCTTGTGGAGAGCGGGAAGGCTTATGGAGTTCATCGATCCATCGCTACACGATGATCCTCGGACTGCGGAGATTGTGAGGTGGGTTCAGGTAGCGCTGCTGTGCGTTCAGCAGCATCCTGATGACCGGCCAAGCATGTGGGATGTTCTTGTGATGTTGAGCTGTGAGTGCGTCATCTTGCAAGAACCCAACCTGCCAGCTTACTACTGAAAGAGTTGGGGCGAGTTGAAGCCTGTAAGTTTTAAGTTTAAGTTAAAGCTAGACCAATAATTCAGAATCCATTTCCCTAGGGTGTGGAGCTTTAATTTAGTGTTTGCAATATTCTGATTTTGATATAAATGATGTGTTAGTTTGGTTTTGATGGACTACCTTTTTTTATACTGCGTTCTATTTACAAGATATAGAAGAAAAAAATTAATTGCATTAAAGAAATTGCCTACTTTGTTGGTGGGGAAATATTATGTGAACCAAATTTTCATATGGACACACGTTTGGGTTTGTTTACTTCAAAATAATTCGTAGATCTCAAGATGCATGTGTAAAGTTCCATATATATTTGCAAGTGGAATTGCCAAACTTTTCTGTGGCATATCTGGAGTTATTTCTGGAACATATGCGCATGTGTGCAAAATATAATAAGAGTTGATATCCAACTGTGTAATCTTTTTATTTTAGTGTAGTAGTTAGTTAAACTTAATCTGATTTTGTCGACAATATCTTTTCCAGAGCTACTTTTTCACGGCAACTTATGAAAGTATATTCATCGTAGAACAATCGCAAAATGAGCTACATATCCATAGCCCCTTTTCAAGTAAACTGTTGGAGAATTGAGGGAGACATGTTTGAGCATCGAGTTCTCCATTAATGGGTGAAGGTCTCGGAAATAACGAAATCGTGTTTAGCGGCGGCTTTGTTTCTTTTTTCTCCAGAGAACAATAGGTGAAAGGGTAACGGATGCTAGTACATTTTGGTGTCGGCAGCTATTCAATCGCTCCTGCCTCTCGACTCCTGTTGAAGTGTTGCAGCGAGAGGAGTGGAGAACATGAGGAGCGAGTGCAGTGTTGGGTTGGGCCTTTCAATGGACCAACTAGATCTTTAAAAAATAAATATGCATGTATTTATGTACAGGTATAATACGCATTACTACATGTGCTGGGGTTCTAAAGGCATATTAGGTCACTAGGACCCTTTGGTATACTAGTGCACATCGTCACTTAAAATTGTCTTTAAAAGTTGTAAAAATTCTTAGAAATTATGACATAAAAATAACATTTATCTATCGTGTGTCACAAAATTTCAAATCAAAGTTCAGTATACAGATTGAGAAACAAAAAAGATATATCTAGCTATAAGTAATACGCATTACTAATCATATTCCAATATATCTTTTTTGTTTCTTTAAGTATAGTCCAAATTTAGATTTAAACTTTTGTGAAATGATAGTTACGTGTCGCATTTGAAAAAAAAAGAAATTTATGACTTTTTAAATGATGAATTCGAGACTTAATACATAGCAGAATGCAGCTTTTCCAAACAGCTAAATTTGCACTACAAAACCCACAGCTACCGTTGACAAAAGCTACTGAAAAACTAGCCGTTTGGTTGGGCTGCAGCTTTTTCTAGTGAAAAACTGTTGAAAACACCCCCTAATATGCCTCTAGGTAACTATTTAAATGATGAATTGAAGACATTAGTATATATTATAACGCGACGGCCTCCGAGCGATCTCAGCGCATGTGCCTTCCGATAACGTCCGTTCCCGATCGGGCGGCCGCGGTCGCTCCCGCGCGGGGGTGGGGCGCGCGCACGCGCGCGTCGCGGGCCGGCTGGGGCCGCTCGTGCGCTGGCACGCTACTGCCACGACCAAAATCGGCGCCTCCTCATTCACCCGAGCCAGAACCAGAACCCTAGCTCGCTCCCCTCTAGGCGACGCCGCCGGCGGCCACTCGCTGGCGCCTCTTCTCCTCCCCCTCCCCTCTCCGCCACAGCGCTCCCCCTCCCCTCTTCTCGCCGAGCCGGGTGGGCTCCGCGGCAGCGCTCCGCTCTCCCCCTTCCCGGCGGCAGGTGGCAAGCGGCGACGAGGCTTAGGGTTTCGATGGCTCGGCCGCTCGTGCTCTGGGCCGCTACTGCGAGGACCAAAATCGGTGGCCCGTGGTTCTTCAGGTCCTCTCCAGGCGATGGCGACGGCGATGGCGGCTATCCAGGCGATGGCGATGGCGACGGCGGCTGCTCCCTCGCAGGTGAGCTCCTCTCCCCTCCCCTCTTCCCAGCGACGCAGGTAGGCTCCGCGGCACTGCTCCTCCTCCCCCCATTCCCGACGGCAGGCGGCAGGCGGCAGTGGGGCCCCTGCCTTGCCACGCCTTCCCTGGCGGCAGCCCTTACGAAACCCTAGCGGCGTTCGCCGGTGGCAGCAGAGCGACGGCGGCGGGGGAGAGGATCGAGGAGAGGAGAGGCAGCGACGACAAGCGGCAGGCGGCAGTGGGGCTTAGGGTTTCGAGGTGACCGCCTCGGAGCGGCGCGGATGGACGCGGAGCAGGGCTGCGGGGGTCGGCTCGGTGTCGTAGAGCGGTCTAGATCGATGCGGAGCAGTGCCATCGCTCCCCCTCCCCTCTTCCCCCTCTGTTTAAAGCTAAGTGGTTGCTTGTTCTGCTTGTGCTATCCATCTTAGATCTACTTGATTTGTGTTGTCATTTTTACTATTTGGTGTTCCTGATTGGTTTCTTTTTCTTGTGTCATTTGATTTTCCAGAGGTGGAGTGGTCGTTAACTTGTGCTTTGATTCTGATCCTAATTGGAGTCTGGAATGTGCAGAACACGAGCGTGTGCTTGCTAAGGTAAGCTCATCAAGATTTCCCCCCTCTGTTTAAAGCTAAGTGGTTGCTTGTTCTGCTTGTGCTATCCATCTTAGATCTACTTGATTTGTGTTGTGATTTTCAGCAGTTCTGTAACCATTATTACGCAGCTCATGTGTCAGAGGTGCACTGTAATGTGAAACTTCTGTCTGATCTGTATAGTCTTGGATGGCCTATCATGGCATCTTGGATTAAAATGTTGTGCTTATTTAGCTTTTGTTGGGTGCCAGCTGAATCCACCACCTTCGGAAGCTCTGAAAAGAATGCACATGCTTGCATGTGACCCTGGCATAATTGCGATCATGAAACAAGGTAACAATCTTCAAGCGGCGTATGTTTCTTTATGCAGTTTCATATTTACAGTTATTTGTTGGTTTTTGCAGCATAGATGGCGAGTGGGAATCATGACTGAAATGGCACCAATAGGATATGTAGGTTTTAGTCCGAAATGCATTCTAGGCTTCAATAAGGTGAATATAAGCTATTTCTCCTACATCACGTATATAAATAATTTATACATCATGAAGCAAATTCTGATTTCTGAGAATATATCGTTGTGTCGTGTTATTCATATAGAACATGGGAGAGGAGATATCCCTTCGTCTACGAACTGATGACTTGAAAGGGTTTAGGAAATACGGAAGTATCAAGAAAACTCTACTTCATGAACTTGTAAGATTTTTCGGTTTTATTTTTTCATAAATAGAAATTTCTTATGCAGATAATCTTTTTTGCTATAGTTACGGGATTTTATATTTTTCACTTGTATATATTTTGATTTCAGGCACAGGTGCGCTCTGAGCATGATACCAACTTTTGCTCTTAATAAGCAGGTTAGTTTTTTTTCTAGATACCCCTGTCATATTTGGTTGTCATCTCTTTGCTTTGACTTTATCCGATCCTCAACATACAATTTATCTATTCAGTTGAATGAGGAAGCTGCTTCCTTGGACTGGACCAAGTCAAGTGGTCATGTGCTGAGTGGTCGCAATTTTTTTCATTCCTATGAAGATGAATTTGTTCTGGAACCTGAAGCTGATGTTGTTGGTCACAAGCTTGGGGGAGGATCAAATTCACTGGCAAGTGCTCGGGTGTTGTCAGGGGCTGCTGCTTATCAGCGTCTCCTGGATGCATCATCAACAGATTTGAAGTGTTCACACATTACAGTTATTTTTTACATCTGCGAATAGAGGTAGTGTGCAAGGCACACAAGTTGAACCTGATCCAGATGATGATGGTCAAGATTTTGTCCAGATAGATGTGAAAGTGGAACCAGACCCAGATGATAATGATGCCATGCATGTGAATGTAGCAACTGCGACATCAGGGTCATCAGGTTTTGTATCATTTGCAGAACAGAATCCAATAGGTTACTCAGAGCCTGATCCTGATGATGTTAGCAAGAAAAGCTCTATTGGTTGCCTAGAACCTGATCCTGATGATTCTTCTGATCCTTCTTTAATTCCTTTTTCTGGTCATGAACCATTAGGTTTTAAAGTATCTTGCACCAGGACGATGTTTCTTGTGTAATGGAATAATTTCTTTACCATATCAGTAGTTCTTTATTCCACGCAATTGTCTATCTTTGTCCTACTATTCGGATTGATGAAAATCGGATTCATGCCCTGAAGAGGATGCTCTATCTGCTCTCGAAGCAGTCGTCAGCCTAAGGTCAGGTCAGGTCAGGTTTGAAATCCTTAGGTTTAGCCTAGCCCTTTTTCGGAATAGAATGCGAAGAAAATGGACAAAAATCCCGCCGTGAAAGTGGCACAAACCAGGATATCCTATAGTTTGGAAAAAGGCATTAGCCAATCCCAGGAACGGAGCGTAGAAGGTATGAGTTCGACACTCGGTTAGCCCATAAGCTTTAAGGAGGAGAAGACTAGCTGGCATTGGCTCTTCGCTTTAGGGACAGAGTCGATCAAGGGGATGACGGAAAATGGCAGAGAATGTAGAAGATAGCCACAGAGTTTAATTTTTTTTTGTGAGCTGGTACTTAGACTTATTTCTTTAATTTAACTACATTTTTTAAATGTATTTAACAGATCTGTAATGCTGTTACTATAGCTCGGCTGGTCAACGCAACTCTTGTCATTCCAAAATTTTTGTACAGTAATGTTTGGCTCGATAAAAGGTATATTTCATTACAAACTAAGTTTGCCTTATTCTCATGTTCTGGTAGCTTGTTTCAGTGATTGAATTATTTTATTATGCCCCTAAAGTGACAAATTAAATTCAATATCTTAGCCAGTTTGGTGATATATATCAGGAGGATTATTTTATCAATTATTTGAAATCTGATATTCGGATTGTGAAGGAGCTTCCTGTGGAGTTGCAGTCATTAGACTTGGAGGCAATCGGTAGCCTTGTAAGTAATCTCAGTTTTGTGAAAAGCTCTAGAAGGGTAGAAAGTTAGATGGTTTTGATGCTCATTCTTTTTCACTAACTCTCTTACTCTTTTGTAGGTTAATGATACAGATGTCATGAAAGAGGCAAAGCCAAGTTTATATGTCAAACAGATACTACCAATTTTACTGAAGAACAAAGTTGTCCACTTTGTGGGATTTGGCAATCGTTTATCTTTTGGCGATTATCGGTGTTGTTTCTGCCACCGGTTCCAACCTAATGTATATCAATGGTGTGAGACTACAGCATGCCACCTCTAAATCACTAAACTGCATTTATAGTCAAATGTTATCTTAGAAACTGCATTCAACATTAATCGAATTTCATGGCTGCTATAATCAGCGTACCAGAGGGTTTTGGCATGTGCAGAGAAAATTCATGTGTAATTGATATTAGTGCTGCTTTTTTCTAACATTGTACAACTATATTTCTTTTGCTCATAAGAATTGTACATTACTTAGATGTTGTAACACTTGTATCCTATTTATGTTCATTGCCATAGTTCTATTTTAGGACCAATAAAGTTGCTTTTATCTGACAGGTACGAAGTCCATTAACGGATCTAATATATAATTACCTGATGATGGCAACAGGTCAGGATCTGAACCAGCAGCTATAATAGATATAAGACCATATCAAGTACTATATAACCATGCATTCCTGTTATATCACAATTACATATTTTTTCTGATCTTCTTTTTGTCCTGCCTTTTTCACTAATACTTTGAAACTACATGCAATGGGAGATGTGAGGCCTCTTTATAGAAGAATCTTAGTTCCTCTGCCATCAATGGTATTTTGGGTTGGACCATGTTCGTCTTCATTGCAAGTCGGATGTAATGATTATACTCAATATACTATAAATTAAGTGTTTCCGGGATATTTGGTACTTCAACAATTCTCCATTTGTCATAGTGATATATGTATTTTCCTAATTTTGTGATTCTAAAATTCTATGTCACATTAGCTGGACTTGTGATTTATTTACTTGTACAGCCAGTTAATGTTTTCAAAAATATGTTTCAGTGAATGACCAGCATAGAGCATATTGGTTTCCTTATGCATACCATCTGATAAGGCTAATTTGAATAGTTAGAACTTCCTATTGTCTAATGTTTATTTTGTACCGATTATTTTTCTTTAATAATATTGATTATCTTTTCAATAATTGTCGCCTTTCGAGGGACGGGCGCGGCAACGCGCGCCTCTCCGATCTAGTGTAACATCATAACATCCCGTGAGTTAAACAGAGACAACAGACAGCTAAAGCACAATACTTGTTGGATCGCATGACCACCTGAGGAGGCAGGCAATGGCACCAACTTTGGAGGAAAGCTAAAAGAACAAACACGAAAGCAAACTAGACAAGCTCAAACTACGCAGCACTACAGCTAGAACTAAAGAAACAACATAGAAACACTGGAGCGTCCGTCCTCCCCGACGTGTGGTTGAAGACGTCAGTTGCAGCGAAGCCACAACAGTTGTGATGTCCGGGAGTCGACGCGTCTTTCATCGGCTAGCAGTGGAAGTCTGCGAGCCGCGGGAAGACTAGAGGCCGGGGTTGAAGACGACACCACGGCCAGGCAGCCACTGGTTCCCCTCGATGAACCGCACCACGGTGAAGTTTGCGGCTACGTCCGCACTTGTTATGTTCTGGAAACCGCGCCAATGGACGCGATGGCTCGTCACAGCCCCGGGGCCCCGGTTCATGTACTCGCCGTAGTAGACGCTACGTGTAGGTTTCCTCACCTCCACGTCTTTATTCCAATGCACCCAGCCCCGGGGATCCACGATGCTGTCGAGAAAACTCTCCATGAAGACCACCCGAGAATAATGTCTCCACGGTCGCCCAAGGTAGGTCTCGACGCCTGAGAGGTCTTCGCGCGTCGTCACGGTGCAGTTTTGGAAAACAAAGCCAGTCAGGTTCTCGTGCCGGTCGCGGCCCTGCCCGGTGATTATATTGTGCTGCCCCGGGACTGGCCTACGAGCAAGCAGGAGGCAATCCTGGAACACTGCTCTAGCGTTTCCAAATACAAAATCAATAGTACCTGAAATCTCACATTCCCGATAAAACTGCATGTAGTTGTCCGCCAAGAGCGTATCTTGATACCCTATGATTTTGCACCGGTAGTACACGGACAGGTTTTGAGCTTGACCGCAATGCTACTGCTTGTCCCGCGCTCTCGCCCGCCGTGTTCATGATGGTGATGTCCCGCGCCATGAACTCGTCTCCCTCGGCGACTGCATGCATGCACCGGCCAAGAAAATTTACAACCAATGCACGTAAGCATGCATGCGTATATAACTGAAAGAAACTAGATAACTCACCAAGGGTCGCCGTCAAGGGCGTATCGAGCCCATGCGTGTTTTTGCTCAGATTGCCTGTGATGATGGTCAGATCGGCTCCCTCACCGATCAACATGACATTTTTTCTCTTTATAATCACCTGCTCTTCATATATACCACGTTTCACGTGGATAATATACCTTTCTTTCCCGTGCGGCATTGCTGCAACTGCCGCGCCAACACTTGTGTGGGGTGCCGCTGCCGTCCTTCGCGACGACAGCTTTGGCACGGCGGCTCCCCAGGTGGACATCCCGGTCTCCTGGCCGCACCGGGATGGCCTCGATCAGCTCTGAGGTCGGCGTTGAGGTGGCCTCAGTACCCATTGCGTCGTGAACGACGGTCACGAGGAGGAGCACAAGTAGCGGCGGTAGGATGTTGCAAGCCATACTCTTCGCCAACTCTCGATCGTAATATGTGTGACTTTGTGTAAACAGCCGGACGCTCTCTGCTCCATCCACTAGACCACTACCCGGTATATATAGACGACCACTGAGCACAACAGTTATACACGAGCCAACAGTGATGAGCAGAACCCAAAGGGCATCTCCCAACACGTACAATACATTACATGTCCCAGCTAGATTTTTCCTACATTGCATCCATTTGCACCATGTATACATAGAAGGACTGACATCATTTATTATTATAACTTTACACCGTATATACACAGGAGGACTGACATCGTTCATCATTATGACTCCGCAGCATATATACCTAGGAGGACAGACTGCAAATTGGGTATTCCCTGTCTGCATTCTATTCATCATCACCCATTCACCGGGAGGGATTCTGACAAGCTAGCCCAACATGCCACTGGAACATTGCTTCTGCTTTGTTCCAATGCTACTTGCTGCTCGCTGCTTGAACGCTGCTTGCTGCTCGCTGCTTGAATGCTGCTTGCTGCTTGCTGCTCGCTGCTTGACTGGAACATTGCTTCTGCTTTGTTTCCAATGCTACTTGCTGCTCGCTGCTGCTCGCTGCTTGAACGCTGCTTGCTGCTCGCTGCTCGCTGCTTGCTGCTTGAATGCTGCTTGCTGCTCGCTGCTCACTGCTCCAACGCTGCTTGCGCAGAAGCCGCTTTCTGCCACCGAAGCAGCTTGACCTCCCTATCCACAAGCTACATAGGGAGCCATTCACCACATGAAAAGCTTAGTCCCAACAGCACATTATAGGATGCTCAAAAGTAGTACTCAGAAGCTGGGCTATAAAGTAGTTGATAATTATTTGAAAATATAAAAATGTTGCATAATAAGCTCACCAATTCGTACGAGAAGGTCCATTAGATGATTGGAAGATTATGTAGGATAAAAGAACAAAATAAATTACAAATCTATAGGGCAGAAATATAACGATTGGAAGATTATGTAGGATAGAAGAACAAAATAAATTACAAATCTATAGGGGCAGAAATAAAACGATTGGAAGATAGAAAAGAAATGACTTGCCTTTGTCAGCTCAGCATTTCTAGCCTCTACTTCAGCCATCTCTTCTTTAAGCTGTATAGTTTGCAGTCTTCCCTGCTAAGTGTTTGCAGTCCTTCCCTGCAGTCCAGTACCTCTTTCTCAGCATTTCTCAGCATTTATAGTTTGCAGTCCTTCCCTGTAGTCCAGTTACTCTTTCTCAGCATTTCTCAGCATTTATAGTTTGCAGTCCTTCCTGCAGTTCAGTTCCTCTTTCTCAGCTTAAGAGCTGCCAAAAGTTGTTCACTTGCTTCATCAGTTCTGTTTTTCTGAAACTCAGCACAGCACAAGATAAAAGAAAGAGCTATATACACTGCAGGTACCACAACTTGCGCGCTAGGTGCAGATTAGTCCCAGAACTTGTAAAATGGGGAGCCGCCGTCCCAAAACTTGCTCAGCGGGTACAAAACGGCCGTTACAAAACGCGTCGCGTCGCACAGTGCGCGCGGGTGCGCCGACACGTGTCTCGCGTCGCACAGTGCCGGGGCGACGCGCGGGTGTGCCGACACGTGTCTCGCGTCGCACGGTGCCGGGGCGACGGTCTCACACGCCCAGAAATTCGAAATTCATACTGACATTTGTCGATTTTTTTAAAATCATGTATAAGTTTCAAAAAAATCTAAAAAAATTCATACCGGTTTATAATGGAATGAAGTATATACACACGTAAATTTTCGTAAAATAATATGCAATTTTGTGACCTGTGTAAAAAAAACAAATCGAACGGGAAAAAATTAAATACGGATGCGTCCCACTGCTACACTTCTCCAGTGCGACACATGCGGATGCGTCGCACTTCTCCCGTGCGACATGCGGATGCGTCGCACTTCTCCCGTGTGACATGCGGATGCGTCGCACTTCTCCCGTGCGACAACGGATGCGTCGCACTTCTACCGTGCGACACATACACCGCTGCAAAATTCTAAAATATACGTGACATTTCTCGATTTTTAAAATCATGTATAAGTTTCAAAAAAATCTAAAAAATTCATACCGGTTTATAATAGAATGAAGTATACACACGTAAATTTTCGTAAAATAATATGCATTTTTGTGACCTGTGTAAAAAAAACAAATCTGCCGGAGAAAAAAATTAAACTGTGCTACAGTGTATGTGTCGCACTGCTACAGTGCGACACATACACTGTAGCACGGGTGCGTCGCACTGTAGCAGTGCGATACATACACTGTAGCAGTTTAATTTTTTTTATCTCGCACGCGTTTGTTTTTTTTACACAGGTCACAAAATGCATATTATTTTACGAAAATTTACGTGTGTATACTTCATTCCATTATAAACCGGTATGAATTTTTTTAGATTTTTTTGGAACTTATACATGATTTTAAAAAATCGAGAAATGTCAGTATGAATTTCGAATTTCCGGCGTGTGAGACCGTCGCCCCGGCACCGTGCGACGCGAGACACGATGTCGGCACACCCGCGCGTCGCCCCGGCACTGTGCGACGCGAGACACGTGTCGGCACACCCGCGCGCACTGTGCGACGCGACGCGTTTTGTAACGGCCATTTTGTACCCGCTGAGCAAGTTTTGGGACGGCGGCTCCCCCATTTTACAAGTTCTGGGACTAATCTGCACCTAGCACGCAAGTTCTGGTACCTACAGTGTATATAGCTCTAAAAGAAAGCCAGTTTTGAGTATATCTTCCAAATAACTGAAAGCATCGTTGTCAACACGTGATTGCCATCAGGAACTTTGTATCAAATAATGATGTATGAGCGCGTGTACCACAAAGAATAGCTGCACCATCTAGTAATATACTATTATACCTCTGAGATGCTAGTAACTTCTAATATGTCTCGAGGGATTCAGCCACCTTATAGGCCCAGGGTAGTCGCCCTTGCCTGTCCTCAAGGCCGGACAAGTATAGTCCCTGGAGAATAAGGAAACGAGTTAGATCCGAGTGCGTGGGTCGGCGTATGTTCCGGCTCCGACACCTAAATACAGGATAGAAATCAGATCTTTGAAACTTTTGTTTGAACAAAAGGATTTTCAGTATTTGTTGTATTTGTACACGATGCGTGCCGTACAGTAACATTGACGAGACGACAAGTTGCTTTTCCGGGTGCAAAGTCGCTCAGTTCAGCTTGACGCACGACCTCGTTTAGCTCGAGCAGTACGCACCTAATCTAAGCGATCTTTGTTTAGTTCAGTTTTGGTTTGTTCACCCGTAATCCCGTGGAAACTAGGGGCCGCACTGCATCGATGGTGATTGATGAGCTAATTTTCTACTCAACCTGTCACGGCTATGAATTGGTGGATTGTCTCCCACACGATCTTTGAAGGCTATGCAATCTAGCTAGCTAATGCTGGGGAGTGAAGAAACTGTATAGGCTAAGGCGCCAGCGTATTTTTTGTAACAAAAAGTGCGTATTGCGCGCCCTTTCTGTTCCTTGTTGTATGTTAGTGTTTTTTTATGGTTTATGTATATTTTCCTGCGTAAGATACCGTACGTGTGCAGTATATAATCTTTTAAGTTTTGCTAATTCTCAGTGTCTAATATTTTTATTTTCTTTTATTTTTTTGAAACAGGGTCCATCCTCTCCTGTAATTCCTTCTAACCAATGTCTCCTTTTGACTTTCCAATTTTCTATCAGGTTTAATCAATTCGTAAAGTCCTATCTAACATAGATTAATACTATGTATGGAGTGGTACGGAAAATGAGAATAACTGCATGTTAATTAAAAAACTAAGAAATGTGATTGAGATTTAAGGAAATATTAGGATTCAGGATTTAATTCGACTACATGAGATATCAACGTATTGAAATCGGTGACCCAAGACGGTAACCATACGTGACACCGTTTGTATATGCTCACAACGGCCTAGAGCCTGAACCAAACACGTTCTACATATAAAACAAGTAGTATGACTCAGAGCTGTCAATGGCTCTCACTCACCCAAATCTACACACAACACAAATCATATGACTCACAGTTTGTGTAAAACCGAATGACAATTTGCATCTCACAGAACCCAACAAATTTTTGAAACCTTGTAAAGACTTAGTACTATTGTTGTATACTACTAAGGATAATCACTTTAGAGAAGCTTAGGATGGAGTCCTCACAACCTAGCCCAGCCGGCCAACACATCTCAACTGGTGGGTTACTCAACCTCAGTAATCACACTTAGTGAACACAAGACTGATCAATTCGTCATTTTACCCACCTGTTATTCCCTACACAATTTCATTTTTATTTTTTTTATTTTTTTGTGAGCCACTGATAATTGAGTCCCATATGTCATTTTAATTTCTTTTGGTACTTCTCTTAATCACTCTATTTACATGATGGGGCCTACTGTCATGCAAAGAGAGATCTTAACATGTTTTAAACAAAATTTTAAACTGGCTTGGGTGCACATGTCATTCGGACATTAATCTAATGGTTTAACGGCTAATCTCGTGGGCCCACATGTCAAGCCATCGATGTCTAGACGAGAGCGAGCCATGCGCGAGTGCATAATGACGTAAAGCCACACGGTCACTCCCGTGCGTCATCTTGAATGACATTTGTACTTGTTGGTTCCTTCGCACGCCGTGGAGTCGTTCCCGTGGTCGCTAGGACCAAGGTTGCCGGCAGCGGCGTTGCGATGGTTGCCAGTAGCGGCCAAAACAGAGGACCATCACTGTGAACGCCACAGGAAGAGATAGGGGAAAGAGAGAAGTGTGTTGGCATCTGGTGCTCCCCGCGAGTCCAAAGGTAGGCAGGTTTGAGCCGGGTGGACAGGCTCAACGGCAAGCTTGCTGGTGGCGGCAAAAAGTGAGGTTGACGTGGAGGAGGTAGAAAGGTTCAGTGGTGCTGTTTCTTGTTGGGCACGGTTTGAAGAAACTCCACACCATGCCTTGATGCTCAGTTGTGATGGAGAAGGCCATCGGCATTGATCTCTTTGTCCATGGCAACGACGACCCTCGGCTCGATGAGGATGGGGGATTCAGGTGCATGCAAATGCGAGGGAGTTGGTTAGAGAGAGGGAGAGGATCCAAGCAAAGATAAGGAAGCTGTCGGTTGGGACTGAGACTTACTAGAGAGGAAGAAGGGGAACGCGGTGGTGCATTGCTGGAGACAATGACAACGACCGGTTTCGCGACGTTTCCCTAGAGCAAGGGCCAACACCAGCATACGAGTGAGATTGGGAATATGAGGGGGAGCTATTGACAAGTTCTCTGGGGTTGGCTCACCATAGCACGTGAGGGGCACGAAAGTGCCTAAACGGCACGCTCGCCGAAGCCTAGATGCCGAGGATGTCCTAGCAACCGGCTTAATAGCAAGTGCTAATATCAGCTCAGCGAGGTGCATGAGAGTAAGAGGGAGACAATGGCGGGGTTGGCGATGCGAAAGAGAGAGCGAGAATGACGCAATCGAGATGGGGATAGAAGAGGGGTAACAGGGCAGTGCCGGTCAAGATAGAGAAGTGATGGCGGGGCGACAGTTGCCCATGCCGTGAGTGACGTGGCACCGGAGCAAAATGCGTACGTGTTCCGAAGTGATGGGCGGCTAGACAACGAGCTCACGGAGCAGAAGAGCGGCGCGTGGCGTGCTTGTGTGGAAGGGGAGGCCTGAATGGTGGGTCTCACAGGTTAGAGAGGGGAGGGAAGGTCATGCGGGCGCATGCACTGGATGGAGCTGGGCCGAGGCCCGGTGCGCAGAGAGATGGCCCGAGAGGTGGCTTAGAGGGTAACGAGCTTTCTTCTTTTTCTTTTCCTTTTATTTTGTTTTGTTTTAGGTTTTGAATTTTCTATAGGATCAAAAACTAGTTGTTTAAATCAACAAAAATTTGCAGAGGGTCTAATTATGCTTTATGACCTATATGGATTTTCTCATATTAAACTAATTCATATTTGACTGTTATTTGAATACAAGTCCAATTATGTCTTAATTTAGGTTTGAACTGTAAGTAGGTGAAATAATTTCCAAGAATTTATGAAAAATTTGTTTTTGGGTTTAGAAAGAGAAATGAGCCACAAATACATAATTTTATAAATTTCTAATGAAGATGAATTCACCAGATTAATATATTACAGTTTTGCCAATATGGAATTTGTTTAAATAATATTTTATTTAAATATTCAATTTAGCTCCAAATCATTCAAGAATTTTTAGAGGTATTCTTAAAGGTGTATAAGACCTAGAAAAATTATTAAAGTGGATTTGTCACAGGTTCCAATTAATGGTTATTTTAGGTCAAAACTGTAAGGTTTTTGAAATTAGAGTGGCTTTTATATTAATCTTAACGTAGAAATGATATAATATGAAGTATTGTATTTTACACTAATTATAAAATGTCTGATTTACATAAGTTTATATAGATTGGTCATTACAGAAAATCTCAACCAACTGGAGAGAACCTCCTGACATCGAGAGTGAGGGAGGGTGAATCTACTGACGTCGATGAAAGCCTATAAAAATTTAATAAATGCATTCCATGATAACATCTTTCATTATCTGAAAAATATAAAAGTCTAGAAAGCAGAATAGCATAACGTACCATGGTCCGCTAAACCAAGATCTAAATCTCATGACTGATTGGCAGAAAATCTCACTGATCAGGAGAAAAAGGCACGAACAAAATATTCATTCCATACAAGTACGCTTTTAGACAGAAATCCAAACAAACCTAATGCAGCGCATCATTCTAACAATCTGCTCGATCGGCCGGTAGATACCCAACCAAGCGACCACAGCAGGGGCCACACGGAGTCTTCTGACACGCAGCAGATCCTGACCGTCCTCCAACCCTATCCACTCCTAACACCTCCCTCCGTGCTCCCCGTCCACCAACACCGGCGCCACCAGCCCAGCGGACCGCCCACACATCCCCGCTTCCCACCCAATCGCGTCCCAGCGATCCGCCACGTCACCACCGGCGCATGTACACCGGGTCTTTCCGCCCCGGTCCACTGCAGCGCCCGTGCTGCGCAGATATGACAATTTCCACTTGAACCCTCGAATATTTATTTTATCACAATAACACCCCTGCACCAATAATTGCCTGCTTTGCTCGGTATTTCTCATGGAGTCCTACTACTGCGAGTATTAACTTATTCGTAAATAGATGATAATATAGGGGGTTTAATGGTAAAAGTTGCTTGATGCGGGAAAATATCCTCGCCCACCCAACTCTCACCTCCCTCCGCTTCTTCACTTCACCCCTCGGCTTCGAGGGTTTTTTCTTTCTTTCTTTCTTTTTTTCTTTTTTTGTTCTTCCTTTTTCCGTTTCGAATTTCTTCTTCTTCTCCTCCCGTTTTGGGTTGGATTCGCCAACCCAAACCCTAATAAACCGATCTCCCCTACTGATTCGGGAGGAGGCGGGCGGGCGGGCGATCGATCGCCATGCAGCAGCAGCGGATGAAGCAGGCGGCGGCCGTGGCGGCGCAGCAGCAACAGCAGATGATGCAGCAGGCGCTGCTCATGCAGCAGCAGCAACAGCAGCAGCAGCAGGCGGCGCAGCAGCCGCCCTTGTTCCCGCCTCACCACCCGCACCCGGGCCTCCTCGCCGCGCCGCAGGTGTGGCTCCTTACTTGCTCCCGCGATTCCTCTGTTCGATCGCTCTCGTTTGCGCCGGGTTGATGGTTTCCGGGGGTTTGGGGGTTCGATTCGGTGGGATTTGGGGGTTCCCCGGGGGGGGCGGGGGGTGGGTGGGAGTTGGCATGATTCTTGTTCTAGGGTTGAGGTCTCTGGGTTTGGTTATTCGGTGGAAATGTTTGGGGGTTTGGTTGCTCCGCTGTTGCGATTTGCCATGTCGCGGCTTATTTTCGGGAATTTGTGGATTCTCGTCTTTGGGCGCGTGTTCGTGCGGGAAAATTTAGGTAGGGTTTGTGGAATTAGGGTTTTCGTCGGACGGGGCCGTCTTCTGGGAGCTTGTTTCTGAGTGGGTTTCAGATCTTACTCTAGTACGCTAAGCTAAGTAGCCAGTTTACCAATCATTATGCTTTTTAAGTGCTGTTGTTTTAGGGTATCTATGCTTGAGTACGCTGTGTGGAATTAGGTGCATGTGGATGCTATAACTGCGTGGGGTATGATTTACATGTTAGATTATGGTAGGTTTAATGAGTGATGACAGTGAGGTAAATATGTTTGTGATGGAGTTTTATGTGATATTGTAATCTTCATAGTGGTAAATATGTTTGTGCTTTCAGTGTTGGTTTCTTAACTTTGAAGTGGACAGTATGTAGTGGGAACTGTAAATGAGTTCGGAGTGCCTGTGAGGGTCAGGTGAAATTAGTCCGGTGATTGCTCAATAAGTCACCATTTAAGGATGTGGTTTACGTTTTGGTTGTATTTGGTCATAAATAAGTGCACATTTACTGGTGACTGGCATGTGAATGTACCATAATTATGCTAAAAATATCCTTTTCCTATTTCATCCTCTTGGCGTGTTCAGAAGTTGAGATGCCACTTCAGTCTTGAGTTTTAGTCTGTTATTTGTAGTTGCACTCATGCTAAACTCCATTTTTCTGTTAGTAGTAGCAGTTTTGGCATGTTGGGATTCATTTTATATGATTATACTTCTAGCTATTCCAAGTACTAGCTGGTGAGTCAGTTGTGCAAAGTTCTGCTAAGCATGTTCAAATTAGATGCATTTTCAGTAGTGCAAATGCTGCCTGCACTGAGTACAGCAAGTGTTTGTTACATGTTGACAGTATTGTATTGCTATTCTGTTCAGCTTGTCTCTGCTCATAATTCAATCACTGCAAGAAATCTACAATAAAAAGATATTCTTTAATTTCTTTACTTAAAATGAATAGAAAACGGTGGATCCTAGTTTGCCAGTGAGTATTCATACAGGGAATCTGACATGCGACAACATTCACGTACCCACTGGACTAGGGAACTAGTCAGATGATATTTGCAGGCCTTATTGCATTCATGTTTTTGAAGTGATTTTGATGTTTCATTTGCATATTTTTACTTCTACATCGTTTAACTACTTCCTTTTAAAAATGTTAGGGTCGTATCTGTGTTTGTGACACTTGTATTTTTGCAGATAGAGCCCATCGTTAGTGGAAACCTGCCTCCTGGGTTCGATTCAAGTGTATGCCGCAGCGTGTAAGTGTTGATCATTTGAACTTTTCGGTTATCTTATGCCCTAAAGACTGCTTTCCTTGGAAATTTATCATTTCATGTATAGAAGACACTTCTATGTAAAATGTGGGCTCAATTTTTTACATTCTCAACTGGTAAACTCCAAATTGAATATGTTCTTCAGATTGCCTGATGATCTGAATCAAGTTTTCTTCTGCTTGTTGCAACATAGGCTCACATTCTTCCTTTATGGTACTCATTGTTGATGTTCTGAATAGGTATGTCGGCAATATCCATCTCCAAGTTACAGATGCACTACTCCACGAGGTCTTCCAAAGTATTGGTCTAGTAGAAGGGTGCAAACTCATCAGAAAAGAAAAGGTGACTTGTGCTCTTTCAAACAAAATTAGCTGTTTTTTTTAATACATACTATGTTTTCTATACAATATACATCATTTTCTTGCTTTGTAAATGGTGCTAGTTTTAAGGCATTATTATCAATGTACGATAGTATTAGACAACTTGTATGCGATATGTTGCATTCCGACATGACACAGACAGCTAGCCAAGATGCATGCTCCTAGACAAAAGGATTTATGGTATCATAGTGTAGTATTTGATTTGTTTATTTTTGTGCATAATGGTTAAAATCTCAAAACCCTACTGTGATGAAGCTGTAAGTGTGTGTTTCAGAGTATTTGATTTGTTTGGATTGGCATGGTAGATAAAGGTTACATAAATGCCATAAACCCTAGTTCTGAGCAACTACTCCCTCCGATTTAAAATATAAGTGTTTAGAATTTCAGGCAGTCAAATATTTTCTAGTTTAACCATCAATGTAGAAAGAATTACCGACATTCATAGCTACAAATTGATACTACCATATCCATCATGACATATACTTTCATAATATAAACTTATTTTTGTTTGAAACAACATATTTTTGAAGAAACTGATGGTCAAAATGTCACTTTGAAGACTGTATCAATGTCCAAAACTACTTACGTTTTAGATCAGAGGGAGTACTTGCAAGGAAGCTTTCAAATGCTGGCTGGTATATTTAACTAACAAATGTTCACCTAGGCCAGATAGATAAATAACTCAATTCACCTCTTGTTAGGACTATTATCTTGCTATTTTAGTAATGACTGTCTTCTCTCGCTTGAGAAAGCTGTGGCATGGTGCATTTTTGTTTGTCTTTTAGTTACTTCATTACTATCGTTCTTTTTCTAGAATGAATTTGTTGTATTGCTTGTGTTAATATGCCATTGACCTTTGTTCTTTTAATCTTGCAGTCATCTTTTGGTTTCGTTGACTATTATGACCGTAGATCTGCTGCACTTGCAATTGTATCGCTCAATGGTAGACAACTGTAAGTGTTTGGTTTTCAATATTGATTATCTATGAACAATACTAATGTAATGTCCCGTCTTTTGCATTAACATTTCTTACGATGCTGAATAACCAGGTTTGGCCAGCCAATAAAAGTCAATTGGGCATATGCAAGTACACAGAGAGAGGATACATCAGGTTTGGAACTGAAAGATAACCTAAATGTTCCATTGTATTTACTTGTTATTTCCAGTTCGTGCGCATCCTCGTGCATTTGAATGCGATTGTTGAAACTGAGCTCTGCTGATGGCTGTTTATTCTTGCAGGTCATTTTAACATCTTTGTTGGGGATCTTTGCCCAGAGGTCACAGATGCTGCTTTGTTTGCTTTTTTCTCGGCATATTCTACCTGCTCGTAAGTGTTTGATAGCTCTGTGTGTATTCTCCCATTTGTACAGGATATTCTGTCTTATCACTTTAGCTTGGTAACTTCTGCAGAGATGCTAGGGTTATGTGGGATCAGAAGACTGGACGATCCAGAGGGTTTGGTTTTGTTTCTTTTAGGAATCAGCAGGTAGTGTCACTGATAACTAAAACATTTGTCTGGACTCGGGGCTACTGTTAAGTTTATTTGAACTGCTGTTCCATCATCTTACTTTGTTATTCATTGACAGGATGCACAAACTGCCATAAATGAATTGAATGGTGCGCTCCCTGCTCCTTACTGTTAGCCATGTCTCATTCTGGAGCATCTGGTTAGCTTCAGTGATACGATGATAATGCTGCTTGTTCTTCTTCTGTTCAGGGAAGTGGCTTGGCAACCGTCAAATTCGTTGCAATTGGGCAACAAAGGGTGCTAATGCTGGTGAAGAGAAGCAAAATACAGACTCCAAGGGTATGGTAGAGTTGATGAATGGCTCATCAGGTGAATATATGCACTTTTTATTCCTGAGCTGCTTATTTTAATTTCAGTTAATATATGATCGTATGATATGGAATCATCGACTAGCAACAGTTGAACTTATCATTACTGTAGGAGTGTAGTTTTCTAATGTATCAGAACTAAGAGTTGAATTTATATTTTAGTTGTTCTGTTACATTTGGAACTCCACTGCAAAATGGGGGTTCCAGTCTTAATTCTTTGGTAGACCAGGAATTAGAATAATGGTTTTCTTCTCACAGAATGAATCTATAAATAAATCTGTGAAATCCTCTGTGGTACATTATTTACTGGCTAGAAACTACTGACTAGCAAAGTATTTTCATTGTTCCTGATATACAGAAGCTGGCAAGGAGAATGCAAAAGAAGATGGTCCTGAAAATAACCCACAGTATACAACTGTTTATGTTGGCAATCTTCCCCATGATGTAATATCTCTGTTCCAATTCAATTTTGTGTTGGTTCTTGTTGGTTGTGCATATTGTGTTTGCTCATCACTAACTTTGTTGGCTCTTGTTTACTAGATCAACAGCAATGATGTGCATCGCTTTTTCCATTTACTTGGGGCTGGCTCAATTGAGGAGGTCCGTGTAACACGCGATAAAGGATTTGGCTTTGTGAGGTACAGCACCCATGAAGAAGCTGCACTAGCAATTCAGACGGGTAATGGCCAACTTATTGGCGGGAGGCAGATCAAGGTACTTCATCTTCAGATATTGACATTCCCATAAATAAATTCCATTTTCACCTAGTTAGTAAGCTCATCGGATTAACAGAGGATAAATCTAGTTATTGTGTGGTAGTGATTGAATTCCCATATTTGTCCAAATCTCGCAGTGCTCTTGGGGAAGCAAGCCAACTCCACCAGGGACAGCATCTGCGCCGCTGCCCCCACCGGCACTAGCACCATACACCCCTGGTGTGTCTGCAACTGACCTCTTCTCCTACGAGCGCTCCCTGGCACTGAGCAAGATGGCCACCAACCCAGCCCTCCTGGGTCAGCACGCTGCCCTGAGGCAGGCTGCTATGGGCATGGGCGCCGGAGCCAGCCAGGCCATCTACGACGGTGGCTTCCAGAGCATCAACCCGCAGCAGCAACAGCAACAGCAACAGCAACAGCTCATGTACTACTAGAGTGGCTACATGAAGACGACAGCTCATGTACTCTACTAGAGTGACTACATGAAGACGACGACGGCAGGATGACCCTTCGCTGCTGCTGCCCTCCCCCTGATATATACATAGTAGATGAAACCTCACCAGGGGCTTTTCTTTTGTTAATCCTTATTATTGCCACCTGGTAATTCATGACCCTTCGCTGCTGCTGCCCTTTCTCTTTTGCTCCGGGTCCCCCGGCTATATATAATACTACTGTAGAACATATGTATTCCTAGAGGACATGCAAATGTTTGGGGTGCCTTCCTCCCTGGCTTATATTTTCACCTTATATGTGCAGTGTCTGCAGTCTAATCGAGTACTCGACATCTTTTCATCTACAGCTGCGCATATCTTGTGAAATGGTTTTGGAAGTTTTATCTTTAGTTGATTTGTCCTTCTCAAACAAGGCTGGGTTTGCTTTTCAAATTGAGTAAATTACTCAAAAATATAATTTCAGGACATCTTATTACACTTACCACACCTTTTGGACCTTTTTCATAAAATCACAACTTTTGAATTAATCTCTAACAGATAACCCATATCGGACACTTTTAAGCATTTGATAACAAAACAGACATGACGGGCTCATTTGTTAATGCCTACGATTTTAGGCTACCTAGAGAACTAAACATTGTTTTAATGGTTAGCAGAGGCGATTGTAATGCATCCCGTGTCCATTCCACTAGGAATCAAGCCTCAATAAAATATTGGACTCTACGGAGCTATTTTCCAAATATTATCCTATCGATCTGTTGGTGCTATACCTTTTCTCTTGACAAGAATGGTTTGTGATAGAATGTGTCTGTTCATCCTGAAGAACTCTAGGGATATCAATCCCAATGCCGAAAATTTTACCATGTTTAGTAGCTTTTCAATGGTTTCTTTTGCCTTACCAGGAATGAGCAGTCTTGTCATATAATTAGTAATTTGCTCCTCGTGTCTCACTAAAATGAAATTTTCTTTCATAGACAATATACCCATGGATAGCGAGGTCTCCAGGGAATATAGTCAAATTTTAAGCTCAACAAATCCAATTTTTGATAAAAGCTGCATAAATTCATATATACTATGGTATACGTGTGTACATGTTTGCGAGTTGTACTGGTTTTCTAGGAAAAGAGGCCACGTGAGCTCAGGCTCATGTGCTTTTCAGCCCATGCGAAGATTCAAGCCCAACAGAAAGGTGGCCTTCCCGGCGTACGGCGTATTCCCGTTGCTCACACAGCACTCTTCCGAGCTCGCCGCCGCCATGTCCCGTTTCGCTCGGCGCCTCGCCGGAATCCCGTGGCGCGAGATCGCCGGAGAAGCTGCCTCCCGCTCCCTCTTGGTCGCGCAAGCCTTCTGCGCCGTCCACGTCGTGAACGCCCACGTCATCTCCCTCGCCTACGTACGTACGCTCTCTTCCCATCTATCTCTCTCTCTCCGCGCTCTCTCGTTGCCCTGACGCGTCGTTGTCGTTGCAGCTGCGGGGACCGAGCATGCTGCCGGCGCTGCACCTGTCGGGGGACGTGGTGGCGGTCGACAAGGTGAGTGGGCGGCTCGGGCGGGTGTCCCTCGGGGACGTCGTGCTCCTACTCTCGCCGGAGAACCCGCGCAAGACGGTCGCCAAGCGCGTCCTCGGGATGGAGGGCGACGCCGTCACCTACCTCGTCGACCCCGGGAACAGCGACGCCTCCAAGACCGTCGTGGTAAGTAGCAGCAGGAAGATCCAAGAGGACAAAACCTTGGGTTTGATTGATACTAGCATGAGCTTCGTTTCGCTAACTGGATTGGGTTGCGAATTTGATGCTCTTGGTGTTCTAAAAATTAGAATTTGGTCGTGCACTAAAGCAGATCCATGTTAGGTATAAAACTTTAGGCATTATCTTAAGGATCTCCTAGCCACGGTCTAGAACACCTAAGCTTTGGTTTCTCAGTAGGCATTAGCTTGCTTACCACCGTTGGAGGAAGATGCCATCGGCGTAGTTGTACTGGTGCGAGGAAGAAGAGGTTGGTGAAGATGTAGCGGAGGGAACCGGCGTCCTTCGGGTCGCCACCGACACTGTCCAGGAACCGGCGTCGTCGTCTCCGGCGGCGTCGGCCTTCCCGTAGCTCCAACGCTCCCCTAATCGGATCGGGGCTTGAAGTGTAGGGATTAGGGTTTTGTCTCACGTGAATTAACCCACACGTTCGACCCCGGCAATCCCCTTCTTATTTAGCGCTGTGCCACGGGGGACCGAAACCATTAGTTGGTTGGGTGCCCCCGATTAGGGCGCGAGTTGTTGAGCTGCACGTTGGTGCAGAGCTCTATCCTTATCCCTTTTGAGTGACCGTTAGATCAATTCCAACATTCTCCCCCTTGATCGTAAGGTCAAATCTTAATAGAAAATATACCAAAGCAAAGTGTTACAGTGACCAATGAAATGCCACTGAACCTCAGTACTTATAGTATACCGTCCTATCTCGAAATGAAAACATGTTACTTAATGGGAGATGGTTTCATTCGATGGTCCCTTTATTCCAGGATCAAAAGCTCTCCAGTAAACCCATGCCGGCTACATGACTACAAAATATACTGGGTGGCAAGCCTTTCGTGAGCGGATCCGCAAGCATTTCTGTCGTACTTATATGCTTAACATTAATGGTGTGATCCTGGATTCTATCTTTCACAACATGATACTTAATGTCGATGTGTTTGGCAGCACCACTCGACTTGTTGTTACTCGTATAGAAGACTGCGGGTTCATTGTCGCAGTATAACGTTAGTGGTCTAGAAATACTATCCACAACTCTTAATCCGGGAATAAAATTCTTTAGCCATACAGCCTGCCCGGTGGCCTCATAACATGCTATAAATTCCGCCTGCATCGTGGAGGATGCAGTGATCGTTTGTTTTGAGCTTTTCCAAGAAATAGCTCCCCCTGCAAGTGTGAAGATATATCATGAAGTGGATTTCCTACTATCCACACACCCAGCAAAATCAGCATCTGAATAACCAACAACTTCCAGGTTATCAGATTTTTTATACGTTAGCATGTAATCTTTGGTGCCTTGCATATAGCGTAGGACTTTCTTAGCGGCCTTCCAGTGGTCCGGTCCTGGATTTGATTGATATCTGCCAAGCATCCCGGTTACAAAAGCCAAGTCAGGGCGCGTACAGACTTGAGCATACATGATGCTTCCGACAGCAGAAGCATAAGGAACCGACTTCATCTGATCAGTTTCATATTGGTTCCTTGGACATTGAAATGTCCCAAACTTGTCGCCCTTGACTATAGGGGCAGGTGAGGCAGAGCACTTATGCATATTATATTTCTTTAGTACTCTCTCAAAGTATGCCTTTTGTGATAGTCCCAACATACCTTTGGACCTATCCCGGTGAATCTCAATACCGAGAACATATGAGGCTTCACCGAGATCTTTCATATCAAAATTGGAAGACAAGAATCTCTTGGTTTCATGCAACATATCCTTATCGCTGCATGCCAATAAAATGTCATCCACATACAGGACTAAAATGGTGAACTTGTTGCCCTTAAACTTGATGTATATGCAGTTGTCCACCTCATTTTCCTTAAAACCAAAAGTTCTGATGACTTGATCAAACTTAAGGTACCATTGTCTTGAAGCCTGTTTTAAGCCATAAATTGACTTCTTTAAACGGCATGCCATATGCTCCTTTCCTTCCACAACAAAACCTTCTGGTTGTGTCATGTAAACGTCCTCGTTTAAGTTGCCATTAAGGAATGCCGTTTTGACATCCATTTGATGTAGCTCTAGATCATAATGAGCAACAAGTGCCATGACTATTCTGAAAGAATCTTTAGTTGAGACCGGCGAGAAGGTTTCATTATAATCGATCCCTTCTCTTTGTGTGAAGCCCTTTGCTACGAGTCTCGCTTTGAACCTTTCGATATTTCCTTTGGAGTCATATTTAGTTTTGTAGACCCATTTGCAGCCTACCCTTTTAGCTCCATCAGGAATTTCTACTAAGTCCCAAACATCATTTGAGCTCATAGACTTCAATTCGTCTTCCATGGCGTCAAACCACTTGGACGAATTTTCTCCTTTAATGGCTTCCTTATAAGAGATTGGGTCCTCTGCCTTCCCTATATCATTTACATCTTCATTCATATAAACAACATAATCATTTGGGATGGCAGATCTTCTTTCTCGCTGTGACCTTCTCACAGGCTCATTAGTGGCTTCATTGTTTGTCGCGGGGAAATGTTGAGGCTCAGCATTAGGTGCTGCATTAGGGTTTTCTTCATCCTCAACATTTGGTGCGTCGACATTAGGTACTGCATTGTCTACTGGGGGGTTGAACACCGTCGTTGGAATGAGTCTATCTTGGACAATCGAGAATGGGACACATACCCGTTTCTCCTCAAGATCTACATTCCTAGGTTCAACTATTTCATTATCCTCAAAGAACACAGCTTGCCTCGTTTCTACGAACTTAGTTGAGTGATTTGGACAGTAGAAACGATATCCCTTTCCCCTATGAGGATATCCAATAAAATGGCAGCTGATGGTCTTCGGATCCAGTTTCTTAATTTGTGGATTGAATACCTTAGCTTCAGCGGGGCACCCCCACACACGTAAATAATTCAAGCTCGGTTTCTTTCTCGTCCACATCTCATAAGGCGTGTTCGGTGCTGATTTAGTGGGAGCTAAATTAAGTACATGTGCGGCTGTCTTTAGTGCCTCCATCCATAAATTTACTGGTAAAGTCGAGTGACTAAGCATGCTTCGCACCATGTCCATAAGTGTGCGATTGCGACGCTCAGCTACTCCATTTTGCTGAGGTTCACCAGGCATTGAATATTGGGCAATTATTCCATTTTCAGCAAGGAACTTTGCAAAAGGTCCAGGAATTTGCCCATAAGGAGCGTGTCTTCCATAATATTCACCACCACGATCAGACCTTACAACTTTAATCTTTAGGTTTAGCTGATTTTCAACTTCAGCTTTATATATCTTGAATTTGTCTAAAGCTTCAGATCGATCGCGAATGGGATATATGTATCCATAACGTGAGTAGTCATCTGTGAATGTGATGAAATATTCAAAACCGTCCACAGACTTTATATTAAAGGGTCCGCATATGTCAGTATGTATAAGGTCAAGGATCCCTTCGGCTCTTATTGCTCCTTTCTTAATTATCTTAATATATTTTCCTTTTATGCAGTCAATACAATTGTCCATATCAGAGAAGTCTAAAGGGTGAAGAATTTCTTCTTTTATTAAACGTTCCATTCTCCCCCGCGAAATGTGGCCCAAACGACGATGCCACAATTTCGAAGAAGGATTTTGACTTCTCTTTTTCTTATCGACATTCTCATGACTACATTCATTCACAGATGCATTCAAGTCATTATGAGATTCACAAGGAGATAACATATATAGTTTGCCTCGTCTGACAGCGAGGCCAACAATATCATTATTTAACTTAAGCGTACATCGTTTATTATGAAACGAACATTCAAAACCTAAATCATCCAAACAAGATACGGAAATTAAATTCCTACTTAAGGTAGGTACATAAAGAACATCATGAAGCTGAAGTAGGAAGCCGGAGTGCAACTCCAAAGTGAGAGATCCCACAGCTTCAACGTCAGCTTCTTGATCATTTGCCACCTTAAGCTTTCTTGTTCCCCTTCCTAAAGTTCTCCTTGTATGGAATCCCTGTAAAGAATTTGCAACATGAATAGTTGCACCTGAGTCAATCCACCAAGTACTTTGGGAATAATCAACATAAAGTGATTCATCAACAAAAGTGATTTCATCAGTACCTTTCTTGTTGAGCCACTTTAAAAATTCAGCACAATCTTTTCTGAAATGGCCTGGCTTCTTGCAGAAATTGCAAAGATTATTGTTTGCAACTCCAGACCCACTTGGTTCTGTGTGAACCTTTTCTTTCCCTTTAGGGCTCATAAATGGCTTCTTGTTGGGCTTATGATCGGCAGGTGCTTGAAACTTTCTTTTGGCTTGACCAATTTGAAGTGCTTGGTCCTTTTCTCTTTCAGCACGCAACCTTTCTTCTTCTTGGGCACAGTGAGCGATCAACTCATTTAGGGTCCATTTGGTTTGTTGAGTATTGTAGTTGATCATAAAAGGCCCAAAATCTTTAGGTAACGAAGTCATAATAAAATGGACTAAGAAGTCCTCATTAATTATCATGTCCATAGTTTTGAGTTTAGCTGCTGCATCACTCATCCTAAGGATATGATCTCTTATGTTGCCATTCCCATCATACCTCTCATTAGTAAGCCTCTGAATGAGACTTGTAGCATACGCCTTTGAGGAGCCTTTGAATTGCCCCTCAATGGACTTTAAATAGTCAGAGGCATTGGGACTTTCTGGGATAGCTCCCCTAATGCCCTCGGAGATAGCCATTCTCATGATTAGGAGAGACATCCTATTGGAGTCCTCCCACTTTTCTACCTTAGCATCATAAGCCTTCTTGAGCGCCTCATACCCAGTTACATTTGCAGGTGGTTCAACTGGTTTATCTTCCCTCAACGCAAGGTCGAGTTTATTGAGCCCTAAGGTGCACATAATTTGATCCCTCCATGTTGGGAAATTACTCCCCGTAAGTGGTTCAATGTGGTCAACAGACTTGGCCACATGAATAGTAGCGGAAGCTGAAATAAATTCAAAAATTCATAAGCATAGGATACATGACAAAGTTTGCAAAAAAAGTAACTCTAATTCGCATCACCGTTGGGCAGAAAACGAAAAAGAATTAATTGACATAAGAGGGAGTGGCTCAAAATTATAAATCAACGTTGGTCAGAATTATAAATTTGAGCCAAAAATTCTCAGAATAAATATCAATTTTATAACATTAATTTTCAGCATACATTGATATTTAAAATGAGAACATTATTGAAGAAAATGCCATAATATGCTTTTAACATTAAAATTTTCTGAACAAAATTTCCCGTTGGTTCCACTTTATCCAGAAAAGTTAAACATAAATTTACAGAACATTATTTGGGCATTTTAGAATTATTTAACAGTGCCAAGCATTAACAGAAAGAAAATATACACTGGAAATACAAAAATAGCCCAAATTTCCTTTTGGCCCAAAATACCCACGGCAGCCTGCTTTGTTTCTCGGTCCAGCAGCCAAAATAACCGAAAACAAAAAGGGTCAACTAAACTTGGGCCGCAGCCCACGGCTGAATGCGGCCCAAAAGCTCCCCACGGCCCATTCTTCCTCCCCGCACCCCTGGCTTCCTCTGATGTCGTCCGATCGGATCGGACGGCCCTTATCTGGCCCGCGCGGAACAAAAAACCCGGCGCCCGGCCGGAAAACCCTAGCCATTTGCCCCCGGGGAGCTCCCGTTTTTCCCGCACCCGAGAGAGGCGGCGCCCGGCGACGGCCGGGAGGCCGGGTCGCCGGAGAGGCCGGCGGCGCGGTATCTCCTCCGGTCCCCTCCATCCTCCGCTCCCCTACTCCCCTTTTTCTTGGTTCCCGAGAGAGAGCGACGGCGCCAAGCACCCGACTCGCCGGCGGCCATGGAGTCGCGGTGGCTCCGTTCGCCGGAGGAGCGCGCCCGGCCCTGGGCCGCGCGCTCCTCCGTCGAGCGATGCCGCCGGGTCTCCCGTACGGCCTTCCTTCCGCGCATCGTCCCCGAAGAGGCGACGGCGGCGCGGCGTTGATGTCCTCGCATGGCGGCAACGACCGTGCGGTCCCCGGAGGGTGGAAGACATCAATGCGGCGTCATGAGGTGAGTCCCGAAGCCCCTTCTTTCTTAATTTCATTCTTTTAGGGTTTTGGGATGGGGAATTTTTCTTTTCTAGGGTTTCGGATTTGGGGAAAACCGGTGGAGGACATGGAATTGGATCGGGGATTGCTTAATTTCAAACATTTGGACTCAATCCCCTCCTTCTCTTTGCTAAATTTGGGAGCACATTAAAACAATTGGCTCGGCCAGAGGGTAATTAGGGTTCTAGAGAGGCTAGGATCGCTCTGATACCACTGTTAGGTATAAAACTTTAGGCATTATCTTAAGGATCTCCTAGCCACGGTCTAGAACACCTAAGCTTTGGTTTCTCAGTAGGCATTAGCTTGCTTACCACCGTTGGAGGAAGATGCCATCGGCGTAGTTGTACTGGTGCGAGGAAGAAGAGGTTGGTGAAGATGTAGCGGAGGGAACCGGCGTCCTTCGGGTCGCCACCGACACTGTCCAGGAACCGGCGTCGTCGTCTCCGGCGGCGTCGGCCTTCCCGTAGCTCCAACGCTCCCCTAATCGGATCGGGGCTTGAAGTGTAGGGATTAGGGTTTTGTCTCACGTGAATTAACCCACACGTTCGACCCCGGCAATCCCCTTCTTATTTAGCGCTGTGCCACGGGGGACCGAAACCATTAGTTGGTTGGGTGCCCCCGATTAGGGCGCGAGTTGTTGAGCTGCACGTTGGTGCAGAGCTCTATCCTTATCCCTTTTGAGTGACCGTTAGATCAATTCCAACAATCCAGTCTCCAGATGCTTGACAGCATCTTTTATGTTAGGAAAACATAATGGCTGATCCAGTGTTTGTTGTCCTCGAGATGTGACTCTTGACTTCAGATTTCCTAGATTTGGGCTACTTTGGTATTGGTTCGGTACGAGATACAGTGCTACTACCCCTAAACAGAACCACTAATGGTATGATCAGATACCTGATGAATTAGGATTGTATGGTCAAACAAACAAGCTGATAGGCGCCAGCACTATTAGCCTATCGGAAGATGCAATTCTTATTTCTCAAACGATGATCATAGCTTAGCTTATTGAGTTTTTTTTTATGTTAAAACGTTACCTAAATGACATTGCTGCTCTCAAGGACTGAAATTCTTCTGTTTATGTTCGTTGCGGTTTTAGTGTTTCGCCAGGTGAATGTTTGAAACATGATGTCTTCCATGCTTTGTTCAGTTTTAAATTCCTTTTGTTATGACTGTCTTCTTCTAAATATTTACCATCACATTTATTTTCGATGTCATATAATTATAGGTACCCCAAGGTCATATTTGGGTGCAGGGTGACAATGTTTATGCATCTACAGATTCAAGGCAATTTGGACCTGTGCCTTATGGTCTTGTTACAGGGAAGATATTCTGTCGGGTAAGCTGAAGTCTTCGCTGCTTTGCTTCCTCGTTAGTTCAATGAAAGCTTGATGGAAGTTCTCGAGCCGTGCCTTGCTTTAATCTTTATGGGTGCTGTTAAAAATTTACCCGTGATCAGATTTGGCCTCTAATTGGAGTTCAACCTTTGTTTTGGGCATTGTTTCATGAGTTTTGATATCAGCAACTAGTGATAATTTTAAACGTAATGGAAACTGACTCATAGCTTTACTCTATGCTGTGAATATTTGGGCATTTAGTTATTTATAATTAGTTTTCGGGCAAAATTGAGCTTCAAGTGCTTCAATATCTTATAATTCCATGTTTAATTCTCACAGTTTGGGCTGTTGACTAAATTTGACTAATGATTATTAGCTGGAGCAAACATGTTATGATGACTTATAGTGAGCTGTTGGGTAAGTGAGTACTCTGCATCTGGGTTGCCTCTGGGCAAGTGCTCATATGTGAACTGAAGTCTACAAGGTTTGGATATCTTTGAGCACAAAACAGAATCTATTCGTTCATGAAAAGGTGATACCTCAATTTTATGCCCTGGTTGAGCCAGTGATCAGGCCCTGGAGAAATTCTCATTTTGGTTACTCGTGGGGGCAATATTGGCCCTTAATATATCACAAGTGTTCTTTACTAAAATTACTTGAGGAACCCTGAAATAGCTGAGATTCTTAGAAACCAGGGCATCCAGTGTCTGTTAGACTTGTTCTAAGATGAACAGTAGTAATCAGTACAGTCCAAAAAACCAGGATAAACCTAGCGGTTGAAGGGGCATTGATTTGAACTGGAAATATTTAGCTCAGGCATTGTCTGTAGATCATTTTCGTACACTAGATATCACAGCATATGCGTAATTTCATCACCGTTTCTTCATTAGAAGCTCATAAGCCACAAAATTTGATTTGGATGACCTGGAAGTTAGAACAATTTTTAGTGAGAACAATTTTTGTTTTACTGAATTCAATGTGGACTGGGGCTTATCTTGCTTGAAATTTACTACTTATTGATGTCCATGGTGGTACAGCTAAGGTTTAGGATCCAGTGTGGTCTGTTGTTACTAATTATTTAATGCATCAGCCAAATGCCGCCACAGCGGCATGGGGATTGAGGACATCCTCCTAAAATATTATCAGTTCTAGTTTCCGCTTGACGTGAAATGTGAATATGACAGTATGTTTAATCTCAGATTTGGCCACTTAGGAGTTTTGGTTTGATTGATTCAAAGGAGTAGCCCAGTGGAGGTAAACTCAACCTTTTTCGTATGTTCTCAAAATCCCTGTCTCTCTATCTACCTCTTTCTGTGTGCTAACTTCTTTGTTTTGTCCAGAGGTTTATATGAGAATTGAGGCCCTGCATTTTATGATGCATTATACCCGTCATGAGTGGGTGTATCTTGATATTTACCATAGAGTGTTTATCATTTGACAATTTTGGTCCTCGCCCTCCGAAGTCTCAACCAGCATGTGTATTCCGGTATAATTCATATTTCTGGTGCTCCCGTTGCAACTTACGGTCACTGACTTTTGTAAAGAATTGAACCCGATCGAATGAGGGTTTAGAGCTTGATTGAACAGCCATCGGTTTAACATTTGCAATTGAACTTACTTCTTGATTGCTTGAGTTGACCTCAATAAAGCTTGAGTTGTGCTTTGAAACCTTGTTTATTCAAGCCATTTATTGATAAGTAACTGATTCATCATCCCGGTACACACTCGTATCACGTGGTTTGCAAAATCTAAGATTCAGGTTGATAGTGAGCCCAGATTGAAGGATTGCCTAGGGGACAGTGATGGATTGCAGTAGTGAGTTGACTCCTTTTTCCAGCTTGGTTTAGCATAAATTTTCACCCATTTTAGAGTGTGTATACACCCAGCTAGGAGGATTGTTCCTAGTATAATAAATACTCCCATACTATCCTCTTTGAAAGGGATCAATTCTTATGATATTTCAGATTGCTTTTTGCAACACAGCCATAGCCATCAAATTCGGCGCCACTCCCAACCACCGACGTGCTCCTATTCCAGCGTCGAGGGCAGCAGCGCCCGGTCCAGTCGGCTGCAGCACCCTAACACTTCTCTTTTATCGAGCGAAAGAGCTTAGTGTTAAAGACAGACGATCGAGCTAGCAACGAGCATGTACCTGTGCGCGGCGAAAAGAAGGCGCCGCCTCACTCCGGCGTGGTTCTCCGGCATGATCTGCGGCGAGCGGTCGGCGCGTTGCGACGCCGCTGCGTAGCAACCTCGTGTTTTTTAAGAGCAGAATTCATTTGACCTAAAAACACTCCTGTTCTAGCAGCCCGTGGTCTGATCTGGCTAACGTATAGCAGCGAGATATGGAGGGTGTTGGCGTAGCTTACGAATCGCCGGTGGCAGTAATGTTCGCCACAGCCGGCGAGGTGGCGGCCTGAGGCGGTCGGGGTGACCTAGCTAGCGAGGCTGCCAACGGTACCTACGTGATGCCTTGGTAGATTGGTGTGCCGTGTATTTCTTGGTATTTATGTAGTATGAGGAGAAACTAGATGGTAGTAATATATATATCACCCGTGCATTAGCTTGTAAAAGTCAGAGTAGCACGATTGAAACATGGAAGGCCAAAGATATCATTTCACTCTTGTTGAAATCGTTTAGTATTGCTAGGTTGAAATCTGAACACTTCGATGAGTTATGCAATTTGAGGAAAGTATTATTGTTGCCCATTGATATCATTGTTGTAGGCTCACAAAGGTTGAGGACAACTTTCCTTCACCGGAGGGGAATGATGTGAATAGTAATCGTATTTGCTTCACTTAGATTTACTTGCTCCTCTATCCCATAATATAAGACGTATTTTGATTGATTAGTTAAGATAAGACATTGACCAATAATTATTTTATTAATATGTAGTTTTTTAATGAAAGAGTAGCAGTAAACGACGTCATAGAAACCCTCCTGCCAAATGCTACCGTGACAGTCTGGAACGTGTGATTACTCTTTCCAAATCTACATAGGTGAGACACTAAACCACGTCAATTTAATCCCGGTTGTTCTTTTAGGGCAATTGAGTTTGAATATATGGATCAAATTCAAAGAAAAGAAGTGAATGAGACATGCAGCAATGCAGGGGACCTTTTGTTTTCAGACTTCAGCCTTAACAAAGTAATAGCAGTTGCAAGCTATTATCTCTTTCAGGGACAATAGTAACATGGTAATTTAGGATTTTTACATAATTTTGAAGTTCTATTGCTTTCTAGCCGATGGAGTCAGGGAGCAAGGTTGGCCACCAGCACCTCTAGGATCGACGGGCAGCAGCTCCTCAGATGCGCAAAGCCATCGCTCGCCATGACTGCCTTCAAGTTGTCAAGAGAAGCGAGGAACTTGAAGCATGCCTTCTTGAGCCCATCACAACCGTGCTGCTCAGCCAATGCCAACATGGTCGCCGCCGTGCTTTTGCCGACGTAGTTGCACAACATCTCCTCGCAGATCAACTTGAGCCTCTCGAGGTTATACCTGTCCGCCGCTACAAGCAAATGTTGTGCCATCTCCATCGTCTCACCCTCGTCGATCTCGGGCAACGAGTCGGTGTAGATGAAATGAACCATGGCCTTGAACACTTTAGCTTCCATGTCATCTATCCGCACGCAAGTCGCAGTCTTCTCTTCCATGGCACCGAAGAGCTCCGCCATGAAGACGGAAGACCGAGCAGCGAGCACGTACCTATGCACGGCGAACGTCTCGCCGCCCACCTCGAAAGTCACGTCGCCTCCCGGCCCGCTCGTCAGGAGGTCGAGCAGGTGCCGGTGCAAGTCGGAGGGCGGCACGACGACGAACCGCGTGGCGCGTGTCTCGCTAGCAACGGTACGGATCTCCTTGATGACGGCGACATCACACCTGATGCTGAAAGAATCATCTTTGAGGTATGCTGAATTCTCCAGTTCTTTCCTCCTGATGAATTTATCAGATCCCCATACGCCTTTGGGACTGAATCTTTTAACATCGCTTATCTCGTAGAATGACACCGATTGCCCATCCTGATCTAACAAACTGATGCTGAATTTTGCATTGACATCCTTACCATCGTCGTTATCATCACGCCACAGATAGATGCCTATCCAATCGGCGTCACCAACACCATCAGGGTAGTATCTGATACACCAGCGATGGCCTCCGATGGCGAACTTCTCGGATGTGATGAATTTGCCGTTGCCGAGCCCCTCGATCTGGGAGTACCCGTCAATCTTGAGCACGTGCGACCCGGACACGGCCTCGGCGACAATGGCCGACGCGGTGTGCGACGGCGTGCCACCGGCGCCGCCGTCACCGATGGAGGACGGAGAGGAGTTGGACATGACAGGCCGGCCTACTACTAACAGCTACGGCAGCAACAAACTACAGGGAAGGGATCGAGCCTGTTGCTGTGGAGAATGGCAACGGAATGGGAGTGAGCTCGTGAGGTTCTTGTATGTAGCTATAGATTGCATTGATCGCACCCATCACACGAGCAGTCGGCGTACGTACCGTACTGCGGCCGTATGCGAGGATCTGGGAGAGCCGCGCCTCCACCGCGCTTGCACAAACCCACCTCCGCCGACCCCTCGCCGCGCCCGCACAAAGCCGCGCGCGCCTCCACCGGAGATCAGGAGGAGGAGGAGCGCGGCTCCGCCGCCGGCCGACGGCCCCTTGTCGCGCGCGCCCGCACAGGATCGGGAGGAGCAGGGGCGCTGTGGATCTGAGGAGGAGCAGGGCGCTGCGGAGAAGAGAGGATGGGGTGGGGGCGTTAGAGCAACTCCAACAGCTTCCTCATATTGCATTCCCTATATCTCCATATGGGAAGCTTCCTCAAAAGATTCCTTCCCTATATCTCTTTTTACTCCAACAGCTTTCCTAAATCTCATTCCCTATATCCAATCATCCCATTTTTTATTGATTTCCTATAACTACCACCTTATTCTCAACGGTTATTCTTTTGCAACGGATATTTTTCTAACGACGCTGTTTCCAACGGTCGTATTTTCAACGGCAACAATTCGAACGGCTATATTTCCAACAGCTTTATTTCGAATGGGTATTCTTTTGGAACTGATATTTTTCGAACGATGCTATTTCCAACGGCCGTTTTTTGAACCGCTACAATTCCAACGGCTACAATTCAAACGGCTGTATCTCCAACGGCTTTATTTCAAACGGCTATATTCTCAACGGCTATATTTTGCTGTCTATATATATGCAGTCATTTGGTCATCTCCCATTCCCATCCAGCAGTCCCATTTGCTCTCTTCTTCCATTCCTAACCAGCAGCACAGCCATTTCTGCAGTCTACCCATTCATCCTTCACCATGAGTCGTCGTAGTTTTTTCATGGAAAATCTGTTAGATTCTTCGTCGTCTGATGACGACGACCAACTTTTCTTCGAAACCTTGCAAGTAGCACATGAAGAATATACGCGTTCACAAGTTCGAAGTCATGGTGGCTCTGTGATTGGCCATCAAGTTGTTCAGCGCAACAGATTGGCAGGTCATTCAAGACTTTACAACGACTACTTCTCAGATGCGCCAACGTATGGCCCAAGATTCTTCCGCCGCAGGTTTGCGTTGTAATCACCTTCTGTATTACGTAATGTCGTGTTACTCCTCTATGCACCCATAATTGTTCTTACCAACACAGGTTTAGAATGAATCGTCCTCTATTTCTTCGCATCTTGCATGCAGTAGAAGAGCATGACGAGTATTTTGTGCAAAGAAGAAATAGTGCTGGTACTCTTGGGTTAACCGCTGCGTTCAGAATGCTTGCATACGGAGTTCCAGCTGATGCTACGGATGATTATGTCCGTATTGGTGAGAGCACTGCTATTGAAAGTGTCAAAAGGTTTGTGAAAGCTGTTATTGAAGTTTTCGGAGACGAGTACTTGAGATCTCCTAACGAGACCGACACTGCCAACCTCCTCCGTATTGGAGAGGAAAGAGGTTTCCAGGTATGCTTGGTAGCATAGATTGCATGCACTAGAAGTGGAAGAATTGTCCTGCAGCATGGCAGGGCATGTATAGTGGACATGTGCATGAGCCCACTATAATTCTTGAAGCTGTGGCTTCACAGAATCTCTGGTTTTGGCATGCATTTTTTGGTCTACCTGGGTCGCACAATGATATTAATGTACTCCATCGGTCACCCCTGTTTGCAAAGTTGGCGGAGGTCAAGCTCCAGAGGTTAATTACACTGTCAATGGGTATAACTATACGATGGGTTATTACCTTGCGGATGGGATTTATCCTTCATGGGCTACATTCGTGAAGACAATATCATGTCCACAAGGTAATAAGAAAAAACATTTCGCACAGGCTCAAGAAGCAGCAAGGAAAGATGTCGAGCGAGCGTTTGGTGTTTTGCAAGCTCGTTTCGCCATTGTCAGAGGACCAGCTCGTTTTTGGGACCAAGAAACGCTTCGTGACATCATGACTGCCTGCATTATCATGCATAATATGATAATAGAAGACGAAGGAGACGAAGCCACAATTGACTGCAATTATGAAGGAGCCGGGGACAATGTGTCCGTTTCTCATGAACATACCCCAGAACTGCTAGAGTTCATTCAAACCTATCAATCTATCCGAAGTAGGCAGGCTCACTCTCAGTTGCAAGCCGATTTAATTGAGCATCAGTGGACGTGTTTCGGCGACAATTAGTTCGTTTAATTCCAATGTAATGCCTACTAGCTTGTTTAATTCCAATGTAATGTCCAGTAGTGTGTTTCGGCGACAATAAGTTCATTTAATTCCAATGTAATGCCTACTAGTTTGTTTAATTCAAATGTAACGTCCAGTAGCTTGTTTAATTCCAATGTAACGTCCAGTAGTTTGTTTAATTCCAATGTAACGTCCAGTAGTTTGTTTAATTCCAATGTAACGTCCAGTAGTTTGTTTAATTCCAATGTAACATACATCATATAATAAGCAACAATAACGTAAGTCATATAAGAGTTTGACGACAACAACATAATATTTGGACCACAATAACATAGTCATATAATAACAGTTCAACCACATAAGTCCTACAATAAGTGTTCAACGACATAACTCCTACAATAAGTGTTCAACGACATAAGTCTTGGAATAACAGTTCGACGTCATACAAACCGTAACAAAGTCCATTACACAACATAACGACACAACTCAATGGGAACCACCGCATCGCCTAGCAATGATATCACTCTGGAGAGATAAGTAGTACTGCCTCAGCGGACCTGCCATCTTGCTAGTGTCAATCTTCATAATCTTTTCTTCCTCCACCATTTGCCTCAACTAGAACTCCTGCTTCTTCAGCTGCAGCTTCTCTTTCTCAGTAGCAATCCTTTCCTGCTCCAACGCATAAGCTCTTTCATACCTCTCATCCTTCTTCAGGTCTCGCACTCCATCTGCCTCACTCTTCCTGGCCCAAATAGTGTCCAATGCATCCATGTAAATCTCAGACCCATCAGTACTGCATGAACCTTGACCTCGTCTCAACCTCGCTTTGGCCACTTTCTTTCCAGTGGGCCTCTGCATGGAGACATCTTCTTGACTTGGTGCATCTGCGGTACTATCTGCAGCACCTGCAAAACTGTAGGCAGGACTCGAAGCAGCCGGAGTAGAGGTCATGCTCACCTTTTGCTTCTTCTGGGATAATCTATCCGTCCACTTAGGGTGATGGTGCAGCACATTCCAACAGTGTAAGAACATAAATGTTTTACGCTCTTCTTCCTTGTAGAGTGCGCATGCTTGAACAATCTGCAAAAAAAGAGGGAACGTATCCGATCATATAGACTTCATGATTCAAATCAAATATTATATGAATGACAATGCAACAAACCTTGTCTTTATCAGTGACCCCGCTCTGCCTTCTCCTCTCAATCCGATCATGACAGCCACAGAATTTGTTAACATGCTCTTGAATAGTCGACCAACGGTGCACAAGGGAACTTTGAGTGCGATCTGACTCAAAGTCCCTATTCTCATGAAAATAAGCGTGTATCCTCCTCCAATATGTGGCACGAGATTGCTCATTACCTTGTGCTGCGTCTAAACTAATGTTAAGCCAAGACGATACTAGCATCAAGTCCTCCTTCTCGTTGAAGTTTTTAGACCTCTTGTTAGTTGGCTTCGTGGAGGGAATGACGAGCTCACCATTCAGCTGTCCCTCCTCAAAAGGAGTACACTCTGGATGATCCTCCCAATTGACCCCATCGTTTTCCCCACTCAATAAGTTCACGTAAAACGAGTCCATAACAAAACTGTGGATTGAAACTATGATAAAGTTAAAACAAATTACATGTACGATGCATAGGTAAAACACAAACAAGCTTCGAACATTAGTACATTGAAGTAAGTTCTGTACAACACATAGATGTTCTAGTACATCAAAGTCTTAATTAGAGAGTACAGCAAAGTTCGCAATCAACGTAAACAACATAATATTTGGATTACCGTGGTTACAACTTATCCTAACTTATCCAAACTTATCCTAACATAACTTCCATATGCATAGACTACAAATACACATTGCTCTCCATATTTTGTTGCTTCACATCGTCTAATAGCCTTGACATCCTACCCATGACATCAGAAAGATTATTTATCATTTCAGTTTCTAAACCATGAGAAACCCCTGTAGATTCACTCTCCTCAACAACATTATTCAAACCATGTTCTTCCATAGCCTCCCAACCGCTACGGACAATTGCAATTTCCCTAATTGTCTGTTCCCACCCGTCTTTTAGTCTTGCCGCAGCAGCCACCAAATCCTGAATCTTCTTCTCATTGCATCTAACTTCAACCGCATAATCATGGTTATGACAGGAAAGAACTATCTTCTCCCAATAATTGACATCATCCACGTCTACACCAAAAATCCTTTGAAGATATTTAATACCTTCTTCCGCAGCATTTTCCTGTGCTTCTTCTACCGTGCTAGCTGGTTTACCATAACAAATTTTCTGCCCACCGAGCTCAGACGTAATCCTTGCGTTACACACAAATGACACAGATGCAACACTTTTTCCATCTCTAACAGGCCACACAGTGTATTGACCTCCATGGCAGGAAAGAGCCCTAAGAACTTCAGCCAAAATCAATTTTCACGAGATCCGAACAACCTCCATCTAACCAGAATATATACTACAAACAAACGGATATACATATCAGTCTAACCAGATCATTTGATTCAACTCATATCATTTCATAAGGCTACTGATATTCATATCAGTCTCAACAAAGAACACAAGTCATTGCAAGGATTTGATAACACTACCAATGACTAGTGACCTGAATGCAAAGGTCTTCCTCTAACTAAGATCAATAGGCATCATATAACATCATGAATGATCCAGTGAAATCAACTAGATAGATTAATTGATCACTATATATGGTACTCTTTCACGGTGCCTGTGTGAATGCAGAAATATGCCCATATAAGTTCCAAAAGCATTCCAGGCTAGTTCCTAGCAGTACAAGATCAAAGCCCTACACCACCACAAACAGATAGTTAATTAAGTTTTTTTTGTACAATTTTGGCATCCATTAGGCTCAGTAATCAGTAAGCAAAGAGAACCTAAAACAAATCCACATTAAGCTAAGAGAACCTATGAGCATCGGAACAAATCAATAAGCAACATATGCACACATATACAGTTGAGCATGAGCAATAAGTATCACAACACGGATCTGGAATTCATCTCATCACTTCTCCAAAAATTCAATCTCTGCTCCAACGGTACCCAATGAATCAACTAGTAGCATAGCACAAAAACTGGAGCTTACCTTGCTAGACCGAGTCGACGAGGGGACGACAGAGACGGCGTGGAAGCTGACCGGACGGAGTCGACCTCGTCCTCTGCTTCCGCACGGACCTCGGGCTCCGCTTCGCCGTCGAGCTCAGCCGCTGCCTCTGCTTCGAGCTCGGCCGCCGCTTTGCCGTCCAACTGTGGAGCTCGCCGAAGGAGGGAGGCTGAGGGACGGCGACGAAGGAAGGGAGGCCGAGGGACGCGAAGACGGGGAAGAGGCTCGTCGATGAAGGGGACGAGGCCGATGGACTGCGACGAAGGGACGGAGGCCGAGGGACGCGAAGACGGCTGGCGATGCGCTAGGGCTCCGCAGCGGGCTCGATCCGCCGGATGGGGAAGAACCTGAAGTCCATCCGCTCTTCCCCGACGATGAGGCGGTAGATCCGCGCGGGGTGGAGGGAATTGCAGGCTCGAGCGGATCCGTGCGGCGGAGATGGTTCTGGATGCTCGGACGGGACGGAGATGGCCGGGAGACGCTCCTTCGGTGGCGGGACGGAGGTGTCCGAGGCCGGCGGGTAGGGATTTCGGGAGATTTGGGGATTGCGGGGCTTCCCCATAGATCAGGAACGGGGAGGAGGCGATCGGGAACCGGATGCGGTAGGGATTCGGTTCGGGATGCTGTTGGACGCCCCTTTTTTCCTGTTGGATTCCTCAAATTTGGCTTCGGGAACGGTTTGAGGAAGCTGTTGGAGTTGCTCTTAGAGCATGTGAAGGGGCTCTCAAAGTTTGCCTCTGCACATCTCCATGTGAAAAGAACCTTTTCAACAAATTTTCTCATCTTTTTACATTTTATTAAACTTTTTATGTTTCACTCTTTATATTCTCTTTACATCTTAGTATCATCCGGTCGGATATTTTCCCTCTCCCGAGCTTCCTCCGTCCCATAACGTAAGACGTATTTTGATTGATTAAGATAAAACTTTGACCATCAATTACTTTACTAGTGTGTGGTTTTTTGACGAAAGAGTAGTACTAAACGATATCATAGAAACCACGTCAATTTAATTCCGGTTGTTCTTTTAGGGCAATTGAGTTTGAATATATGGATCAAATTCAAAAAAGAAGTGAGTGATACATGCAGCAATGCAGGGGACCTTCTGTTTTTAGACTTTAGCCTTAACAAAGTAATAGTAGTTGCAAGCTATTATCTCTTTCAGGGACAATAGTAGCATGGTAATTTAGGATTTTACATAATTTTGAAGTTCTATTGCTTTCTAGCCGATGGAGTCAGGGAGCAAGGTTGGCCACCAGCACCTCTAGGATCGACGGGCAGCTGCTCCTCAGATGCGCAAAGCCATCGCTCGCCATGACTGCCTTCAAGTTGTCAAGAGAAGCGAGGAACTTGAAGCATGCCTTCTTGAGCCCATCACAACCGTGCTGCTCAGCCAATGCCAGCATGGTCGCCGCCGTGCTTTTGCCGACGTAGTTGCACAACGTCTCCTCGCAGATCAACTTGAGCCTCTCGAGGTTATACCTGTCCGCCGCTACAAGCAAATGTTGTGCCATCTCCATCGTCTCACCCTCGTCGATCTCGGGCAACGAGTCGGTGTAGATAAAATGGACCATGGCCTTGAACACTTTAGCTTCCATGTCATCTATCCGCACGCAAGTCGCAGTCTTCTCTTCCATGGCACCGAAGAGCTCCGCCTTGAAGACGGAAGACCGAGCAGCGAGCACGTACCTATGCACGGCGAACGTCTCGCCGCCCACCTCGAAAGTCACGTCGCCTCCCGGCCCGCTCGTCAGGAGGTCGAGCAGGTGCCGGTGCAAGTCGGAGGGCGGCACGACGACGAACCGCGTGGCGCGTGTCTCGCTAGCAACGGTACGGATCTCCTTGATGACGGTGACATCACACCTGATGCTGAAAGAATCATCTTTGAGGTATGCTGAATTCTCCAGTTCTTCCTTCCTGATGAAATTACTATATCCCCATCCTCGTTTGGGACTGAATATGTCAAAACCATCGCTTTTCTTGTCGTAGAATGACACCGATTGCCCATCCTGATCTAACAAACTGATGCTGAATTCTGCCTTGACATCCTTACCATCGTTGTTATCATCACACCTCAGATAGATGGCTATCCAATCGGCGTCGCCCTTACCATCGGGGTAGTATCTGATACACCAGTGATGGCCTCCGATGGCGAACGTCTCGGATGTGATGAATTCGCCGTTGCCGAGCCCCTTGATCCGGGAGTACCCGTCAATCTTGAGCACGTGCGACCCGGACACGGTCTCGGCAACAATGGCCGACGCGGTGTGCGACGGCGTGCCACCGGCGCCGCCGTCACCGACGGAGGACGGAGAGGAGTTGGACATGACAGGCCGGGCTACTACTAACAGCTACGGCAGCAACAAACTACAGGGAAGGGATCGAGCCTGTTGCTGTGGAGAATGGCAACGGAATGGGAGTGAGCTCGTGAGGTTCTTGTATGTAGCTATAGATTGCATTGATCGCACCCATCACACGAGCAGTCGGCGTACGTACCATACTGCGGCCGTATGCGAGGATCTGGGAGAGCCGCGCCTCCACCGCGCTTGCACAAACCCACCTCCGCCGACCCCTCGCCGCGCCCGCACAAAGCCGCGCGCGCCTCCACCGGAGATCAGGAGGAGGAGGAGCGCGGCTCCGCCGCCGGCCGACGGCCCCTTGTCGCGCGCGCCCGCACAGGATCGGGAGGAGCAGGGGCGCTGTGGATCTGAGGAGGAGCAGGGCGCTGCGGAGAAGAGAGAGTGCGTGGGGTTGGGTGGGGGCGTTAGAGCATGTGAAGGGGCTCTCAAAGTTTGCCTCCGCACGTCTCCATGTGAAAAGAGCCTCTTCAACGAATTTTCTCTCTATATCCTTTTATATTTTATTAAACTTTTTATATTCTCTTTACACTTTAGTTCACTTTAGTTTCTCGTCGCGTTGGATATTCCTCCAAACATCTCCCGAGCTTTCCGTCCCATCGTCTTCCAATACCACCAGCGAACATCAGTCCAATCATATGGCTCAAGACCATCACCACCACCCACCTTCACCCCCTCGTTCATACTAAATGTGACCCACATCGCTGCCTCGTGCTTTCGACACAGCCACTGTTGTACCCACCCTGATCCTCCTGTCCCTGGCCACTATCTCCCTCCTCACCTCCCGCCTCGCCTTCGCCGACCTGCTCCTCCTCGCCACCTCCCTCCTCTCCCGCTCGCGTTCATCCTTCACATCCCCCGCCAACCTCGACCCCCCTTCCTCACCCACCTCCACACCTTCTCCCGCACTCACCAATCCCTGGCCGTCCTCCACCTCTTCCGCTTCGCCCCATCTGCTCGCTCCTACACCAACATCCTCGTCACCCTCATCGCCCACTCCCATCTCCCCCTCACCCAATCCCTCCTTGCCGACATGTGCTCCAGTAGCTTCGTTCCCACCACTGCCACCTACAACGTCCTCTCAAGGCCCACTGCTCCGAGGCCGCCGCTCCCATTGACGATGCCGTCTGCCTTTTCTGGAACATCCCCAAACGGCGAGCGGCGATGGGGTCAAGGGCGAGGCGGCACTGGGAGGATAGCAAAATAGTGAGACAACTCTGGGAGAGCACAACGAGGTGGCGCTGGGGTCATGAGCAAGACGGGGCGGCACTATGGGAGGACGATGAGGTGGCGCAAATCCGTCAGTTCAGGAGGGCGATGGCGAGCGCTGGGTCGCTTGCCAGAAGTAGCGGGGAGGGGGAGGATTTGGGGGCTGGCTACTTTTTGAGAGTAGGATGGAGAGTCCGTTGGAGTTGGTTTTGGGGCACTGTTGCTAAATTTTGACTATAAAGAGCGGGATGGAGAGCCCCTTAGAGTTGCTCGTAGGGTTTAGGGGTAGCTGACCCGAAAATACATATCGGTGATTTGGGCCTTAGTGGGCCAGCCCAACCGTCTATGATGGATCACATGGTTCTTTTAAATAAATCATGTATAATAATCTACATATTGTAGACCGTCTATTTTTATAAAAGAGAAAAACAAATGTACATGTACATGTGGGTACATGAGTTAAGGATTTAGGTCAATTCTCATATTTGTGCATCTCAAAAAATTCTCCAAAAATTCATAGATGTTCATCATGTTATAATGTACAAACCCACAAAATTTCATGCAAAAATATAATCAAGAGTGCCCTACACAAAAAAGACAAAAAATTCAACCATCATGTTATAATGTACAAACCCACAAAATTTCATGCAAAAATATAATCAAGAGTGCCCTACACAAAAAAGACAAAAATTGTTGAATTTTTTGTCTTTTTTGTGTAGGGCACTCTTGATTATATTTTTGCATGAAATTTTGTGGGTTTGTACAATTTTTTGTCTTTTTTGTGTAGGGCACTCTTGATTATATTTTTGCATGAAATTTTGTGGGTTTGTACATTATAACATGATGAACATCTATGAATTTTGGAGAATTTTTTGAGATGCACAAATATGAGAATTGACCTAAATCCTTAACTCATGTACCCACATGTACATGTACAAAATCCACTCTCTTTATAAAAACTATATGTGATAAGTCTTGTTATAGATAAGAAAATTTTAACCTTCTATAATGAGGTGCCTTAGATAACTGTTTCTATAATACTCCCTCTGTCCAAGAATGTAAGGCGTATTTTGATCATTAAGACAAGCCTTTAACCAATAATTAATATACAGTTTATGTGATACAAAATTATAATCATAAGAAAGTACTTTCGAAGAGGAATCTAATGATATCAATTTTATGTCATATAAAGTTTTCTCTTTTATCGAGCTAAAGAGCTCCGTGTTAAAGACTGAGGATCGAGCATGTACCTGTGCGCGGCGAAAAGAAGGCACCGCCTCCGCCTCACTCCGGCGCGGTTTCTGGCATGATTTGCAGCGAGCGGTCGGCCCGTAGCGACGCCGCGGCGTAGCAACCTCGCGTTTCCTAAAGCGGAATTCATTTGTGATGTAAAAACGCTCCAGTTCTTGTTGGCCCAATTAACAGCCCAGCCTCTCTTCTCTCTCGGCCAAACCTCAGTCGCAACGATAGCCATGGAGCACCCAACAGCAGCGAGATATGGAGGGCTTACGAATCGCCGGTAGAAGTACTGTTTGCCACGGCCGGCCAGGCGGTGGCCGGAGGCGGTCGGGGTGAGCTAGCTAGCCAGGCTGCCAACGGTACGTACGTGATGGTTTGGTAAATTGGTGTGCCGTGTATTTCTTTAGTAGGATTTATTATATCTGAGCAGACCGCGGGCCGAGCCGGGCTTGAAAAGGTCCGATCAAAAACACCAAGACCGAACCTAGCTCGAACATATATAAAATACCTTCTTTAAATTAAATTAATTATTTTGGAATATAAGTATCATTATTTAAATTATAATTTTAATAAAAATGTTATATTTTAATTATTCAGGCCCATTCTGGGCTTTTGGGCCAAAAACCTAAGCCCGGGCCCGGGCCCCGGTGCTCAAGTTGAACTGCCACACTGGACAGAGAAAGAGAGATGGAGGAGGACGGCCATAAAGGTGATTGCGTAGCATGGGATTGGCCCATCTGAAGAGCGCCTTTCACCAAGCCTTGCTTGTTCGACATAAAGCCCAACTAAAATTATATACAAAAATGAGCTTATTTTAGTACCGAAACATTGCAGTGACAGAAGATGCATGTATTGAAATAACATGAAGAGTAAAAAGATTGGGCATTCCGAGAATTGAACTCGGTCCTCTCGCAGCCTTAAGCAAGAATCATACCAACTAGACCAAACGCACTTTGGTGATGACTATAGTACGAAAACTTTTATGGATATACAACGCAGTTGACACCTCCAATCCAGATTCAGAGAACTGTAGAGCAATAGCAGAGTCTCAATGACAGATGCATCTACACTGCACAAACTTACATCAGCACGTAAATACAAACCAAGAACGTCATAGTGTGTCTGTCCCCTCAAGTTCAGCCACACACAGAACACACAGCCATGCCTTGCATGCACAGCCTCCTCTGAAACTCATCAGAACTTGTGGTCCAAAACCTCATCTTCAGACCCAAAGCTCCAACTAGCACTGCCATGAATTACAAAAAAGGTTTGGATTGGGAATTCCGAGAATTGAACTCGGGACCTTTCGCTCCCTAAGCGAACATCTTACCACTAACTAAATCCCCAGCTCTGCTAGCTCACTGCACACCTGCAGAGTTTCAGACAAGAACATAGATGTCAAGTTAACAGGATTTTACTTTCATCTGTTGTCAGGTTAGAGCAGTCTTAAATGCTCTATCTATACAGGATGAAAGAACTGCACTTCGGATTAGTTCCTTCATGATGCTCATGTATCAGAAGGACCAACTGCCAACAGATCATTATACTCAAAATTGCTAGACTTCTTATTTACTTCTGTGTTCTGCCAAATTCAGTAGAAAACATCCATAGAGCGATTTGACAAGGTGAAACATCTACAAAGGACGTAGGAAGACTGCCAAGTAATCACTGATAACATATGGGCTAGACCAAAGTTTTGTTACATATAAATGAAGATGATGTTGAACAAAATTTGGTAATGCAGGGCAATCCTGCTCCACATTATGTTGTACTAGGTTAATGTTGTGGAATAGTTATATCGGAAAAACCCAAAAAGAAATGATGTTAAAGACAGTAAATTTCCTACTAGTATATCACTCTATGCTTCATCATGTACATCTTTTCATTTTCTTATGGGAACAAGCGGAAGCCCTAAATCGATACAGGAGAGAGGCGAAGTCGAGAAGGTGTATCTTAAAAGAGCTCTTTTAGAAGAAACCAAATAACATCGAACTTTTCACAGTTTTTTCTTCCTCACTCACCCCAATGGTCCTCTCCTGGTCTGAAGGACAAGACACACAACTTCCATCTCTATTATTATCTGTAGCTTGCAAACTGTGATCGATGAGAAGGTCCGCGATCGTTGGCTTTTGTTGAACTGATGGATGATGCAGAACTAGTGGCACAAGGACAATGCTGTCTGTCTGGTTCAGCAGTGGAATTACCCTGATTGATAGGCTTTTTGTTTTCATGGCCGCGTCTTCGTCTGTACTTACCTTAGCAGGTGAAGCGAGGTGCATGAGGGGCCTAGCTAATGGCCGTTCTGCTGCGACCGGACGCGGGAAGCAAGCATATGAACACATGATCCATCCACCGTGCCTGCTGATGTAGCTTCCACTGTGCAGGATTCTTACTCTTCTGCGTGCAACTGCACATCATGGCCATGGCAGGCGGCCAGATCACCCTATTTTTCTCTTCTTAAAAATATATAGAATTCATTTCAGAGAATCTGTTTTATGTTGTCAAGTGCTTGTAATCTACACCAGAGTATATGTTAACCTTTTTATATCTTACACATTCTATGATCTCCATATAACCATATGTCAAACTGTCAAGGTAAACGACATCACAATCAATAGGTGAACATAAGCTGTAGGCTTTCAGATACAGTGTGACACAAAGTTTCAAGTACATGCTGTATTGGTCAAAGATACATACTCCATAGCCATAGGACTAATGAATGGTGTGCAAAGCTATATAGGAATGACCCGACCTACCCAGCAACAGTGAACTGTGTCAGTAGCATGGGTTAATAATGCAGGCAGCCTGAGAGAGGGCGCGATTCAGGGAAGGGCGAGAACAAGAGATAAGAAAATGTGACATGCATGAGGTGATCAGCAGCATTAGCCTCATTTCCTCTGGATGATGCAGCTGTAATACCACACCAAATGGTGAAACAGAAGCTTCCCCAATAATTCAAAAAGAAGTAGCTGGGTCAAGAGATGAAGATGACCAACAGTGCAATGGTTGGCTGATCATAGGCATACGGGAGCTGCTGTCAGCAGAGGAAGAGGAAGGAGAGAAAATGGAGATTATCCTTGTGCTGGCATCTTTCCAGTCTTCTTTCTGACAAAAGCCTGACCTACTGTAAATATCTGTTGAGGAAGGTAACAAGTATTAAGAGGTGGAGTGTGAACAGAACAGTCATATTCATGATGAATTTGTACTATGGTGGCTCATCACAACATCTTGACCTTATATGCACATCAGTAGATTTTCTTGACAGTGGTACACTTTGAGTTGGCTTTGTACTTTGTACTAATTATGACCATGTCAAGTTCAAGTGATCATCACGAAAGAGAAGCTTTCGCGAGTTCTTCGTTTTTTCTCAAAGTAAACAAAAAGATAATCTCCGGACCTCTGTATCAGGAGACGACGAGGACTTTAAGGCTTTGCTTCCGTTTCTCCTCTTCAATAGAAGTTTATGAATCTTAAAACAGTTAGTTAATACTAAGTGAGGGCAAAATCTGTACCAACATGAAGGATAAATCACACTGAAGATCATATATTATACATCTGAAAGCTGGTTTTAATACACCTTTAGTTTTTTTGGGGGTTAAGAAAATTTTGGCCCACCTAATGTTAATTACTTTGCTATAAGATTCGTGAACAAGCCAAACTTTTATCTACGTGCTCTCATAAATACAGCAACCCGGAGTCACGGACTGAAGCAACGAGTTCTAGAGGCTAAAAGGTGCTGGCATACCAAACAGTATCCAACAGTAGAAGTAGGGGAACATGGGTTAATAATGCAAGAACCTGACAGTACCAGTAGGCATGCATGAAGCAGCAGCCAGTAGGATTGTAGGAGCAATGAAGGATTAAAACTATGTACTCGTACTCGCTATTATTAATAAATAAATAGATCTGACTCACTTGAACATTCAAACTTATAAACGAATGGTCTTGAACATTTTAAATACAAATGATATTTTCCATTTACTAAGATTCAGAGCAGTCTACTGTTCCTTTTACAATGTTATCATAATGGTCTCTTTAAAGACAAAGAACCAGAGCAGTGACCTCCAGTTTGTAGGTAGTGTAACAAGGTAGTATAATGGCCATTATTTAGTAAGATTTAGACCAGGGACCTCATCATTAGCCATAAGTTGGTGTTAACAAGGTCTGGCCAGTGGCCACTGTACTTGATGCTCACAGACACTCAGCTTGAAGCAGTGAAGCTCAGAGTGGAGCTCAGCTCACAGTAGCATACCAAGACCAAACAGACACACACACACGCGCGGCGCTCTTCCATGGAGCTCAAGTCATCTTCCTCCCCTTACCTCCAGTCCTCAGCAGCCTTGCCCTCCACACGAAGAGTAAGTGACAACAATTTCTTCCTCTTGCTACTTGCTTTTCTTGATTCAGAAACACAAAATTGTTCTTGATACAAGTTTGTTATAAATGTTTGGTCCATTGATTGCAGAACTCATTCCAAGGAGTAGTAGTTGATGCAGCCGGAGGAGGAGGAGGAGGAAACCCATTTGGGCCCACATTCAGTGACCCACTCTGCAGCCTCCACCTGAAGGAGACCTCAGAGTTCGTGAGGTCCTCCTTCCCCATGGCCACCATGGCCAGGAGCAGCAGCGGCAACGGCCATGGCTACCACCACCAAGACACCACCACCTCCTCCTCGTCCTCCTCCGCGGCCTCGGCTCAGAGGCGCAGATCAGTGGAGCAGCAGCAGCAGCAGGTCCCGGGGACACCGGGGCGGCCATGGATGTTCCTCACCTCCTCCTCTTCCAGCCCCGCCCACCACCACCAGCTCGTCTCCGCAAGGAGGTCAATGCCCTCCAAGTGGGAGGACGCAGAGAAGTGGCTGAGGCAGTCGTCGGACCACCGCGGCCATCACCACGGCAAAGCGACCTCCAAGCAGCACAGCAATGGCGGCGGCCTCGTCCAGAGAGGCGCCGGCGGGGAGGAGGAGAAGAAGGCGCTGGCGACGGCGAGAAGGAGTTCACTGGACGCAGCAGACGCAAACGCGCTTGCCTTGTACACACCACCTGCAGAAGTGCTCCTCAAAGGTGAGAGCGCCGTCAATTACGTATCTTGCTCTACATTTTACCAATAAATTTTAGTGTTGGTACTCGTCACCAAGAAATGCTCTGAATTGCAGACAAGTTCACGGACAATGTGGAGCCGTCCAAGGAGAGCTTCCTGTTCCGGAGCTCCTACTGCGAGCCGGCGAAGAACGGCACGGCGGCGTTGGTGACCACCGGTGGCGACCTCCACCGGAGGGACATGGGCACGGAGATGACGCCACTGGGGAGCTCCATGACCTCGCGGTGCCACACGCCGATCAAGACCGCCTCCCCGGCCAGGCACAACACGCCGACGGGCCGGTCAGGCCCCCTTGTGCCGTACAACGCCGGCGGCAGCGGCGGCGTGGATATCTCGGAGCTGACGGACTGCCATTTCGCAAAGCTGGAGCTCGGCGCGCAGGTCGACGCCATGCTCGTCAACTGGAGCTCCAGGAGGAGGAGGAAGAGGAGGTGTCAAAGAGCCTGAGGCACTTCGAGGCGAGCGCCGGCGGTGGAGGAGCCTGCGATAAGCGGGGCGGCGCCGCGGAGTGCCGGTGGGAGGAGGATGAGAGAGCTAAGAGCTGCATAAGGTGTGCATTTTTTCGCATATTGCATTCTGTAAAGATTAGAGCTTTTGATGATGTGAAGTAATTTTGCTGTGTTTTCTTGTGTTCCATTTGGTTAGGTATCAGAGGGAAGAGGCTAAGATTCAGGCTTGGATTAACCTGGAGAGTGCCAAAGCTGAAGCACAATCCAGAAAGCTAGAGGTAACAAAAATTCACATCTTTCTCATAACGCACATTGCAATATTTGATTGTAACATCACAAGACAAACTGCAGAAATGATATGATGCTAGTCCCAAAAGGTGTGGCAGTGCTAGACGTAGTACATATCATCTTGGAACATGGCTTCAAAATTCAAACATTGCAATGCGAATTCATAATGGTCACCGGCCATTTCTCCTCAGCTATTTATTCGAGTTACAGGCTTATTGATCAGTAACTGTATTTTCCACTCATCGAGAAATTACAGAATTATAAACTGTAGAGAATGATTGGGATCACAGCTCTGCTACTTCCACGATTCTTTGCCTTCGCAATCTCCAACACGGTCAAATCCACTGCAAATACTTGTGTCGCTTTGTTAATCCGAGTTTTTTAGAATGGTGGAAAGCATTGATTGTTCATCGCTTTTGATGTTATCCCCTTCTCCCCTTAAACAGCTAGATACCATAATTCTTTAACCGGTTTTGTTCCTGACTTGGACTGCCATCCTCAGTCAGAGTAGCCATGTGAAGTTCTTCGATCCGAGAGCGCCAAACAATATCTTTTTAACCTTAATCTAAGATGAAGACATGTGCTTGTGGGTGATATTATGATGATTTGTGACACTACTATACTACTACCAATGCATTTGCACTGTATACTAGTACAAAGTACAGACATTGAATTCGAAGTTCGAAACTTTTCCCTTCCACGCTGCATTGCATCGCCCTAGGTCATGGCAAGTCCAATTAATCGTCACAATTTTAATTAATGATGTACTATTTCATTTTCACCAGGTGAAGATTCAGAAGATGAGGTCGAACCTGGAGGAGAAGCTGATGAAGAGGATGACGAGCGTGCACCGGCGCGGCGAGGAGTGGCGCGCCGCGGCGCAGGCGCAGCACCTGCAGCAGCTGAGGCGCGCCACCACGGAGCACCATGCCCGGAGGGTGAAGACGATAAGCCACCATCTCTCCGGGAACAACGCGTCCTGCGGCTGCTTCCCCTGCAACAGCAACAAAATCATCAGTGGCAACCTTCTGAACTACTAGCTAGCCGGTCATGGGTGATTTTCCTGTGCAAAATGGGCGAGATTTGCCTGTCGAGAACAGGTTCTTGATGCGTGTAATGGGTGTTGGGAACGTGTGAAGAGGGTGATATCGATGTCATGTTCATGCACCAAAGCTGGGATTTTTTAAGGTGATATACCAGGATCCTGAATGTTTCAATTAATCCATAGTTGAGATGCCTGAGAAGACAGTTCCTCCAAATTCCAACCAAAATTTCTCACTAGCTTTCTCCTAGAACAAGTGAATCGAATCCATGCCCTAGCAAAATACTGCATTTAGCCATTTTATCGTAGCAACAGCAACATGGTTGAGATGAATATAACTGGGGAGCAGTCATATATTATTAGAAGACCCACATACAGCTTAATTAATCTCCCAATAACTTAGTATTGTTCTTGTGCTACTGTTCTTGACCAAAACAGCAGGCTCGCTCGTTGCCCCTGGACAATCGTGCCTGTCTGCCATGATGGAGCCTGATTAGAGATAACCAAAATCATTACTCCCAAACACAAGATCAATCAAAGCCCTGCTTTGGTTTAATCACAAAACTCTCTTTTTGCTAAATCCAAGAAGTACATGCCACGACTCATAACCTAAACACACTGGTTCGCGTGCACGTCTGCGTGCCTGAAGTTGCTGCCAAGACACCCGACAAACAACAAGTTTCCTGCATGCATGCAGATAGATTTGACTGGTACCGCTACTAATTGACCTGCTACAATTAGCTGGCGATCAACGATCACCAGACGCCATTAACATTAATAAGCTGATCAAGATCTGCTAGCTAAAGGTGGATCGATCACGAGATCAAGACGGAGGTCCTGGGTCGTGGAGACCCGTGCCCCTTGTTTGACCGGCATGCGCAAACGACGAACAAACCCCGCCCAACACGAACCATAGCTCAGCTCTGGAGGCTGGAGCTGACGAGCTTTTTTCGAGCAGCAAGCAAGCAGCCTTCTCCTCTGGTGCATGCCCATGCATGCATTTCTAAAAGGCGGGACACATGCGGGGAAAGGCCAGTACAGGGCGCGGCCGTCGAGGGCCGTGCACAGGGCCAGAGACTCCAGCCTTCTCGATCTCACCTTGTCGTCGAGCCCTTTGTCCTTCTTCTCCGAGTGCTCGCTTCCTCCTCCTCGTCGACGCAGCGCATGTCCTGTTGTGTTTCACCGTCTTGTAGAGCAATGGCGCTCAGCTGAACAGCAGCTAAGAATGATCTTGGTACCAATGTTCAAACCTAAACAGCTCCTCGTCGTCGCTGTCGCTGTCGTCGTCGGAGAAGTCTTCTTCTTCGGGTGCTTCTTCCTCCTCGTCGACGACGCGGCTATGGTAGTGAGGGACGGAGCTCCACGGGCTGTCGTCCAGTACGCCGCGGAACCGGCTCCGCAGGAACGTGACGGCCTCGTGCGCCGCCGCCTGCCTCGCCTCCCTCGCCGTCCGCCCGCGCCGCGTGAATCTCCAGACGTATTGGTGGACCAGTCTTGCTGTCTTGGGGACCTCGACCTGCACGGTCACGGCGTGGTGGCCGGCGGCGGCGGCGGCGTCGTCGTCCCGCGCGTGCTCGCGGGAGGAGTAGGAGGGCTGTATGTCTGCTCCCAGGCAGTCCATCACGCCCCACAGCAGCAGCTCGGCCCCCGACAGCGTCGCGCGCGGCGGCGGTCGCATGGCGATGCCGTGCGGGAAGCGCTGCACCGTGACGCACCGCCACGCCCCCGCGGCGGCGCCGCTGGTGGCCTTCGCCGTGCCTGGTCCCGGCGCCGGTGACGGTTCGCTTGGCTGGTATGTGCGGAGGCAACCGTTGCGCACGTCGTAGGACTGCAGCACCCGGAAAGCCCGGCGGCCGTCGACGGCCAGCGACGGCATGTTCTTCTCGTAGTCGACGAAGCAAATCTGGTTCGCTCTGACCTTGCCGCCCGCGGCCGCGTAGACGGGGAAGGCTCCGCAGCAGGCGTCGCCGACGAAGATCGCGTGCCCGTCGAACTCCTTGACCGGCTTCGGCCGCTTCCCCGTGTCGCCGTCGAGCTCGAAGACACCGAGCGCGCAGGTGTAGTGCGTGCAGCCAGGCACGCGTGTTTTTCCGAAGGCCCTAGCAAGCATGCGCAGCCTCCCATCGAGGGCGACCAGGTGCAGCTTGGCGTCGTCGAATCGCGTCGGTACTTGCTCGGGTGGGCTCCATGGCTCTCTGCGGAGCCGCTCGAGCTCGCCGTCTTCGAAGACGTGGACGCGGGCTTCTGCGTCAAGGGCATGGAGTCTCCCCTCGAAGAAGATGATGTCTTCGAGCTCGAACGCCGTGGTGATGGGCCACCAAAACCAAGAGGCCCCTCGCCGGCGTCGCCGCCGTAGGCGGCAGACGAAGATCTTGCTCTTAATGCTATCTTGGCCGTCGTCTTCATGCTCAACAATGGCAGCGGCCGTGCAGCCCTTGGAGTCCGGCGCCGACGACAGGACGATCTTGCCTATCGGGTCTTTCGTCCGCCGCGGCAGCTCGATCCGCTCCATGGTGAAGGCGTTGAGCAGAAAGGGACGGCCCGACGCCGGCACCAGGGCGAGCTAGTCGTCGAACGAGCCTCGGCAGGCGGCGGCGGCAGCGTCCTCGGGCAGCGGGACGCGGTGGATGGCGGCGTCGTGGAGGCTGACGCAATGGCCGGGGGCGACGAGCCACGGCATGGGAGGGCGCGGGTGGGCGCGCTCGGTGGCGCGCCATGCCCGGCAGACGCCGCGGAAGCGGATCCGGTCGCCGAAGGCTGGGGTGAGCCGGTGGAGGATAACGTCGAGCAGCTCCTGCGGGAGGTCGGACCACGGACGGCGGCGGCACTGCCTCGCCCGTTTTCTCGCCTGCGGCATGATGCGCATACGTACAGGATTATCGCCGCCGCGCAACGCTGCCGGGACGAAGCAATGAAATCCAACGATCGAAAGAGAAGCGAGATGAACGGGAAAGATGTTGTAAAGCAATCAAATCAAATCAAATCAATAGGTTTAATTGTGAACAATCTTGCTTGGAATCCGACGCGAACTCTCTATCGTGATACACGAGAACTCACATCTTGAGTAGAACCTGAACTCAAACACAAGATCTAGTCAAATTATGGTCCTTTTTATTTGATTCTGTTCCGGTTTCAAACCTTGTAATGTCTTCTGTTACATACATCGTTCATTGATCGTTTATGTCTCAGAAAAAATTTCAGTGATTCATGGCTCTTCTTCACCCAATGTTGTTACTCATGTCCTGCTCAGTGCCAGCACGTGCACATCTCATCTCAGTCCTCGACATCTGTGATGCCTTCAGATGATATCTGAAACCCTTGCAAGACAAACTGGGTAGAACACTGCTGATTCAGCACAACTAACTAGAATTGATTTAATATTTTGTAGAAAATGTTACATTTGCATGCAACATCGTTCTTTTGTACAGCAGTGACACTCTAGAAGTGACTAATGTACGTCCCGAATCTATGAGAACAAATTGTTGCACAGGAAGGAGGGGCAGCCCCTCTTCAGTTTGAAGCCTCCGCCGTGGCGACAGAGCAAGCAGCAGGCCAGCAACAGATCTGAAAATTCAATGGCCTGCTTTGAGAAGAGATTGCCTCAGTCCTTCACATCCGCGACGCCTTCCGCTGATAACTGAAACCTCACTTCGGCTTCTGCCAGGCAAGGAGAGCTTATTACTTTACAGCAGATTCGCTCCTCCCCTCTTCCCTTGCGAAGAGCAAGCTGTCAGCGACCCTGCTGCTGATAGGGGCAATGCATCCTGCCGATTGGAGGGCGACGAGGCAAGGAGGCCCAAGCGAACAATCAAGCCCACAGGCGTTATACCGGCGAAGAATGGGCCCAAGAGGTACGGCCAAGGAAAGCGGACAGACCAGGGCGCGGACAGACCAGGGCGCTGAAGAGATAAAGGCGGCTCTCGGTCGGGAAAATGGCATCTTGAAGGATCACACGATTGGCAGTGTCTTCTTCCATCTCTTGTTCTATCTCGTGAAACCCTCTTCTTCCTGTCGTACGGAACATTGTAAACACGAACTCAAGCAATCTAAGTTGGTACCTAACAATTGGTATCAGAGCCAATCCTCCACCCTTCCGCTCTAGATCCCAAGGCCGTTAAGCCAGCCGATCAATCATCGAGACCCATCGTCAAGCACGCGAGATGGAAGAGGTTCTCAAGGAATTGAAGGGGCTGCACGAGCAACAAGATCAACGCCACGAGGAGCTGAATACCAAGATCGACTTCATCAGTGCGTGGAAGCCCGATCTCGAAGCCAAGGTTGTAGATCTGCAGGCAGCCATTCACGATCTGCAGGCCTTGGCTAAGCACAGCCTGGGAATCCACACTGGAATACAGCTGGCGTCGTCCTCCGCACCAGGCGGCGCCGCCACTACTTCCCTCGGGGAATCCACGCCATCTCTCCTTGGTGCGGCGCGTTTGGGAGCGTTCCCAGGGCCGATTGGCCACGGCGATGACATGACTACTCGGGGGGCTGGCGGCGGAGTTCCTCCATAACCTGCCGCCTCCTCCGGCCAACGGTAAGCGATTCCCCTCCATTCTGGATGCTATGAATTCGCCCTCTTCTGATTTGGCACAATTTTCTCAAATCACCAATGTTTCTGGTGCTTCGGGTTTGGGTTCTACGTTACCTGCTGTCAATTTTCCTCGATTTGATGGGGGAAATCCGCGGTTGTGGCAATCGCAATGTGAGGAGTACTTTGAGTTGTTCGAGGTTCAACCACAATACTGGGTTCGGATGGCTACTCTCCATTTCACTACTTCGATAAGTGTTTGGTATTAGTTGGTTCGTAAGAAATTTCGCACCTCGATTGGAAGAGTTTTTGTGATCTAATTTCTGCTCGTTTTGGCCGCGATCAACATCAACAATTGATTCGGCAATTTTACCATTTACGCCAAACCGGCATTGTCCAAGAGTTTATTGATCGTTTTGAGGAACTGATGAATCATTTGAATTCGTATTCTGATGCAACTCATCCTTATTATTTCCTCACCAAATTTGTCGAGGGCCTTCGTGACGACATCCGCGTGGTGGTGATGGTTCAGCGGCCATCGGACTTGGATGCGGCGTGCTCTCTTGCGCTGTTACAGGAGGAAGTGCTCACTAGAGCGCGCCGGGACCATCCGAGGAATCCTGTAGCAAATCTGGCACGCCAAGCGGGCCAGCTGTTGCCGCTACCAATCCAGGGGCGGCAGGCACCTGCTTCGCTAGCTGAAGATTGTCGTGGCGTTGAAGGGGCCCACGCCAACGGACGCCAAGATGGTGTCTCGGCGTTGAGGGCCTACCGGCGTGCCCGTGGATTGTGCTTTACTTGTGGAGAGCGTTGGGCAGGGACCATAAGTGCCCCGCATCTGTCCAGTTACACATTGTCGAGGAATTGCTCCAGCTTCTGGAACTACAAACTCTTGAGCAAAACGATGAGGAGGAAGGGGACTTTCTGAAGCAACCTGAGGAGTTGATGGCTATCTCCAAACAAGCCGTGATGGATGGGTACAGGGCATGGAAGCTCTGTTGTTAGTCGACTCGGGCAGCTCCTCTCCTTTGTTAGTGAGCAGCTAGCAGCTAATCTTCCGGGGGTCCAAGAATTGGCTTGTAGTCTCCGCGTTCGGGTAGCTGATGGAGGAGAACTCCGATGCTCTCATCACGTGAAGGGCTGCTGTTGGTGGGTGCAAGGTCATCAGTTTACTTCCTATCTACGTGTTATTCCTTTGGGCAGTTATGACATCATCCTGGGTATGGACTGGCTTGAGGACCATAGCCCGATGACGATGGATTGGGTCAACAAGCGTCTGCAATTCCAATTGGCCGGCGTACAGTTCAGCTGCAAGGGCTTCAGCAAGAGGGTCATGTCTGCACTCCTATTTCATCTCATCAGCTGGCAGGAGTTACCAAGCGACAGGCCTCAGTTCATTACATTCAGCTGGCCATGGTTCTTGATACTACAGATACTCCTATTTCAGCAACGTGCAGTCCTTAATTTATGAATTTGCCGATGTCTTCGAAGAGCCGCAGGGACTGCCACCAGCTCGGACTTGCGATCATTCGGTTCCTTTGTTGCCGGAGCCCAGCCGTTTGCCTTGCGACCCTATAGGTTTGCTCCTGCTCTAAAATCTGAGATTGAGAAACAGGTGGAGGAGATGTTGCAGAGTGGGGTGATTCAACACAGCCGCAGTCCTTTTTCCTCACCAGCTATCCTTGTTAAGAAGAAGGATGGGAGCTGGCGTCTGTGCATCGATTATCGTCACTCAATGCTTTAACATGTAAAACCAAGTACCCCATTCCGGTGATCGACGAATTGTTGGATGAATTGGCAGGAGCAACTTGTTTCTCCAAGCTAGACTTGCAGGCCGGATACCATCAGATTCGCATGGCTGAGGGTGAGTCTTACAAAACCACATTCCAGACCCATTCAGGGCACTATGAATATAAAGTAATGTTGTTCGGATTGGCTGGTGCACTGGCCACATTTCAACGTGCTATGAACGACACATTAGCCCCTGTTCTTCGCAAGCCTGCTCTGGTCTTCTTCGACGACATCCTAGTGTACAGCCCTACTCTTTCTGAGCACGTGGACCATCTTCGCGCCGTTTTTCAACTCCTCCGCAACGATCAGTGGAAGGTCAAGAAATCCAAATGTTCTTTCGCTCAACGCCAACTGTCTTACCTGGGTCATGTGGTCAGCGCCGACGAGGTGGCGACTGAAGCATCTAAGGTGCAGGACGTCCAACAGTGGCCAACGCCAACTAATGCCAAGCAATTGCGCAGATTCCTGGGGCTTGCCAGGTATTACCGTAAGTTTGTTCGCCACTTCGGGTTGCTCAGTAAACCACTCACCAATCTTCTGAAGAAGCATACGGTTTTTTTCTGGACAACGGAGTGTGAGGCTGTGTTCCTTCAGCTCAAGCAAGCTCTCACATCCGCTCCAGTTTGGCCCTTCCTAACTTTTCTAAACCATTTGTGATTGAAACGGATGCATACAATAAGGGGGTGGGCGCGGTATTGCAGCAAGATGGTCATCCGATCGCGTTCATGAGTAAGGCGCTTGGTCCACGCAATCAAGGTCTGTCCATATATGAGAAGGAGTGCCTAGCTCTGCTCATGGCCGTGGAACGCTGGCGATTGTACCTCCAGATGAACGAGTTCGTGATCCGCACCGACCAGAAGAGCTTGCTGCATTTCGAGGATCAGCGATTGTCAACTCCCTGGCAGCAGAAAGCCTTCACCAAATTATTGGGCCTGCATTATCGGATTTGCTACAGGAAAGGGGCCGAAAACAGAGCTGCCGATGCGCTATCCCGCAAGGAACACGATTGCGCTGCCTTCACCGAATGTGTACCTTCTTGGCTCGATGAGGTAACTGCCAGTTATGCTTCTGATCCCCACACACGCACCCTTCTGGCTCATTTGGCTATATCCTCTCCGGTGGACAAGTTCTCTTTGCATCAAGGCGTTATCCGATATGCTAATCGCATCTGGCTTGGCAGCAGTCCTACGTTACAGAATCGGGTCACGCTGCTCTTCATGACAGCGCCCTCGGGGGTCATTCGGGATTTCCAGTTACCTATCGTCGGATCAAACAGCTGTTTGCGTGGCCACGTCTCAAGCAACTCGTCAAAGCCTACATTAGTAGTTGTTCAGTCTGTCAGGAAGCGAAACCGGATCGCAGCAAATACCCGGATTGCTGCAACCTCTTCCCGTTCCTGATTCAGCTTGGGAGATAGCGACAATGGATTTCATTGAAGGTCTGCCACTCTCATCTCGCTTTACTTGCATCTTGGTAGTCGTGGATAAATTCTCCAAATATGCTCATTTCCTTCCGCTTAGCCATCCTTTTACTGCATCTCAAGTTGCTCAATTGTTCATTGATCATGTGTACAAGCTGCACGGTCTGCCCAGGGTAATAATCTCTGACCAGGACAGAATTTTCACTAGTCAGTTTGGCAACAATTGTTCACACGCACCGGCACACAGCTGCATCTCAGTACGGCTCATCATCCCCAATCCGATGGCCAAACAGAGCGTGTGAACCGTGCTTGGAGATGTACCTACGCTGTTTTGTGCATGCTTGCCCTCACCATTGGTCCAAGTGGTTACCCCTTGCGGAATTTTGGTACAATTCCAGTTTCCACTCGTCTCTGGGCAAGACACCTTTCGTGGTGATGTATGGTCGCGAGCCCCACCATCTAGGACTTTCTGCTGTGGATGTGGTTGACAACACTGATGTTCAGCAGTGGCTGCAGAACAGAGCTACCATGACTGCTCTCGTGCATCAGCATCTTAACCGTGCTCAGCAGCGAATGAAGAAACAATCCGACAAGCAGCGCAGTGAGCGCAGTTTTGAGATCGGCGATCGTGTTTTCCTGAAACTGCAACCATATATTCAGAGGTTTGTGGCACCGAGGGCTAATCACAAGTTGTCATTTAAATACTTTGGTCCGTTTCCAATCGTGGCTCGAATTGGGGCGGTGGCCTATAAGTTGCAGCTTTCAGCCTCTGCGGCGATCCATCCAGTTTTTCATGTCTCCCAGCTCAAGCGTGCTCTGCCTCGCGACGTGCAGGTAATGCCTAGCTAACCTTCCTTCTTCATGATCTATGCCACAGGTACCAGAAGCTGTGCTCGATACTCGTTGGGTGCGAAAAGCGAACAAGATGGGCAAGCAAGTCTTGATCCGCTAGTCTTCCGCTCAACCGGGCGACGAAACTTGAGAAGATGAAGCTGACCTACAGCGACGCTTCCCTTGTTCTCCGGCTCGGGGACAAGCCGGTGTTTCGATTGTCAGCGACCCTGCTGCTAATAGGGGCAACGCATCCGGCCGATTGGAGGGCGACGAGGCAAGGAGGCCCAAGCGAACAATCAAGTCCAACAGGCGTTATACCGGCGAAGAATGGGCCCAAGAGGTACGGACAAGGAAAGGGGACAGACCAGGGCGCTGAAGAGATAAATGCGGCTCTCGGTCGGGGAAAACGGCATCCTGAAGGATCACACGATTGGCAGTGTCTTCTTCCATCTCTTGTTCTATCTCCTGAACCCTCTTCTTCCTGTCGTTCGGAACATTGTAAACACGAACTCGAGCGATCTAAGTTGGTACCTAACACAAGCCTGATACGACACAGTATTGACATGTTAGCAAAAATCTGATTAGGTGATTAGATAGCAGAGAAGAGGTTGTGATAGACATATCTGATTAGAAAATCAGCAATGAACCTTGTTGTGAAAGCATGAGCCATGATGTTTCCGCCGATAGGCTTGATCTGTGGCCCAGCAAACATTGCAGAGCCATCCACTTGTGCTACTACTTGATAGAGCCTGATTAGAGATAACCAAATCATTACTCTCAAACACAAGATCAATCAAAGCCGTACTTTGGTTTAATCACAAACCCTCTTTTTGCTAAATCCAAGACGTACATGCCACGACTCATAACCTAAACACACTGGTTCGCGTGCACGTCTGCGTGCCTGAAGTTGCTGCCAAGAAACCCGACAAACAACAAGTTTCCTGCATGCATGCAGATAGATTTAACTGGTACCGCTACTAATTAACCTGCTACAATTAGCTGGCGATCAGCGATCACCAGACGCCATTAACATGAATAAGCTGATCAAGATCTGCTAGCTACCGGTGGACCGATCACGAGATCGAGACGGAGGTCCTGGGTCGTGGAGACCCGTGCCCCTTGTTTGACCGGCATGCGCAAACGACGAACAAACCCCGGACAACACGAACCCTAGCTCAGCTCTGGAGGCTGGAGCTGACGAGCTTTTTTGGAGCAGCAAGCAAGCAGCCTTCTCCTCTCGTGCATGCCCATGCATGCATGCATTTCTAAAAGGCGGGACGTACACATGCGGCAAAGGCCAGTACAGGGCGCGGCCGTCGAGGCCGTGGACAGGGCCAGAGGCTGCTGCCTTCTCGATCTCACCTTGTCGTCGAGCCCTGTGTACGTCCATTGCTGAATGAATGAATGCTCGGAATGCAGACACACAGAGAGAGGGTGGAGAGAGAGAGATGCCTCGAAATACGTGCATATATATGGTAGATAACGTTTTGAACGGAGTCGTTTTTTTTCTTTTTAGAAAGAAATTTCGTACGTAGGATCTGAATGCTATAGAAAACTTTTCAAGGAAATTAACCATTTTAGATGGTAGGACTGACTTAAAATCCTGTGCAGGAATTCTCCTTTCCCCCGGTTTTTTGAGGATTGCAGACGTTTTGTCAACCTTTTGTTTTTTTCTTCGAACAATCCAATGCAACAATGTCTATTTATCTTTATTTTCCTTACTAATAAATTTTTCTATAAAATTCTTACGAGCGATTTAGATATATATTATTCATGTGTTTCTGATTCTTATAGAAATCTATAAGATGTGACATGCAATACCTACTATTTTCCTGTTCATACGTTTTCCTATACCGTGTTCCAAACCATCCACTCTCTCATCCAGTGACAACGATTATCTTCTTCTCTTCACCTCCTTCCTCTCTCTTCTCCATTCTCTCACAACGGGATCGGTGGCGGTGGAGAACAGATGGCGCCACCGCCCGACACTTGGGCTGGCAGTTTGGAACATGAGAATCTTACATGATTTTTGTATGAATTATGTTGCTTTCTTTTCCTCAAAATTACCATGTGTTGAACTAGCTTCTAAACAAATATATGTCTTCTTTTGGAGGGATGTACAACTCCACAGAGCGTGAGCTACTCGACCTACGTAAGAGTCACCCTAGGAGCATCTGGACCTCTGAAAATATGGAGTTGCAAGAGAATGCTGTTACATTTTCAGCTTCGGCTTGGAATGGCCTGTTTGTCCTCTCCCTACCCCCACCGATTGAACTCTTAAACAACTTACATGCATCATCTGTCAATCGTTTCCCAAATGTACCCCTTACTATTGCAATGCCCGATGCCCAATCATGTCCATGTCCAAATGTTTTCCAATGCCCAACCGTGTCCATGTCCAAATGTTTTCTACACACTTTGTAGATAGCTGGGGTAATGCATGGGATGCATGGCATTCTGAACTGTGTTTTCCGATGCCCAGTCGTGACCATGTCCAGATTTTCTCTGTAAACTTAGACAGCTAGGGGTAATGGATCGTATGACATTCTGAGCTGCTCCATAACCAATGCATACAAACGTACAGATTCTAAACAAACTCTTGATTCTATAAGGGGGAGAAAGATATTCCGAACGACCTGATCAGCAGAAAGTGGTACTGCAGGAGTTTCAGACATATGTATTTTGTCGTAGGAGACCATAGGAGCAATTGATGATGTGATTTTCAAGAACTTCAGCTGGGTATGATTTATTTACAGCACCAAGCAATGCACGTAATCAACATGTATACTTTTAAATCACAGGAAACTGACAATATATTCACCATCGCCCTACTGCTATACAGCAGGGTACAGAAGAAGACTACTCATAATAATTAGTGCTATACTCAGCATTTGACATACAGAGAAACCTTCTGCATCGTGTGTTGCCTTCCCCAACATGGACATCAAGAAGAAGCCGCCAAGGCAACGGCAGGAAGTAACAATTCAATTATCCTTGATCTCCAGTCCATGTTTCTTGACTTGTAAATCTTCAGAACTCTAGCCATTTACTCTCAGGCCTCAGCGCCCTTCCATCAATTAATTGTTCACTATTTCTTGCCATGGAGCTAATTTCAGCAACAGAAAACCTAAATCATGGGACATCACCAGCTTCAGCAATGCCTTTATTTCATTGATGAATCCAACTCCAAAGGGCATATATCATGTTCTGATGTGACCTTCTGACCACTGTAACGCCTTTGATCAGTCATCATCCTGAGTTGCTATTATCTTCGGATGCTAAACTGTCTAACAGGTCACTTCCTTTGAAGTTTGTGGCACCAGGACCAGGATTGAATAATGTGTACTGGTTGCTTGCAACACAAAATGAAGCTGGTGATGTTCTGTTATTCCCAGCACTCCAAACGACGAAATCCGTATTTTCAAGGAGGCCCTCGGATGCGATCCTTGCATCTCGGAAGGGTGCATTACACTTTTCCTTTGAAAACTTAATGCAAGCCTCCTTTGCTGCTTCAAGACAAGAAGCCATTTCTTGTTCTTCACATCTCTCTCTTTCTTGATAGTCAGTTGGTGCAGCTCCAAACAAGCCTTTCCACCAGGGGGGCTTGCATTTGCGTGTTGCGGTGATTGAACACCCAGACCGTGCACCAGCCTGTAAAATGATGAACCAATCTATTGTTCATTCCATTTTCAAGAAAACATCTCTTGTGAAACACAATTAAGTAAATTAAGGCCCCCTTCTAGACGGCTTCTCCAGCAGCTTCTCCCAGAAGCTGTCCCCTCCCGGCTTCTCCCACTGACTAGTTTAGAAGCCTCGACGAATTTGAGGGGGCGGCTTCTGGGAGAAGCCGGGAGGGGACAGCTTCTGGGAGAAATTGCTGGAGAAGCAGTCTAGAAGGGGGCCTAAGGCCCAGTTCTTTTCGGCTTCTCCAGGGGCTTCTCCCAGAAGCCGCCCCCTCCCAGCTTCTCCCAGAAGCCGCCCCCTCAAATTCGTCGAGGCTTCTAATTTAGATATACCATGACTAGTTTAGAAACCCCGACGAATTTTAGAGGGCGGCTTCTGGGAGAAGCTGGGAGAGGGCAGTTTCTGGGAGAAGCTCCTGGAGAAGCTGAAAAGAACTGGGCCTAAGTACAGGACGCAGACCAAAGTGCAACTGGGAATGATAAATACAAGCCAAATGGGCTGGGACCAGTAGAGGTCTTCAGGAAGCAAAAGGTCAAGTTGTAAACAAAATACACAATATACACAGTAGACATATTTCTATTTCTAACATACATTTCAGTCATTTTCATTTAGTTTTGGGATTGTTTATTAACAAGCATGACGAGTGTTCAGTTTTCTCAATTGTATCATTCTTGATAAGAAAGACATCAAGAAAAAATTACTGACCAGAGTAATGCTTAATCCTTGCAAAGAGAATCAAAGCTAATGTTGCAAAGAAAGTTGCTAGATCCTAATCTGATAATTTCCACTTCCACAAGACCACGACATAACAGAATAACAATACAACAAATGCAGTTCATTTGCCAATTGTACTGTAGAGCATTGTCAACCATGACAGCTAAAGCTAAGCAGCCGTGAGCTGGTTCTGCCCTCTTCGCTGTATGCAGCTGAGAAATTTACCGACTAGCAGAACTAGAGCCAGTCAGCTCGGCCAGCTGCAGAACTAAAAATTCAATGCCTCTTAGACATCGAGGAACAAAAACTGGTCAATCTTACTAACAGCACAGAAGCCTACTTTTATCGACTCCATAATCGGCATTCCATCGACTGACGCAGCATTGTGCACGTGAAACGCATATGTTATGGAGCATCATCAACTCCGACTACTCATCTTCAACAGTCACGAGGTGGATTGCCCTCTTTGATGTATGCAGCTGCTAAACTTGCTGCCTGGCATGACTAGCGCAAGGCAGCTCGGCCAGCTGCAAGAACAAGACATACTCACAGGCAAAGGCTTCCAGTGTTTGGAGCTGCATTGCCTGCCATCTGCAATCTGCATCCACCCCACAGAACAATCACACTCCAAACAATAGGCACCTCGTAAATCTATCGAATTGCCATCCATCTATAACTTGCTAGGTAAGATCAGTACGGGGTTGCATCATCTTCTTATTCGCCCGGTGATTCAGCCATGGACACCGACACAGATTAGGTTGGCGAAAGGCGACGCGGACATGAGATGAGAGAAAAGGGGCTAGCTGTCGAGCAAGTCGGTAAAAGGGTTCACCTCGCACTGGGAGAAGAGGCTGGCCTCGGCGGCCTCCCAGGCGGCGCGCCAGCTCGCGGCGTCGCGGAAGGCGAGGACCGGGGGGTCACCGGCGGTAGAGGAAGCGACGACGGGTGCGCGGAGAAGAGGGAGGGGCGGGTCGAAGGGGACGACGGTGGCAGCCGGGGAGTAGTCCTCCGAGACCTCGACGCCACCGCCGGGGAGCGGAGCGTCCATCGCGTTCGCCGCCGGCGATGGCGGCGGGTTGCGTGGTATGTATGAATCGGTTAGGGTTTAGGGCACACGTGTGATTCGGTTTAACTGGGCCCAGAGAGATCATCCTCTTCGTCTGGGCTGGGCCTAATGGGCCTAATGGGCCGTATCTTACGCGAATGGCAGCCCATATAAATAGGCCCGTATACTTGCCGCTATCCGTATATTTATACGACGCGTCGGGTAGTATACTGAACCTTTAGTTCAATTTTATAATTTCTTGTTCAATGGCCATGGATGATCTACTACTGGTCTAACTAAATAGCTAATCCATCAGAATATTAATCTCGAGGAATCCCCTCATCTCACCTCTCTAGGGTTTTGCTCTTTCACTAATTTTAGCTAGGAACCGTTGCTTCGCGATTGTCACTTTCAATTTATCTATTTATTTAGCTAACATTTTAAATTAAAAGTTGGATTTCCGTCCCATCGCACGGACACTTTAATGTTAATGGCTCGCTTTGAGCCTCTAAGCTTGAGATTGTGCACATCGATACTGGATGCATGGCAATGTTGGATTCAGAGCAACTAGCTAAAATATGTTTCGTTCCATGGAAAAAAGAAGGTAAAATCGTTTCACATTTGCAGGAAAGAAAAAAAGAAAAACTAAAAGGCAATGCAGAACAGCGACGCGACTACTGTTCACCGGTTGTGTTTCACCGTCTTGTAGAGCAATGGCGCTCAGCTGAACAGCAGCTAAGCATGATCTTGGTACCAATGTTCAAACCTAAACAGCTCGTCGTCCCTGTCGCTGTCATCGTCGGAGTAGTCTTCTTCTTCGGGTGCTTCTTCCTCCTCGTCGACGACGCGGCTATGGTAGTGAGGGACGGAGCTCCACGGGCTGTCGTCCAGCACGCCGCGGAACCGGCTCCGCAGGAACGTGACGGCCACGTGCGCCGCCGCCTGCCTCGCCTCCCTTGCCGTCCGCCCGCGCCGCCTGAATCTCCAGACGTATTGGTCGTCCAGTCTTGCTGTCTTGGGGACCTCGACCTGCACGGTCACGGCGTGGTGGCCGGCGGCGGCGTCGTCGTCCCGCGCGTGCTTGCGGGAGGAGTAGGAGGGCTGTATGTATGCTCCCAGGCAGTCCATCACGCCCCACAGCAGCAGCTCGGCCCCCGACAGCGTCGCGCGCGGCTGCGGTCGAATGGCGTTGCCGTGCGGGAAGCGCTGCGCCGTGACGCACCGCCACGCCCCCGCCGCGGCGCCGCTGCTGGCCGTCGCCGTACCTGGCCCCGGCGCCGGTGACGGTTCGCTTGGCTGGTATGTGCGGAGGCAACCGTTGCGCACGTCGTAGGACTGCAGCACCCGGAAGCCCGGCGGCCGTCGACGGCCAGCGACGGCATGTTTCTTCTCGTCGTCGACGAAGCAAATCTGGTTCGCTCTGACCTTGCCGCCCGAGGCCGCGTCGACGGGGAAGGCTCTGCAGCAGGCGTCGCCGACGAAGATCGCGTGCCCGTCGAAGTCCTTGACCGGCGCCGGCCGCTTCGCCGTGTCGCCGCCGAGCGCGAAGACACCGAGCGAGGAGGTGTAGTACGTGCAACCAGGCACGCGTGTTTTTCCGAAGCCCCTAGCAAGCATGCGCAGCCTCCCATTGAGGGCGACCAGGTGCAGCTTGGCGTCTTCGAATCGCGTCGCTACTTCCTCGGGTGGGCTCCATGGCTCTCTGCGGAGCCGCTCGAGCTCGCCGTCTTCGAAGACGTGGACGCGGGCTTCTGCGTCGAGGGCATGGAGTCTCCCCTCGAAGAAGATGATGTCTTCGAGCTCGAACGCCGTGGTGATGGGCCACCAAAACCAAGAGGTCCCTCGTAGGCGGCAGACGAAGATCTTGCTCTCAATGATAACTTCGTCATCGTCTGCATTCTCAACAATGGCAGCGGCCGTGCAGCCCTTGGAGTCCGGCGCCGACGACAGGACTATCTTGCTCATCGGGTCTTTCGTCAGCCGCGGCAGCTTGATCCGCTCCATGGTGAAGGCGTTGAGCAGGAAGGGACAGCCGGACGCGGGCACCAGGGCGAGCCAGTCGTCGAACGAGCCTAGGCAGGCGGCGGCGGCGGCGTCCTCGGGCAGCGGGACGCGGTGGATGGCGGCGTCGTGGAGGCTGACGCAATGGCCGGGGGCGACGAGCCACGGCATGGGAGGGCGCGGGTGGGCGCGCTCGGTGGCGCGCCATGCCCGGCAGACGCCGCGGAAGCGGATCCGGTCGCCGAAGGCTGGGGTGAGCCGGTGGAGGATAACGTCGAGCAGCTCCTGCGGGAGGTCGGACCACGGACGGCGGCGGCACTGCCTCGCCCGTTTTCTCGCCTGCGGCATGATGCGCGTACGTACAGGATTATCGCCGCCGCGCAACGCTGCCGGGACGAAGCAATGAAATCCAACGATCGAAAGAGAAGCGAGATGAACGGAAAGATGTTGTAAAGCAATCAAATCAAATCAAATAAATAGGAGTATTGTGAACAATCTTGCTTGGAATCCGACGCGAACCCTCTATCGTGATACACGAGAACTCACATCTCGAGTAGAACCTGAACTCAAACACAAGATCTAGTCAAATTCTGGTCCTTTTTATTTGATTCTGTTCCGGTTTCAAACCTTGTAATGTCTTCTGTTACATACATCGTTCATTGATCGTTTATGTCTCAGAAAAGATTTCAGTGATTCATGGCTCTTCTTCACCCAGTGTTGTTACTTATGTCCTGCTCAGTGCCAGCACGTGCACATCTCATCTCAGTCCTCGACATCTGTGATGCCTTCAGATGATATCTGAAACCCTTGCAAGACAAACTGGGTAGAACACTGCTGATTCAGCACAACTAACTAGAATTGATTTAATATTTTGTAGAAAATGTTACATTTGCATGCAACATCGTTCTTTTGTACAGCAGTGACACTCTAGAAGTGACTAATGTACATCCCGAATCTATGAGAACAAGTTGTTGCACAGGAAGGAACAGATCTTCAGTTGGAAGCCTCCGCGGTGGCGACAGAGCAAGCAGCAGGCCAGCAACAGATCTGAAAATGCAATGGCCTGCTTTGAGAAGAGATTGCCTCAGTCCTTGATATCCGCGACGCCTTCGGCTGATAACTGAAACCTCGCTTCGGCTTCTGCCAGGCAGGGAGAGCTTATTACTTTACAGCAGATTCGCTCCTCCCCTCTTCCCTTGCGAAGAGCAAGCCTGATACGACACAGTATTGACATGTTAGCAAAAATCTGATTAGGTGATTAGATAGGAGAGAAGAGGTTGTGATAGAGATATCTGATTAGAAAAATCAGCAATGAACCTTGTTGTGGAAGCATGAGCCATGATGTTTCCGCCGATAGGCTTGATCTGTGGCCCAGCAAACATTGCAGAGCCATCCACTTGTGCTACTACTTGATAGAGCCTGATTAGAGATAACCAAAATCATTATTCCCAAACACAGATCAATCAAAGCCGTGCTTTGGTTTAATCACAAACCCTCTTTTTGCTAAATCCAGACGTACATGCCACGACTCATTACCTAAACACACTGGTTCGCGTGCACGTCTGCGTGCCTGAAGTTGCTGCCAAGACACCCGACAAACAACAAGTTTATTTAACTGGTACCGCTACTAATTAACCTGCTACAATTAGCTGGCGATCAACGATCACCAGACGCCATTAACATGAATAAGCTGATCAAGATCTGCTAGCTACGTACCGGTGGACCGATCACGAGATCGAGACGGAGGTCCTGGGTCGTGGAGACCCGTGCCCCTTGTTTGACCGGCATGCGCAAACGACGAACAAACCCCGGCCAACACGAACCCTAGCTCAGCTCTGGAGGCTGGAGCTGACGAGCTTTTTTCGAGCAGCAAGCAAGCAGCCTTCTCCTCTCGTGCATGCCCATGCATGCATTTCTAAAAGGCGGGACGTACACATGCGGCAAAGGCCAGTACAGGGCTCGGCCGTCGAGGCCGTGGACAGGGCCAGAGGCTGCTGCCTTCTCGATCTCACCTTGTTGTCGAGCCCTGTGTACGTCCATTGCTGAATGAATGAAGGAAACAAATCCTATACGACCGGGTCGCTCAGCCCCGATCGATCGGGAGACCACCTCTACCTTCTGACACCTGGGAGCACGAATCTTAAAGCAGCCGATTCCAGACCGGTTTACCGAATCCCAATCCCGAACCCACGTTTCATCGGAACGATCGAGCTTTGGAGGGAATTCCACTTCGAGCGAGCGGCGGCCGACGTTTCTTGTTCCCGATCGTCATCGGCGAGCCAACCCCGACACCTCCTCCTCCCGATTGTCGTCTTGGAGCCAGCCCCGAGTCCCAATCATTGACCTCGAGGCAGCCCCGACGGAGCGCGTGAGGGTGGCGGCGAGCGGGTAGACGCGGTGGACGGTGGAGCGCGTGAGGACGGCGGTGGCCCACGTTTCTTCTTCCTGATCGTCGTCGGCGAGCCAGCCCCGACACCTCCTCTTCCCGATCGTCGTCTTCGAGCTAGCCCCGAGCCCCGATCGTCGACTTCGAGGCAGCCCCGATGGAGCGCGTGAGGGTGGCGGCGAGCGGGTAGAACGGCGGCGGCGTTGTGGGCGGGCCCGGCGTCGCGGCCTCACTGAGAGACGTGCCGGTGGCTGCGGGGGCGGGCGTCTTCTTGGCGGGAGCGGCCGGCGTGGTGCTGGACGGCGCGGCAGCGGGGGCGGGCGTCTTCTTGGCGGGAGCGGCCGGCGTGGTGCTGGACGGCGCGGTGGCCGGGGCTGGGGACTTGTGCGCGAGAACGGCGGGGTGCGCCGCGAGCAGGCAGAGCAGCGCGAAGTAGAGAGCGGCGGAGCGAGAGGCGAGGGCTCTGCCGCTCGGCTGTGTGTCTGGGCTGTGCGATGATGGGTGATGGGAGTGTGGCAGTGAGGGGAAGGCCGTGATAATTATCGCAGTAAAAGGGGAAGGCAAGGGTGTAACATCCCCATTTTAAGTTGCCGAGTGATTGTGCATCATGGCATTGCATCATTTGAATTAAAGTTTGAACTAGAGTTTAAATCCAAAGGGAGGCTGCAAATCTATTTAAAGTTGGTGAAACAAATTCAAAAGGGGCCAAAAGAAATCAAAAATTTGTTGAATTCGAAGTTGAATAGAAGGAAAAGTTTTTAATTGGTTTGAATTTGCAAAACAGAATTGAACCCGTTTTTGAATTGGGGCAAGTTTGAATTTAAAAGCAACAAAGAAATCAAAGCAAATAAACAAAAAAAAAGAGAGAAAGAAACCCTATTCTATTTTCCCCCGGACGAGCCTCCTTTCCGCCCCTTTCCTCCCGCATGGGCCTTCTCCCCGGCCCATTCCTCCCGAGCGGCCCGCCCCCGGCCTGCCCCGCACCCCCCCCCTTCTTCTTCTCCCTCCTCTCTCCCATTTTCTCTCACCCGCCGCCACCAATCTCCCCGCCCCCGGTTTCTCCCTCCCGCGCCTGCCACCGCACCGGCCCGCGTGGCACGCATGCCGCCCCGCCCGCGCCACCTCAGGCCTCGGCCGAGTCGCCCCCTTCCCCTATTTAAGCTCTGGCCCGAGCTTCTTCTCCCTCTTTTCCCCATTTCTTCTCACCGAGCTCTCCGCCCCCACCTCGGTTGCTTCTTCGCCGCACCGCCGCCTCGCTCTCCTTGCTGCCGAGCTCCACCGCCGCCTCGCCCGAGCTTGCAGCCGCCCTCGGAGCCTCGCCCCCGTCGGCCGAGCCCAGGCAGTGGCCTCCCGGCCGGTTAGTTAGGTTAGTTAGGGCTTAATTAATAGTATATTAATTGCTAAGCATAATCAATGCAATGATTAATGCTAATAAGTTCGGTTAGGACATATTTATGGCTAACCCGACCACTTAATGACCTCCATTAATGGTTAATCAGTGTGTTTAATGAGTAAATTAATGTGTCTCAATGGCAACTGGGTCCCACACGTCAGGATTTAAGAAAAGAATAACAGAAAAGAAGATGCATATGACATGTGGGTCCCCCTTGTCATAGACTTGGTCAATGTTGACCCCAAATTGACCAAGGGGGCCCACTGTCATCCTCTGGAGCTAGGGTTAGGCTGAGTAAGAAAAGTATTTTTCATTTATTTTTACTGAAAAAAATACAACAAAGGGGATCAAACCTTATAAAATTCATAGAAAATTCATACTTTATCAGAAAAATGCAAATAATATATCAAAATATTTAGAAAAATGAGAGCTACTCAAATATATCATTGTTATCCATGTTTGCATGCTAGAAAAGATGGAAATGTCTAAAAACTCAAATTAGGGTTTCCCCGAGTAGCCGGAGAAATTCGGATCGCGATATTTCGAGCGTTCGAACTCCGATTAACCTGATTCCACCTACATTAGTCGTTATTTTGCATCCTTTAGGTCATGGCATACATTTCATATCATGCCGATGTTCCTCGCCGTGGTATTCATTATTTCGTCTGTTTCGTTCGTTGTTGTTGCTCTTTCCGATAGGACCGGACGATCTCGAGCGAGTACCATCCTGAGCAGGAACAGGACCTAGTCGCTGAACCGCAAGGCAAGTAGCCCCCCCTTTGAACATCTTGCGGATATCCCATTACTTTCAACTTACTATTTGTTTTCAAATAATATTGCATGCGTTCAACTGATATTTTACGCTAAGTTAGCCCTATCTCCTGCATGAAAACTTACTTTGTCGCTCAATCAACACCACCGACCCTCCCAACCTATTAGAGTAGTTTACTTGTGGTCTTCCGATTGCTTATATATCTAATGATGCTTAGACCTGCTTAGTCGGGTTAAAGTCGTAATTCTTGGGATGGCAGACAAAACACAATACTCTGGATGGGTTAGAGGTTAGGTGGGGTGTTCACCGGGGACTGTTTAATAATCCTGACTAATATCAATCGGGCTTAGACGAGAGGCCATGCTCGGAGCATGGTGGGTTGTCTCATTCATCCCACAAGGACCGGTTCCCGGCGTATATTGACCCAAGATTTTGCGTACTACTACACGGGTGTATAATGGGTCACCCCCGACCGAATAATTTGTCTAGACTTAGGTGATGAGCCGCATAGTTCGCCATTTTCGTGCATTGGGTGCGTGGAAAAGAAGGTGGTGTGGTGCAACAATATAGGAGTGAGGGGTTACACACGGTCCGGGACCGGGGATGTATCACCTGACACAACTAGTGGGACCGCGTCGAAGTATCAGCCAACTGTCGTTCGCGGATTAGCCTATTAGGGCGGTTCACGCCAAAGTCGAAAACATTGTAAAGGTTGTGTTCAATCACCCTCCGCCAGCACACCTCGTGAAAGTGTGTAAATCGTCGATGGCATTAGGAGACGATTGATACGTGTAGGTAAAGATGTACACCCCTGTAGGGTTTAAACTATTCGAATAGCCGTGTCCGCGGTTATGGACAGCTTGGTGATTACCTGTGTCGAATTAGACTACTATAACCCTAATCTAAAACTTGCTAACTCTAAGGATGTGGGTTAGCGATCGCTTTCTCCCTGGTGGTCGAGGAAGGATCGAGGGTTTTACGTGTTCGATGGTCTGCTTTAGGTTTTACTATGTAGTTTCAGCTCATCTCTTTTGCAAAGTATTCCAGTAGACAGATTTCAATCTATTTACAGGTATTCTCGAAAGAACAACTTAGCTTTCTGCAAAATAGTCCACAAATAGCCCCCTCTTTGATACCTGATGCATCTATTACTACTTTCCCCTGTAAGTCTTGCGGAGTACATTTTTGTACTCACCTTGCATTCGTTGATAATTTGCGTGCAGAGGAAACCACTCCTGCAACGGAGGGTTTCTATGTTGAAATTGACTCCGGCATCGACTAGTCGCTGGTGATCCCGGGCAGTGGTCCTGCCCTGGGTTCGGCAGTTCGGTTTGTTCTGCCGCCACTTTTGGCCCTACCCTTAGGCTTCTCAGCCAACTTAAACTTCCGCTGTGTAAATAACTTTTGTTGTGTATATGTTGTTAAGTTTCCGAACAACTAGTATTATTGCAGTCTCAGTCGTAGAGTCTCTGTTGTGATACTGGTTTGTTCTCCCCTGTATCGTGTACAATGCGTGTATGTTTGAAGTGCATGATGCAGGTAGGATTTCAGAGTCTTTAACATAGAGTTATTAAGTTTAATCACTCCTGTAAAGTGACTCTCCACTGAGAGGTTGGGAACTATATCACCCTACTCCAGCCACGCATTAATTTGCCGGGACGAGGTCGGGGTTGATGTTCCGGCTCAGTGGGAAAGAGTGAGGAGACCATATCACCCTACTGCTCTGTGCATTAATTTGCCAGAGTAAGCTTTGGGGTTGACGTCTCGGGCTATTCGAAGCCATATCACTCCACTCCTCTCGGATTTGACACCCGTAAGTTGAGGTCGGGGTTGACGTTTCGACTTAGCGAGTGATTCCTCTTAAGACTCTCTGTTACGGAATCTGGGGTCCGACAAAGGGGAGAGAAGAGAAACGGCGACGACGCCTCTACATGGCGATGGCGCAGCAGCAAGACGATGGCCACGGGTCCCCGGACGAAGGAACAGACATGGCGGCCCCTCCGCCGGAACCCTCTCTGCCCACGGCTCATCCACTCATGGTAAATTCAACACGCGTACAACCCTCCCTGGCCGAACCCTCTCTTGATTGATTTCATTACCCTCGCAGCAATCGGCAAGAAAGACTACACTAAGCAACGATCCTAACTTACAAGATGGAGATAATGTAAATTTACTAATCATCATACGATATTTGTGTTTTTTTAGGGTTCACCAATAACTGAAAAATAAATTAACACACGGTTGCAGGCTGATAAAAATGTTCCAAGTGTTGGGATGTGCTTTCAATCTGAGGAAGAGGCATATGATTTCTACAATTCTTATGCTCAAACCACAGGATTCAGCATTAGGAAGTGCCACAAGAAGTGTAGATCAGATGGGACTTTATCTTCGAGATATTTAGTTTGTAGCAAGTCAGGTGTGAAGGCTGCTCATCCAACACATGTAACCAAGAAAGGACAAGCTACTTCGAGGACCGCTTGCATAGCTCGTGTACAATTCAGCATTACTCGGGAGGGTATTTGGAATGTTCAGAAAGTTATGCTCAGTCACAATCATCAGCTAGTAAGTCCAGATAAGAGGCACATGCTTAGGTCACAGCGTCAACTCAAAGATGCTGATCGCCACGTGATCAAACAAATGCGGACATTAGGTATTAAACAAGCTGAAATATATGATTTCTGTGAGCAATGGTATGGTAAAGAAGGTGTACCCTTCTTGCAAATGGATTGCAACAATTACTTACGAAGTGAGCGCATGAAGTATTTAGAGTCCAAAGATGCACAGACATTAATGGAGTATTTCAAGAACAAGCAAGCTGAGGACCCTTCATTCTTTTATGCCGTGCAGTTAGATGAAGATGATGGTAGAATAATGAATATCTTTTGGACCGATGGACAAGCTATCATGGATTATTCTGTCTTTGGAGATGCTGTTTCTTTTGACACCACATTTTCAACAAATAAGTTTCAAATGCCATTTGCTCCGTTTATTGGTGTTAACCATCACAAACAAACTATTCTTTTTGGTGCAGCGTTGCCATATAATGAAACTACAGATTCATTTGAGTGGCTCTTTAGAACCTTCCTACAAGCTATGTTCGGTAAGCAGCCTGAAACAATATTCACTGATCAATGTGCTGCCATTATAAAGGCTATTGGAATGGTTTTCCCCAACACACGACACCGTCTTTGTTTATGGCATTTGTATCAAAATGCTGCTAAACATCTTAGTCAAGTAATCAGTGACCAGCCTAACTTTCTTAAAGAATTCAAGAGATGTGTGTATGAAGATAGATCAGTGGCACAATTTGAGAACATATGGCATGACCTATTGGTTAAATACCAAATTGAGGGAAATTCTTGGATAAACAATCTGTACAAGTTGCGTGAGAAGTGGGCAACTATTTATCGTCGAGATTCTTTCAGTGCAGACATGACATCGACTCAAAGGAGCGAAGGAATGAACAATGTGTTCAAGAAAACTTTCTGTAAAAGACTCTGCCTTTCAGAATTGATGCAAGCATATGATAAGTGCATTGGTCGTCTTCATCGGAAAGAAAAGTATGAAGACTACAAGTCGCGCCATACCAACCCAGTACTCTGCCTACCTAACCTACCATTGCTGAGGACTGCAGCTGAATCATATACCAGGACACTCTATTCTGACTTCGAAGAGGAATTCAAGAAGCAATTTAGTTTGTCATGCGTTTTGCTGAGCACTGAGGGCACAACTAGCACTTACAAGGTGACATCTTACGAGAACAAGAATGATGAAGCCATAATTGCTTTTAACCCAAGTACTTTGGAGATATCGTGTTCATGCAAGTTATATGGCTGTGTAGGTATGTAATACATGCTCCATTGCTCCCTCCCTTTCTTTATATGACAGCCTTTGGATTTACCTTATTAAATTGTTCTGAATGTTATAGGTATATTATGCAAGCACGCGCATAAAGTTTTCACATGCTGCACTATCATCACCTTGTCAAATCAGTACATATTGAATAGATGGACAAAATATGCAAAACAAGAAATCTTTACAACCAAAACGAGTATGAATGATAGCCTAGAATCCATGTTTGCACATACTTCTCGAAAGATGATGTCACTTGCATTGAAGTGTAAAACTTCAAAGGAGGTCCTTACATACCTTAACGATGGTATTGATAAGTTGGCTTCGGAAGCACATGATTTACTTAGCAACCTCAACTTGGATGAAGATGAGGGCTCTGAAAGTTCCCCCGAAATTACTGAAGATATTGCCAAAATACCGGTGTCCATTAGAGCTCCCGAACGAATACAAGGTCCGATGAAAAAAAGATCAAAAGATGTGCTAGAGGGGGGAAAGAAAGGCAAAAAAAAGGTACTTTTAATTGAAAGGCAAAAAAAAGATTTCGCTTCTATTTCTTATATATACACAAATGTGCAGGAAAAGGTACAAACCATCCCGCAAAGGAATCAGTGTTTGTTCCATCCACAGTTGGCCCTTCGCAATTTGATTGTGCTGGTAATATAAATCCACCAGCTATGGCATTTGGAGAGTATCCATCAGGTTTTGTTCCACCTATCCAAGGAGAATTTACAAGATTATTGTTTGAAGCTCATGGAGATGGCACAACACTGCCGGTTGCTCGTGAATTGGATTTCAGCGAAGGTGCTAGTACACGACTGTATTGTGGATGAGTAGTAATCTGCCCCTTGAATTCTTTTTTGTTCAATCAGAGTAGGAGAAGGATAGCTCATGTTATGTGACCTTTATGAGTTGGAGAAGGATAGCTCATGTTAGCGGACTTGAATTGAGCTTATATCTATCCAGAATGTGAACTGGATCTCTTTAAAAAGTTTGATAGATTATCACTCCTGGAACTAGCGATGTTTTGGAGAGTCTTGTGTTGTTGCGCATTAATTTACTAGCATGATTTGGAAAATGGTGTGTTCAATTGCACATTTTAAGTGTTGGCAGAGATCTGATAAATACTTGGAGCTCAAAATACATGCCGATCTAATGCAGTTTACTGTAATGCTAATATACAGGGTAATTTGTTTGCGGTCGTTTTTCAACCAAAACATAGAAATGGGAACAGACATGGCCTTTCATCGATACATACGGTCATCTCAGGTGAATATGGTGTAATCTGTGTAGACAATGAAGCGTAAAGAAAAGTCAAGGTGGAATCTATCTTCTTTAAGGGAGAATTGAGTGGCAAACCATCCAGAGCTGGAGGTCGAATAAAAGCTTTACTTTTCATTTTCTATGGTATGGAATCTGTGTGAGCACAGAGCAGGTTTTCTAAAAAAAAGGCAACATTTTCTGTTGCTTCACGTTGGGATTCGATCTGATAAATTGCATTGGGACTGGCTAAAAATGTGGCATTTTCTATGCTTTACCTTCAAATTTATAATACTGAAAGTAGTGCTGTTCAAAATTAGTGGTGAAATTTGGATAACATCAGTTGGGTATTTCAGAATAAGGATGGTTCAACTAGGTTTATTGAGAAAGAACTAAGCAAAACCCTCTATTATTGGACACACTCATACTGATAAGTATATATTTTTACAGATAAGGGTATGAATTGAGCTTATATCTATCCAGAATGTGAACTGGATCTTCAAATTTCATCTTCATTCACAATGTCTTGACCAAATTGTTAAATTGTTGATTGCAAATATCACATATAGGAGAATATAGACTGCAAAATCCACAAGCTTTTATTCACGGAGCATACATCAAATTCAATTATACAACAGAAGACAAATCAACAAAGCACCAACTGCTGAGTGGAGTTGAGCACTACACAAAAATCAAAAAAATTGCGATGTATCTATTCCACACTAGCCCAGCGCACTGCAGCATCGAGCTTTCATCCAGCCTTCAATCCCTGCACGAGCCGAGGGGGTGGACTCAGCGGCGGGACGGATCTGGGCGCTCGAGGGCGGGAAATGGCGTGAGGACGGCGACGGCGCCTCAACATGGCGTGAGGACGGCGCCAGCAACCAACCTTCATCGAGCCTTCGCCGGAACGGCTCCACCTCCACCTCCTCCGGCGGCCGGACGCATCGTCGGCGTAGATCCGACGGCGGGGGCAAGCAGCCGAGGTGCCGTCGGCGCAGATCCGATGTGCCAGAGGTGCCGTGAGTGGAGGCGTCGAGGGGCGTGGCCGTGGACGGCGGGGGAGAGCAGCGGGGGCGGGGTAGGACGGCGGGGGCGGCGGGGGAGAGCAGCGGGGGCACGGCGCACTCGAAGGGGACGGGAGAGAAGTGAGGAAATGGGATTCGGGAGGAGGTGAGGGAAGGGGATTCGGGGAGGCTGCTTTAAGATTTGTGCTCCCAGGTGTCAGAAGGTAGAGGTGGTCTCCCGATCGGGGCTGAGCGACCCGGTCGTATAGGATTTGTTTCCATGAATGAATGCTCGGAATGCAGACACACAGAGAGAGGGTGGAGAGAGAGAGAGATGCCTCGAAATACGTGCATATATATGGTAGATAATGTTTTGAACGGAGTGATTTTTTTCTTTTTTAGAAAAGAAATTTCGTACGTAGGATCTGAATCCTATAGAAAAACTTTTCAAGGAATCAACCTTTTAGATGGTAGGACTGACTTAAAAATCCTGTCCAGGAATTCTCCTTTCCCCCGGTTTTTGGAGGATTGCAGACGTTTTGTCAAACCTTTTGTTTATTTTTTCTTCGAACAATCCAATGCAACAATGTCTATTTATCTTCTTTTCTTTATTAATATTTTTTCTGTAAAATTCCTATAAAGCGATTTCAAATATATATATTATGTAATTCATGTGTTTCTAATTCTTCTAAGAATCTACGAGATGTGGCATGCAGTACCTACTATTTTCCTACCCATGCGTTTTTTCCTACATCTTGTTCCAAACCCTCCACTCTCTCATCCAGTGACACCCGATCATCTTCTTCTCTTCACCTCCTTCCTCTCTTCTCCGCTCTCTCACAACTGTCGGTGGCGGTAGAGAACAGACTGGTGGCGCCACCGCCTGACACTTGGGGTGGCAGTTTGGAACATGAGAATCTTACATGATTTTTGTATGAATTATGTTGCTTTCTTTTCCTCAAAAGTACCATGTGTTGAACTAGCTTCTAAACAAATATATGTCTTCTTTTGGAGGGATGTACCTGTGCTATTGGCCTACCCACAAAACCCTCCAAAACAACTCCAGGGAGCACGAGCTACTCGACCTACGTATGAGTCACCCTAGGAGCATCTGGAGCTCTGAAAAATATGGAATTGCAAGAGAATCTGTTACATTTTCAGCTTCGGCTTGGAATGGCCTGCTTGTCCTCTCCCTACCCCCACCGATTGAACTCTTGAACAACTTACATCATCTGTCAATCGCTCCCCTACTCTTGCAATGCCCGATGCCCAATCATGTCCATTTCCAAATGTTTTCCAATGCCCAACCGTGTCCATGTCCCAATGTTTCTAACGTACTTTGTAGGCAGCTGGGGGTAATGGACCGTCTGACATTCTGAGCTGCTCCATAACCAATGCATACACACGTTCAGATTCTAAACAAACTCTTCATTCTATATGGGGGAGAAGATATTCCTAACGAGCTGACCAGCAGAAAGTGGTACTGCAGGAGTTTCAGATATATGTAGTTTTGTCTTAGGAGGCCATAGGAGCACTTGATGATGTGGTTTTCAAGAACTTCAGCTGGGTATGATTTATTTACAGCACCAAGCAATGCACGTAATCAACATGTATACTTTAAAATCACAGGAAACTGACAACATATTCACCATTCCCCCTGCTGCTACACAGCCGGGTACAGAAGAAACTACTCATAATAATTAGTGCTATTCAAGCCTTCACCATTTGACATAAAGAGAAACCTTCCGCATCTTGTGTTGCCTTGCCCCAACACCGACATCAAGAAGAAGCCGCCAAGGCAACCGCAGGAAGTAACAATTCAATTATCCTTGATCTCCAGTCCATGTTTCTTGACTTGTAAAACTTCAGAACTCTAGCCATTTACTCTCAGGCCTCAGCACCAGAAACCTAAATCATGGAAATCAATTAATTGTTCACTATTTCTCGCCACTGAGCTAATTTCAGCAACAGAAACCTAAATCATTAAACATCACCAGCTTCAGCAATGCCATTATTTCATTGATGAATCCAACTCCAAAGGGCATATATCATGTTCTGATGTGACCTTCTGACCACTGTAACGCCTTTGATTAGTCATCATCCTGAGTTGCTATTGTCTTCAGATGCTAAGCTGTCTAACAGGTCACTTCCTTTGAAGTTTGTGGCACCAGGACCAGGATTGAATAATGTGTACTGGTTGTTTGCAACACACAAGGAAGATGGGGATGTTCTGTTATTCCCAGCACTCCAAACGATGAGATCCGTATTTTCAAGGAGGCCCTCGGATGCAATCCTTGCATCTCGGAAGGGTGCATTACACTTTTCCTTTGAAAACTTAATGCAAGCCTCCTTTGCTGCTTCAAGACAAGAAGCCATTTCTTGTTCTTCACATCTCTCTCTTTCTTGATAGTCAGTTGGTGCAGCTCCAAACAAACCTTTCCACCAGGGGGGCTTGCATTTAGTGTAATACCGTTCCACCAACTCCCATTTTGTAATGGGAACAATGGTTTTATAATCTTTCAATATGTGCATGCTACTTTCCTTCTCTCGACCTAGATGAATGAGCGCTCCTTAAAAGACACTGAACGCACCAGTACGTAAAAGATGTTCCTTAAAAGTCGCTATGATTTCCACAACCTGTTGTTAGTGCACCTGATCTTAAATAACAACAACAACAGCTGTTTGTTTCTTAGATGTATCAATCACAGCTATTTGTTAGTACTGTTACTCCATTTAACATATATTTGTTAGTGTTGTTATTTAAGATAAGATTAAGCATAGATAAGATTGAGTGGTTATAGGTGTGATTGTTTATCACGCATGTATAGATAAGATTGAGCATAGATAAGATTGGGTGGTTATAGCTGTGATTGGTTGCTGGATGTGATCTATGAGAAGAAAGCAAACTAATGACGTGATTGTGGAGAAGAACCATGGTGCTTGAGATAGATTGTTGGAGTTATTATTTTTTTTGTTGACAAGAATGAGGAAAACAAGATGCACGATTTGATTTGAGTAGAGATAGGTTGTTGGATATATATGGAAGTGCGTTTAATTTATTGTTGGATCTGAAACTGACCAGGTTGTTGGATTTATTATTTATTTTGTTGATGCATGACATGTTGTTAGAGAAATATGTTATAGAATTGTTGTTTTTGGTTGGATAAGAACGTGGAGATGAGGAAGTTGTTTTCTATTTGATAGAAGGGTAAATTCGAAAAGAAAAAAAATATACCATCATCACTAACTCAAATATAATAGATATTAATAGATGTAGACCATTTTAGCTAGGAACCATTACTTTGTGATTGTTACTCTCAATTTATCTGTTTATTTAGCTAACATTTTAAATTAAAAGTTAGATTTCCATCGTATCGCTCGGACACTCGTGCTAATGGTTCGCTTTGAGTCACGCTTGAGATTGTGCACATAGGATACTGGATGCATGGCAATGCTGGATTCAAAGCAACTAGCTAAAATACGTCTCGTTCCCTGGAAAAAAGAAGGTAAAATCGTTTCACATTTGCAGCCAAAAGAAAAAAAAATACTAAAAGGCGATGCAGAGCAGCAACGCCAGTACTGTTCACCGATTGCGCGCAGCAATGGCAAGCGCTCGGCCGATCGTAAGACCGAACACAAGCTAGCAATTGTCTACCAACGTTGACGACCATACAGCTCGTCGTCACTGTCCTCGAGTCCTTTGTCCTTCTTCTCCGAGTGCTAGCTTCCTCCTCCTCGTCGTCGCTGTCGTCGTCGGAGTAGTCTTCTTCTTCGGGTGCTTCTTCCTCCTCGTCGACGACGCGGCAGGTTGTTTGTTCAAGTACCTGTTTTCATATTGTTCACCCAACATTGCTAGTTGTCCCAACATTGCTAGTTGCCTCAATTGCTCTAGTCGCCTCAATTGCTCTAAATTTTGCAACCGATTAAGAGACGTCCATTCAGCACTATTTTCAGCTGCATATGCAGGTTCTTCCTCAATATTAGCATCATCATCTTCGACATCATAATCTTTCTCATCACTCATCTGCTCGAACATACATACAAAAACTCACATAAATATCACGTAATTATCCAAATAATAAACATGTCAACATACAACTCAAATAGTGACTACAAATAATTAAACATATAAATAGTAGAACTTAAAATACATGACAGTTGCTACAAATACTACAAATAGTAAAATTCATTTGTAGAACATTCTCTCTAGCTGTAAGTCTTGGCATTTGAAATCAATTCCATATGTACATGTACCATCTCCTATTTTGCTGCTTTCCTATGTACATTCTCTCTCTTCTCTCTCTCTCTCTCTCTCTCTCTCACTCTCAGTAGGAAGCTATTAACATAGAGATTAGTTGTTCAATGAAAACTATACTAGCAAGCTGAACATGCAATCCATCAAATATAATCTCTTTTCCAACTCTATCAGTAGGAAGTACCAAGAAGTCATCCTTTTCAGACAGCTTCATGTAATAGAATTCTAGTACTTGAACAAGGCATATTACCAATACAACGAACTTGCAAGAATTGTAACATGACATATGGCCCTTCAGTTCAGCTTAACACACTTCTAGAGAGGTGAGTACACAAATTCTGCTTGTAATCACAAATTTACACATCATTCACATTTATACACTATTTTCTGCAACCAATCACAGATTCACAAAATGCACAAACTCAATTTCTGCTAGCAATCACAAAATGCACAAATATACACAACAGGCATATTTATATTCCTAACCTACATACAAGCTAGATTTTGATTCAGTCAGTTTCAATTTAGTTTTGGGATTGTTTATTAACAAGCATGAGTGTTCAGTTTTCTAAATTGTATAATTGTTGATAAGAAAGACATCAAGAAAAAATTACTGGGACAGAGTAATGCTTAATCCTTGCGAAGAGAATCAAGGCTAATATATAAAATAGAAGTTAGTGATCCACACGGCAGCTTTCAAGGTGAAATGTGCATTCTTCAGATAGTCATAAGGTGAAAACTGAAAGGTGCACTTCAAATGCTTTATTTCAGGGATACAGCTTAAACTAACATTTATAGCCACATGCTAACCAAGACATCCATACTAGATGGAAAGTTGCTAAATCCTAGTCCGATAATTTTCACTTCCTCCACAAGACCACGACATAACAGAATAACAATACAACAAACGCACTGCATTTGCCAATTCTACTGTAGAGCATTGTCAACCATGACAGCTAAAGCTAAGCAGCCGTGAGCTGGTTTTGCTCTCTTCGCTGTATGCAGCTGAGAAATTTACCGACTAGCAGAACTAGAGCCAGTCAGCTCGGCCAGCTGCAGAACTAAAAATTCAATGACTCAGACATGGAGAACAAAAACTGGTCAATCTCACTAACAGCGCAGAAGCCTACTTTTATCGACTCCGTAATCGGCATTCCATCGACCGACACAGCATTGTGATAAATGCGCACGTGAAACGCATATGTTATGGAGCATCATCAACTCCGACTACTCATCTTCAACAGTCACGAGGTGGATTGCCCTCTTTGATGTATGCAGCTGCTAAACTTGCTGCCTGGCATGACTAGCGCAAGGCAGCTCGGCCAGCTGCAAGAACAAGACATGCTCACAGGCAAAGGCTTCCAGTGTTTGGAGCTGCATTGCCTGCCATCTGCAATCTGCATCCACCACACAGAACAATCACATCGCAAACAATCGGCACCTCGTAAGTCTATCGAATTTTCATCCATCTATAACTTGGTAGGTAAGAGCAGTACGGGGTTGCATCATCTTCTGCTTCGCCGGTGATTCAGCCATGGACACCGACACAGATTAGGTTGGCGAAAGGCGACGCGGACATGAGATGAGAGAGAAGGGGCTAGCTGTATAGCAAGTCGGTAAAAGGGTTCACCTCGCACTGGGAGAAGAGGCTGGCCTCGGCGGCCTCCCAGGCGGCGCGCCAGTTCGCGGCGTCGCGGAAGGCGAGGACGGGGGGGTCACCGGCGGTAGAGGAAGCGACGACGGGCGCGCGGAGGAGAGGGAGGGGCGGGTCGAAGGGGGCGACGGTGGCAGCAGGGGAGCAGTCCTCCGAGACCTCGACGCCACCGCCGGGGAGCGGAGCGTCCATCGCGTTCGCCGCCGGCGCTGGCGGCGGGTTGCGTGGTATGTATGAATCGGTTAGGGTTTAGGGCACACGTGTGATTCGGTTTAACTGGGCCCAGAGAGATCGTCCTCTTCGTCTGGGCTGGGCCTAATAGGCCTAATGGGCCGTATCTTACGCGAAATGGCAGCCCATATAAATAGGTCCGTATACCCGCTATCCGTATATTTATACGACGCGTCGGGTAGTATACTGAACCTTTAGTTCAACTTTATAATTTCTTGTTCAATGGCCATGGATGACCATCTTCAAATCACTCGTATAGCGATGACATAATTATTCTCTCTACTTCTGGTCTAACTAAATAGCTAATCCATCAGAATATTAATCTCGAGGAATCCTCTCATCTCACCTCTCTAGGGTTTTGCTCTTTCACTAATATTAATTTCGCGATTGTCACTTTCAATTTATCTATTTATTTAGCTAACATTTTAAATCAAAAGTTGGATTTCCGTCGCATCGCACTGACACTTCTAATGCTAAGGACTGGCTTTGAGTAAAACCTAAACAGCTCCTCGTCGTCGTTGTCGCTGTCGCTGTCGCTGTCGCTGACGCGGCTATGGTAGTGAGGGACGGAGCTCCACGGGCTGTCGTCCAGCACGCCGCGGAACCGGCTCCGCAGGAACGTGACGGCCTCGTGCGCCGCCGCCTGCCTCGCCTCCCTCGCCGTCCGCCCGCGCCGCGTGAATCTCCAGACGTATTTGTAGACCAGTATTGCTGTCGTGGGGACCTCGACCTGCACGGTCACGGCGAGGTGGCCGGCGGCGGCGGCGGCGTCGTTGTCCCGCGCGTGCTCGCGGGAGGAGTAGGAGGGCTGTATGTATGCTCCCAGGCAGTCCATCACGCCCCACAGCAGCAGCTCGGCCCCCGACAGCGTCGCGCGCGGCGGCGGTCGAATGGCGTTGCCGTGCGGGAAGCGCTGCGCCGTGACACACCGCCACGCCCCCGCCACGGCGCCGCTGCTGGCCGTCGCCGTACCTGGCCCCGGCGCCGGTGACGGTTCGCTTGGCTGGTATGTGCGGAGGCAACCGTTGCGCACGTCGTAGGACTGCAGCACCCGGAAAGCCCGGCGGCCGTCGATGGCCAGCGACGGCATGTTCTTCTCGTCGTCGACGAAGCAAATCTGGTTCGCTCTGACCTTGCCGCCCGCGGCCGCGTCGACGGGGAAGGCTCTGCAGCAGGAGTCGCCGACGAAGATCGCGTGCCCATCGAAGTCCTTGACCGGCGCCGGCCGCTTCGCCGTGTCGCCGCCGAGCGCGAAGACACCGAGCGCGCAGGTGTAGTGCGTGCAACCAGGCACGCGTGTTTTTCCGAAGCCCCTAGCAAGCATGCGCAGCCTCCCATTGAGGGCGACCAGGTGCAGCTTGGCGTCGTCGAATCGCGTCGGTACTTGCACGGGTCTCTGCGGAGCCCATGGCTCTCTGCGGAGCCGCTCGAGCTCGCCGTCTTCAAAGACGTGGACGCGGGCTTCTGCGTCGAGGGCATGGAGTCTCCCCTCGAAGAAGATGATGTCTTCGAGCTCGAACGCCGTGGTGATAGGCCACCAAAACCAAGAGGCCCCTCGCCGGCGTCGCCGTCGTAGGCGGCAGACGAAGATCTTGCTCTTAATGCTATCTTGGCCGTCGTCTTCATGCTCAACAATGGCAGCGGCCGTGCAGCCCTTGGAGTCCGGCGCCGACGACAGGACGATCTTGCTCATCGGGTCTTTCGTCAGCCGCGGCAGCTTGATCCGCTCCATGGTGAAGGCGTTGAGCAGAAAGGGACGGCCCGACGCCGGCACCAGGGCGAGCCAGTCGTCGAACGAGCCTCGGCAGGCGGCGGCGGCAGCGTCCTCGGGCAGCGGGACGCGGTGGATGGCGGCGTCGTGGAGGCTGACGCAATGGCCGGGGGCGACGAGCCACGGCAAGGGAGGGCGCGGGTGGGCGCGCTCGGTGGCGCGCCATGCCCGGCAGACGCCGCGGAAGCGGATCCGGTCGCCGAAGGCCGGGGTGAGCCGGTGGAGGATAACGTCGAGCAGCTCCTGCGGGAGGTCGGACCACGGACGGCGGCGGCACTGCCTCGCCCGTTTTCTCGCCTGCGGCATGATGCGCGTACGTACAGGATTATCGCCGCCGCGCAACGCTCGAAAGAGAAGCGAGATGAACGGCATATTGCGGCGGCGCAATGAAATCCAACGATCGAAAGAGAAGCGAGATGAACGGGAAGAGATGTTGTAAAGCAATCAAATCAAATCAAATAAATAGGAGTAATTGGGAACAATCTTGCTTGGAATCCGACGCGAACTCTCCGTCGTGATACACGAGAACTCACATCTTGAGTAGAACCTGAACTCAAACACAAGATCTAGTCAAATTCTGGTCCTTTTTATTTGATTCTGTTCCGGTTTCAAACCTTGTAATGTCTTCATTACATACATCGTTCATTGATCGTTTATGTCTCAGAAAAAATTTCAGTGATTCATGGCTCTTCTTCACCCAATGTTGTTACTCATGTCCTGCTCAGTGCCAGCACGTGCACATCTCATCTCAGTCCTCGACATCTGTGATGCCTTCAGATGATATCAACCTTACAATAAGTATTAGTACTCAGGGACCTTTTTATTCAATGCATATTGAGAAAACTCACAACTGTCCTACGCAAACATTACATGTACATGTATACACTAATCTCATATTAGGCATGGTATTGTTATATGGATAGAAAGTATCACCAGAGGAGCCAAGTTACATTGTCAATACATCAGGAGATACCTGTACCAATTTAATTTAGTTACCTACTGCTGGTCACCTATCTAAATCAAGAAAATCATACTGGCATATGTTTTTGCGTGCAACGTAACATAAAGTTCAGACATACACTCAAAATTAAAAGAATGAACTTGCCTGGTCTCTATCATCATGGAAGCTGCCTCCAGCAAAAGTCTGGATTGATGATCAGTATTATAAGCTCTAGCATAAGCCACATTCTCTAATACATCAGGACCATTCAATCCAAACCTATAATTCAGTATTCACTTGTTTACTAATCAAATTTATGCTAAAACACAAAATAATGGATATAACCAAAGCATCACCTATCTGCTATCTGGAGGAGCCTTTGTGGTCTGAATGTTCCCTCTGCATCAATGTACAGAGCCTTTCCTTCACCACCACCTTGGTCCAATGGAAGCTGTAATATATCACATTAGCATATTTTGAGCTTAATGACAAGATTTGGGTATCAATGAAAAAGAGGTGGATAAATAAAATCTCACCTGACATGTAACACATAGCGTGTGGCACAACTGAGTCTTCCCTGAGCGGAATTCACCATATAACTCTCTGATAGATCCTGTTTCTATTCCCCCTGTTGAAGGTAGGTCAGAACAGAATTACTCAATGATCACAAGTCAATTGTAAAATTCTGCAGACAAAGGAAAACCACAAAAGATGTCAACACATTACCCTCTAAGATCTTATCAAGCTCTCTTGATCCAGTTGTAACTTGAATAATCTCCAGCCTCTCTGCATGAAGTTGGCTCGCACTTGTAAGTCCAAGTGGAACTAGCTTCGATGCTGCAAACATTTCGTAGACAGTTAGGATTTTACAGAGTGCAATAAATTTCCACATAACAGAGCAACAGAGCCTGATGATTACTTGCCTGCTTCAATTATCTTGTCAACTTTGGCCTCACTGATTCCTTTGATTTGCAAAAGATCCTTCCTTGGAGTGTAAGCAACAGACTCCACTGTGTGGAGACCGGCATCTTTGAGCTTTTTCACATCAAGCGCAGCTATTCCAGATGTCTTGACCACAAAATCACACATAGACTTAATGAAAATATTTGATGTCAAGAAACAGAATTTTGTCAATAACTACAGCTAAAAGGTTTCTTAGATGGATGGCACTGAAGATGCGAGGATTGAGCTACCTTACAACAGCCTGGTTAATCCACATATGCAACTTTGGCTAACAGAACATCAGAAAGTGTTATTTCTAGTACAGGTTATCCGTACTGCTTAAAGAAAGTATAGTAGTAGGTCATTTGCAACATCCTTTTGCACTTAATAAGATGCCATGTTGAGATAATAAGCTATCATTTTGACATACTGTTCATACGGGGAGGTAACAAGCCATGCATATGAATATTATAGTCTTCGGAAAATTCACATCTACAATAACAGATTAATTTGCGACAACTCCTAGTAAGTAGTAACAGTATTTTCCCAACAAGATACTGGATGGTGACTTGTTGCTCCATTTTTGAGCGACTTTTAGAAGCAAGAACCCATACATCCACTGGAAATGGCAATCATGATGCCAAATCGAGACAACACGAAGCAAAACTAATGCCCCCGAGAACTGTATCTTAGGAAAAGGAGTTAATTGCACAAAACCACCATAATTGGGGCTAGGGTTTCAGAAAGCCACCGGTTTTCATTTTTTTTTCAAAAAACTATCGGTCTCTGGACAGGGCACTGATCGCTCGCTGACCACTCGCTGACGCCCGTTCTGACCAGTGGGGCCCGCCCGTCAGGCTGACGTGGCACGGGGTAACGATTCGCAGGCAACGGACGTTAGGCGTCCTCCTCTTTTTCTGTCCATCGGGACCCACCAGCAGCTTTCCTCCCCAACCTTCTTCCTCCTTGGTCCGATTTCTCCAAGATTCCCCATCTCCCTTGATTCTTCCGCCAGCAACCACCAAGCCGTGAGCACGCGGCGCCACCGGTGCCGATGTTCGCGCAGTGCGCGGCGGTGGGGAGCCGCCTTGCGGTGCTGGGCGGCTGGGACCCGCAGACCTTCGAGCCCGTGGCGGACGTCCATGTGCTCGACGCCGCCACCGGTGTGTGGCGGCGCGGCACGCCAATGCGGTCGGCCCGGTCCTTCTTTGCCCGCGCCGAGGCGGGGGCAAGATCTACGTGGCCGGTGGCCATGACAAGCTCAAGAACGCGCTGAAGACGGCGGAGGAGCGGGACGAGTGCGGCGGCATGGCTACCGTCGCCGGCAACCGATTCCTCGCCGTGAGCGGAACCCCGCACGGATCACAGCGGCGCCCGCGAATCCGAATCCAAACCCGAGGCTCCCCGCGGCGAATGGCCGCGCCTTCGGATGGGGATCGGGGGAGCTCGTGAGAGATCGGGAATGGTCCGCGCGGTGGAGGGATTGGGGAAATCTTTGGGAGGAGGAGGAGGCGGCGGCGGCGAGCGGCGATGATGGAGACCACGCCGGCGACGACCGTGGACACGAACAGCGCGCCGCCGAGAACGCTGCTGGGCCCCACGTCCTCCGCGTCGCCATAGCCGGAAGCGAAGGCCACGACGCTAGAGAGCACGTCCGGTGCGCCGTTCCCGAGTGACAGCAGCGTGACGCCCGCGAGCAGGCAGGGGTTGCGGGGGGAGAGAAAGGAGGAGGAGGGGAGCGGTGGAGACAGCCGGGGGAAAATACGGCGACTAGCCGCCGGCAACACCGTCGCTGGAGGTGGGGATGGCGATGCGCCCGAGAGGGGAGGTGGCGGTGTGAACTGAGCAATGGAGAGCACGGGGTGGGGCAGCCCAAGTGGCCCCTGCCCCTTTTAGTTCTAGGTTTTTTTATTTTATTTATTTATTCTTTTTTTTCTCTTTTCTTATATTTAGCTATAACGTCCGTTGCGTGCGAATCGTTACCCCGTGCCACGTCAGCCTAACGGGAGGGCTCCACTGGTCAGAACGGGCGTCAACGAGCGATTAGCGAGCGATCAGTGCAATCTGCAACGGCATGTCCAGAGACCGGTAGTTTTTTAAAAAAATAAAAACCGGTGGCTTTCTGAAACCCTAGCCCAAGGAGAGACAGTCATGAGTATATGGGAAATTTGCGTGAGCAAATGCGGGAGATTGCCGAGCAGACGTAGGTACGTATGCAAGTGCTCGCAGCGCAAGGCGGTCCGACCAAGCTTCCCGATAACCAGCCGTCTGGATGGAGTAGCTACGCATCCGCCTCGGACGGCCGCCCCGACTCACAGAATCCCGTCGACAGCATCACCGTAAGTTTCATCCGCTAAATGAGTCATTATAGTAAATCATGATTTACTCCAATGAGGATGGCACATCTATCCTCTGTTTCGCAGGAAGCCACTAGATGCACACTCACGGTGCAAATTCCTGGCATGAAGGTCAAGGTTGCGCACGGCCAGGTTTTCCCAACGCCGGAGGGGGCAATCATGCACTGTGTTCCTATAAGGGAGCACCATGCGAAGGTGCAGGTGGACCTCGTCCTCAACGAGTACAGTGATGTGTTAGTCCCTGTCCCCCCTGAAGCGGAATTGACCAGGCTAGGGCAATGCAAGAACTACTTCATCCAGTAGCCGAAGAGCTAAATTATTTTATCTGCCGCGGCCTCTTCTCGCACGGCCCCCTCGTCCGGCAACCCCTCTCCATCAATCGGACGATCTCCGTTGGGCTTCAGCCAAATACTTCCGTCGTTTAAAGACCTGGAGGACCATCTTGTCGGGGACCAGTACATGGAGCCGGTTTTGCAGTCCCCGGAGGCGCCGGAGGAACCCAACAACGATCCACCGGAAAGGCGCTCCGAGGCTCAAGGTGACCCGCTGGATCAACCCAGAGGGAAGATTATCTCTCCCACCACACTAACCGGAACACTGGAAGTAGCGATGACGGCAGACAAGAGTCCTGAGCCGCTACACAGGAGGAAGAAAAGCAAAAGGAGACGGGCCGGCACCGGCGAGAAGGAAAGAAAGGATAAAAATCAGATGAAGAAATCATTATCCTTCTCGGCATCATGATCCAAATTATCTACACAGAGCATGGGTCTCTAGCGAGAGGTTTTCTATCCAAGTCAAGACTTGCTCCCGTAGGATGAGTTGGACAATCTTTCGGAGGACATGAAGGCGTTGCATGAAGATTACCTAAAGATGTCCAGAGATCCACAAACATTTTACCAATATTGGAAGGTCAAGGTGCCAAGAGATTACAATTTCTTCATGGAGAATGACTAGGACACCTTTGACATCAACTTTGAAGACCTCTTCAACATGTACAACCTCTATAGACTCGACACCACGATGGCCAGGCTTTGGGCTCTCTACCAAGCCCAAGAGTGCAGACGTCTACGCAACTCCAATATTGGAATAATCAATCCGATATGCATGAACGAAGGCTATGCTGCGACCCCGGACGGTCGAGTCTTTCTGGAAGAATACCTTACGCATGTGTTAATCGTTCATACGGACAAGGACTACCTACTAGCCCCCTACAACCCTCCCTAAGTCCTTTAACTTAGCACCGTGGGAATTTTTTTGTTTTTTACGCACGTATCTCCGCCTGCTTATGTCCATTTGTTCACATTTACACAGCGACCACCGGGTCCTCATTGTGATCATTCCATACTGGGCCAAGGCATTTTACCTTGACTCCGACGAGACCAAGAGATCGAACTTCAGCAATATCACTAATATTTTGGATACAGCTTTTTTCAAAGCCAAGTTCACGGGACATAGTAAAATACCTTCAAAAGCGACAAGAATGGTACACCATTATAAATTCCCTTCCGAAATTCAGCCCAAAAAATAGTGTCACATGTGGGTACTACACCTGTGCCCATATGGACTGCTGGATCCAGTCAAAGAACAAGCATTGGAAAGATATGAAAGAACTGAAGGCTTGGTGTGAGCTGGGAAGTCACTTGTACGACTGACGTCAGGACTTTGCCCGCATCCAAAGAATCTTCGCCAAAGTCATCAACCTTCGTTGTTTCTGTAATTGATGAATAGTTGCCACTATGTTCTTTCTACAATTAACAACTTTATTATGTCGCTCATCAAACATACTTGTGTTCTTTCATACCTGTGATTAATGGTTATGTGAAGTCTTATGTCATTATGAATGTGTTATATCAACTTTGATGTGATTACGTACGAATGTGTTATGTGATTATGAGCTTTGACTATGTGCTGAGTATATTTGTGAAATTTGTGAATATATTTGTGAAATTGGTGCTGAATAAAACTGCACAATGGCCACACTACTGATGGGCCTTTATAAAATGACTGTCAGTGAAGTGTCCACATCACTGACGGGCACTCAACAGGAGCCCGTCAGTGGTGATACTTCGCCGGTCAACCCTGGAGGGGTTTCCACTGACGGGCACAACTTGCCCGTCAGTACTCATGTACACTACTGACGGTCAGCATGCCCGTCAGTAGAGGGCACCCCTCCACTGACATTCCCAGGCTGACGGGCCCCCGGGCCGTCAGTAGAGGGGGTTAACTGCCCGTCAGTAAAAGCCCGTTCTGCAGTAGTGCCAATTGTGGTGGTTTTGTGCAATTAACTCTAGGAAAAGATGCCCTCTAAAAGGCCAAATCAAGATTCCTCCATCTCAACTTTAACGAATCAAGGACTTAGGGTTTGTGACCAAGAACACGCAAACCAACAAACCGCAGTAAACAGCGAAATCCGAAGAAATGTTCTTCCTTGGCGCCATTTAGGGGAAGAAACAAACCAAGAAAACTAGGTTTCAGTGACCGAAATCCGCGGAAACACTTACAAAGCCAAGCCGTAACACCAAAGTTTGTTAAAAACAATAATTTCAATTCGCCTGCAAGCGAAGCAGAAACCCCTAAAAACGCTCGACCTTGATGCCATTTGGTGTGGTCAAGAAACAAATCAAGAACCAACGATTCTTTCACCAAGAATCTCACGCAACACCCAAAGAGCCTAGCAGCAACCCCAGATCGCGACGAATCCACACACGTGCGCGTGCACGGACCGGGAATCTCCCAAGAAAGGCTCTGTGGCGTACCCGGTTTTGAGGCCGGATAAACTCTTGTGTTTACTGTATCGGTCCCTAGATCAGTAGCCGATACACACAAGCACTTGATAGCATAGACATGCAATACATCGTTCATTATATACTTAGCCATAATTGGTCTTTATTTAGTACAAGCCAGGCATATTGGCCGAATTTAAAACAGCAGCAGAAATAAACAGACGGTAGATAGCCCATCAATATGCCAAACCACAGGCAACTGACTGGGGGAGAAACCCTACGCCTCGAAATCAATGTCGCTGTCTCCGGTCTGGTACTCCTTCTCATCGTCTGTCCACATAACAAGCTAAGTGAGTACATTGAATGTACTCGCAAGCACTCCGCCAGGGAGTTTATCAAGGATATGAGCATGCAAGGGAGTTATCAAGAAATGGGCTCTATCCTAGGTTTCATATTGTGCGAGAAAGTAAGTTTGCATGAAATAAGTAAATAGATGTTAAAAGCAGTTTTTCTAAAAATTTGCCTCGATATTGCGAGGCAGGCATCTGTTCATCTTTTCCTTTCCGGTACAACGGGAAATCATATCTGTGCTTTCCTACTCACCGGAAAGCCTGGTGGTCATATCTGTGCTTTTCCTACTCACCGGAAAGCTTGGTGGTCATATATGTGCTTTTGCTACTCACCGGAAAGCCTGGTGGTCACCCGCTTCGGCGGGGAGTTTCAACTCACCCGTTACAACGGGGATACTAGGGTTGTCCGAGTCCACGGGAAATTCCCTTCTTCACTCTTCCCGACACCACAGGAAATTTGCATGTCACCCTGCGAACACGGCGGATCGCGTCCTTAAACCCATAACCACATTTTTAGGTTTTGCAACCCAGTCTACTTTAGTGTGGCCTAACCAAGTTCGTCCTTGACCGTGGATACGGCTATTCGAATAGTTTTAAACCCTCTGCAGAGGTGGTACGGCTTTACCCACACGATGTAGGTTGCTCTGGGCATACCGTGCACTGCATACTACCAGAGCTAGTACAACGAGACTCTTCACCGGTGTGAACCCAGCCATGAACCTACCAGAAGGACATGTCCCAAACCTAGCTTGAGTCAGTATCATCGCTTGCAAGGAGTTTTGTGTTCCAACTTTGTGGCGAACAAGCCATCGCTTTCCCGCGGAAACTTTTCTCTACAGAGGTTACAACCTCATCTGCACGCTACACACTGCCTACGGGTTCATGCTAGTTCAGGTCGGGTACTAGATCAAGTCCTTCCCATAAAGGACATGTGGACATATGGTAAGACTTGGCCAAACGGCACTTAAGATCGGTCCTTAGGTGATCCGAGAGGGACTCCACACCACTCCCGTAAACGGGCAGCGAGAACCACGCCGGGCCTTACCTCGCTCTTTAACACACTCCCTGCTTTCGCCCTTCATTTCCAACCCGGATCAAAATCTTCTCCAATTTTGTTTCTCTCAGGTGTAAACCTTTTTGCGGTAAAGTATCCCAACCCATGGATATACTACCTTCATACTCCTCCGGACACGATGATCCATTTCCAAATATCTGCCACATGAAATATGGGAGTATTCCACGATTTATTTTGAGAACCTATGTTTGCTACCGCAGGGCTAAGCATACATACATACTCTCCCCTAGGTTTCCGGTAACTTTTCCAGAAATACGTAGTCCTTAGGGTGACAAGGTATACAGGGTCGGACTAGGGTTTGCTATGCATCAGCTACAACTATTCTACATAAAATAACAGATATAAAACATAGCATGCATGTTTCGTAAAGCAAAATATATTTCGTAAACTTGGGATTCAACATGATCAAGGGTGGAGAGCTTGCCTAGCAGTTCCTGGTCTTGATCCGGGTGCGGGGATGCTTCTGGTTTCTCCTGACGAACGTACCTCACACCGTCAACTACACGTTCCAAAATAACACCAATAAGAATCCAAACACGGTAAAGAACCAAGATGGCAACTTGATGCAGGGAAAATATGCCATGCTTTGCAACATAATTGAAAAGGAAGGAAAGGGAAGGAGTGATGTTGTTTCCATATCTCATGCGGGGACTTAAAGAATTAGGGTTTTGCTTAGAACGGCTTTTGCTCGGAAACCCTAGGCCTTACTAGATGGGTGAAGAGTCCAAAGGCTTGATGGCTCGAACACGCTGGAGAAATATTTTGAAAAGGTTCACATGTTTGAGTTGCTATTTAAGGTATATATATATATATATATATATACGCATGAAATCTAGGGTTTAGGGTTTTTACGGACTTCATCCTTTTTTATACTGGGAAACCCTAGCTTAACATGTTAGAGGGAGAGTCCAGAGACTTGGCACCTCAAGGGAAACTAGGAAAATACTTGAAAAGAATTTGGGATGGGGTTACAAGTTCAAAAGGGTTTTTAAAATGGCTTGGAATTCAAATGGATGTTTGAATTACTTCTGTACAGCAAGGAAAATTTAAATTTTTGAAAATTGGTTTGAACCAAAAGGTGCGAAATAATTTTAGGAGCAATCTTTATTTTGGGACTTTGCTGAGAACCGGTCGTTTCAGTGCCAAACCGGCTGAACCAAGGGGGATGCGGTTTAAAAAGGAGAAACCGGCTGGTTTATCTAGCTTCCGGTGGCGACGTCGAAGGCGTAGAGGGGATTTCCGCCTCCACTGCTCCCGACAACGGGCTCGGTCGGGATTGGGGCCCGATTGTCATGGGCAGCGGGGGACTTACCCCTTCGGTAACAGGTCCCCGAGTCCACCTGCGCGGTCGGGAGCTCCTCGACAGCTCGGGACCAGATGGGACGGCGGCGGAGCTCAATTGGGAAGACTACCGGCGGCGGAGCTGAGGCCAGAGACCGGCGGAGGGTGAGAAGGAAAGAGGTAAGGAGTGATTTAGCTGGCTTTGGAGCTTCGGCTTTGCTCGTTTTGCTCAAGGCGGCAACAACCGAAGCTAGGGCAGTGGGCGCGGTGGAGGGGATTGGGGAAGGAGTTGATGCTTGGCTGCGGCTGAAGGAGGAAGAGGAGGCCTGGGGGTGGAATGGCTCGGGTGCGGCCCCCTTTATTGGCGCAGTTGCTGGAGCGGGGTGGCGTGCGTGCCACTGGGGCTACCATCCATGGCGACGGGACTTGGCGGGGCTGACAGGACCGAGGCTCGGGTGGCCGAGGAGCGGAAGGGTGGCGTTGGCATGTGCGCTAGGCTGAAGAGAAAGGAGCTGGCGTTCGCGGGTGGAGGGTTGACGCCGGAGAGTGGCATGAGGCTGATGCAGTGCGCACCCAGGGCAAACCAATGCGTGTCCCGACCGGCATGCGCCTGTGCACTCATCCTCTGATGCGTCAAGGTGTGCACGGTTGTGCCTCTGGCATAGAGCTAACCCAAAGGAAAAGGTTTGGAGGGTGGACACTGTGTCGTGAAGAGTTTGGTTGCCCGAGGTGCTTGCCAAGGTTGGCATGAATTGACATGGGCGTTGAACACTGAAGAGTTAGGGTTTTTTATTGAGGTAGAAGGAGTGGGGAGGGTGCCCGAGGGTGGTAAGAACTTATGTAGAAAGTTTGGACGAAAAAGGAATGGAGATTGGACATGTTTTCATGAAGTAGAGAAATTAAAGCAAGGTGTTTGATAGCTGTTATTCAAAAGTTTTGAACTGGACATATCCATTTTTTTGCATACTTGAGTTATTGGCACTGAGATGAGTATTGTAGGATTTTATGGGATTTTTCTGAGCAAGGATGGGGAGGGTCATAGTTCAAGGTGGGATTTTGGCCTAAATACAAATTTGGATGTAATCCAGGATTTTTGAACTGGATTATTGAACTGGGCCCACATATATTATTTCATAAATGAGTGAAAAATAGTTTTAGATATTTTATGAAATTTTTCTAGAATTTTTGGATGGAAGAAAACACATGGAATATGGATTTTAGGGTTTCTGTCCGATAAAAGGGTTATTAGGAATTAGGGCGACAGATTAGGTTTTAGGGTTTCGGGTGACGGCATGACTGTGGCAGGGTAGGGGGGAGGTTAAGGTCAATATTTGGAGTGTCGGGAACGAAGATGGGTGAGTTGCCAATTAGGGTTAGGGTTTGGGTGGTGTCGTGCGTATATTGTGCGTGTGTTTGATTTAGGGTTTAGGATTTTGATGCACATGCGATGATGAGAACCTTAGATGATTTCATGAGATGACATGCATGACTAAATAGCAAAGATCCAAACAAGCACGCAACAAGACTGGAAAATATATATATGCATATACGCGCATTATGGTTTTAGGTTTTCAGAAATCGGATACTTAAAAACAGGGTGTGACAAGCTCAACCTTGGCGACGCCATTTGGGGAGGAGAAGTAAAGGACCAAGAAGTGGGCTAGGGAGATTCTCCTGCTACTGGCCTAGCTAAATAGCTAATCCACGAGAATATTAATCTCGAGTAATACTCTCATCTCACCTCTCTAGGGTTTTTCTCTTTCACTAATTTATGACTAAACTAGTAAGGTACTCATGTATTGCAATGGGATAAAAAAGAGATGTCTAAAGGTATTAATAAAATGGTCGCTCTATTTAGTAAATAGGCGTATTAAAAGTGACACATATGTAGCTTTTTCACAACAGTCACCGATGTCTTTCTCTTACTTTCTTCCCTCTCTAGAGATCACCTGTGTTTCTCCCTTCCTCTCTCTTTATCATCCTCTCAGCTTTGCCCCTGATTGTTCTTTCTTTGCTCTACAGTCATCCTGATCCAATTCCCGTCGCTCCACCATTATGTGTGTGCCTTCTTCAACTTTGATAGATCTCCACCACGTTTTCAATCGTTTATAAATGTAATACTCCAGAATTAACTAAAGAAATGTTGGAGTTATTAAAATTCAAGGTTGGCCAAAAATCCGGGACGAATGGATATATTTGACTTTTTAAATCATGCATTGAATGGAAGATTTTGAGACCGTGATTATGTTCGTCTCATCAAATCGATCGAGACAGACTATAAGTTTGTTCAAATGGAAATCCAAATGAATCGATCAAGGTAGACCCACCCCAACCCATGCTCTCTCTCCTCTCCCCTCACCCTCCCTCTAAGCCACCGCCACCCATTTCCGCGGTGTCACCACCGTGCACCGCCACCGTTAGAGCTATAGCTATACATATACCTCTCAACAAAACCCTAAATCGAGCTTCTTGACAAAATCTGGGTCACTTATCTTTTCTGATCTCTCGCTGTTATTTTTATATATTTAATTCTATATATCTAAATCAAGTAAATGAATACTACGCGGATATCTACAGAAAATTTTCAATAACTTTTATGTTGAGCCTATATTTTAGTTATACCGTTAAGATCATTTAATCAAACTCGACAAATCTCATCTCTAGAAAAACAACATAACAGTAACAAAATTTTGGTCGTAACTTTTGAACCATGACTTTGATTTATGCAAACTCAGTGCCGTTGCAAAGGTTATGATGAAGTCTACAACTCCCTCAATTGTGTCAATTTGAAATTCGATTCAATTTGGTCACAGTTGATTAATATAAGCTCACTGTTTTGAATCTAAAAACCCTAGATCAAATACCGGACATGATTTCTTCCAATTCCATCTATCAAATTCTCATATGAGGACTAACTGGAGATGAATTTATAGCATCTACCTCAAATTTGACACTAATTCATCAAATTTGACCAAAATTCCCAAATTTTCCCTTCTTCGTCCTCTCTTATTCTTCTTCTTCTTCTTCCATCTTCCTTCTTCTTCCCCTCATTCCCTTCCCTTCTCTTCTCCTTCCCCCAACCGAGCTTTTCTTCCTCCCCTTGGCCAGCGGTTAGGGCAACCTGGCTAGGAGGTGAGGCAGCTCGACCGGCGCGACAGCGGCTGGCGTTGACGGACAACGGTGACAGCATAGCGAGGGGCGGCATCAGCTTCTTCTTTCCTTCCTTCTTCTTCCTTATTCTTTTTTCTCCTTCCTCTTCTCCTCCTCCTCATCCCCCTCCTTCCCTTCCCTGCTCTTCTCCTTTCCCTTGGCCGGTTGCTAGGGCGGCCTACCTAGAAGGGGAGGCGGCTCTGCCGGGGGGTTGCGACCGATAGAGACAATGCAAGATGAAGGGGAGTAGCGGGGATCGGATGGTGATGGAGCGCATGGTATGGAGACGGCCAACCTCGGAGTCTTTATTATATCTAAAGTAGTTAGTTTGTTGGTTTTTCATAGAGAGTTTTTAGGTCTTTATTTATTTCTAAGGCAGTAATTTGTTAGTTTTTGTTACAGATTTTTTAGGTCTTTATTATATCTAAGGTAGTTAGTTGTTGGTTTTTGTTAGAGATTTTTTAGGTCTTTATTATATCTAAGGTAGTTATCTGTTGGTTTTTGTTAGAGATATTTTAGGAATGTAGTTAGAGAAGGGTTAAAATAAGAAGTGAAAGTGTGATACCGCTTCACCAACTCCCATTTTGTGATGGGAACAATGGCTCTACAATCTTTCAATCTGTGCATGCTACTTTCCTTCTCTTGACCTAGATGAATGCGCGTTCCTTAAAAGACACTGAACGCACCAGTACATAAAAGATGTTCTTTAAAAGTCGCTATGATTTCCACAACCTCTTTTTAGTGCACCTGATCTTAAATAATAATAACAACAGCTGTTTGTTTCTTAGATGTATCAATCACAGCTATTTGTTAGTGTTGTTACTCCATTTAACATATATTTATTAGTACCGTTATTTAAGATAAGATTAAGCATAGATAAGATTGAGTGGTTATAGGTGTGATTGTTTGTCACGCATGCATAGATAAGATTGAGCATAGATAAGATCGGGTGGTTATAGCTGTGATTGGTTGCTGGATGTGATCTATGAGAAGAAAGCAAACTAATGATGTGATTGTGGAGAAGAACAATGGTGCTTGAGATAGGTTGTTGGAGTTGTTATTTTTTTGTTGACAAAAATGAGGAAAACAAGAGGCACGATTTGATTTGAGTAGAGATAGGTTATTGGATATATATGGAAGTGCGTTTGATTTATTGTTGGATCTGAAACTGACCAGGTTGTTGGATTTATTATTTATTTTGTTGATGCATGGCAGGTTGTTAGAGAAATATGTTGTCGAGTTGTTGTTTTTTGGTTGGATAAGAACATGGAGATGAGGAAGTTGTTTTTTACTTGGTGGACTTGGTGGAAGGGTAAAATCAGAAAGAAAAAAGATGTACCATCACCACCAACTTAAATATAATAGATAGTAATAGATAACGTGTTGGCTAAATCTCAGTTGCCTGAAATTTTTACAAATCTCAGTCACCTAAAATTACAGTATTAAAAGTGTGTAATTTTAGAAAATTGCACACCACTTAGCCTAAAATTATAATATTTAAAAGTGTACAACTTTAGTGAAAACTTAGTGTAATTTTTAGTTTGTATATTATATATGGAGTGAGGCGTGGATGAGATGGTTGGATGTTGATCCAAATGCCTAAAAATGACTGAGATGTATAAAAAATTCAAGCAATCGATAAATAGACGTTCCCACTAGATAATGGATGTAGACTTTTTAGCTAGGAACCATTACTTTGCGATTGTCACTCTCAATTTATCTGTTTATTTAGCTAACATTTTAAATCAAAAGTTAGATTTCCGTCGTATCGCACGGACGCTCTAATGCTAATGGTTCGCTTTGAGTCACTAAGCTTGAGATTGTGCACATGGATACTGGATGCATGGCAATGCTGGATTCAAAGCAACTAGCTAAAATACGTTTCGTTCCCTGGAAAAAAGAAGGTAAAATCGTTTCACATTTGCAGCAAAAGAAAAAAAAACACTAAAAGGCGATGCAGAACAGCAACGCGAGTACTGTTCACCGGTTGCGCGCAGCAAGGGCGAGCGCTCGGCCGATCGTAAGACCGAACACAAGCTAGCAGTTGTCTACCAACGTTGATGACCATACAGCTCGTCGTCACTGTCCTCGAGTCCTTTGTCCTTCTTCTCCGAGTGCTAGCTTCCTCCTCCTCGTCGACGCAGCGCATGTCCTGTTGTGTTTCACCGTCTTGTAGAGCAATGGCGCTCAGCTGAACAGCAGCTAAGAATGATCTTGGTACCAATGTTCAAACCTAAACAGCTCCTCGTCGTCGCTGTCGCTGTCGTCGTCGGAGTAGTCTTCTTCTTCGGGTGCTTCTTCCTCCTCGTCGACGACGCGGCTATGGTAGTGAGGTACGGAGCTCCACGGGCTGTCGTCCAGCACGCCGCGGAACCGGCTCCGCAGGAACGTGACGGCCTCGTGCGCCGCCGCCTGCCTCGCCTCCTTCGCCGTCCGCCCCCGCCGCGTGAATCTCCAGACGTATTGGTGGACCAATCTTGCTCTCTTGGGGACCTCGACCTGCACGGTCACGGCGTGGTGGCCGGCGGCGGCGGCGGCGTCGTCGTCCCGCGCGTGCTCGCGGGAGGAGTAGGAGGGCTGTATGTCTGCTCCCAGGCAGTCTATCACGCCCCACAGCAGCAGCTCGGCCCCCGACAGCGTCGCGCGCGGCGGCGGTCGCATGGCGATGCCGTGCGGGAAGCGCTGCGCCGTGACGCACCGCCACGCCCCCGCGGCGGCGCCGCTGGTGGCCTTCGCCGTGCCTGGTCCCGGCGCCGGTGACGGTTCGCTTGGCTGGTATGTGCGGAGGCAACCGTTGCGCACGTCGTAGGACTGCAGCACCCGGAAAGCCCGGCGGCCGTCGACGGCCAGCGACGGCATGTTCTTCTCGTCGTCGGCGAAGCAAATCTGGTTCGCTCTGACCTTGCCGCCCGCGGCCACGTAGACGGGGAAGGCTCCGCAGCAGGCGTCGCCGACGAAGATCGCGTGCCCGTCGAACTCCTTGACCGGCTTCGGCCGCTTCCCTGTGTCGCCGTCGAGCTCGAGACACCGAGCGCGCAGGTGTAGTGCGTGCAGCCAGGCACGCGTGTTTTTCCGAAGGCCCTAGCAAGCATGCGCAGCCTCCCATTGAGGGCGACCAGGTGCAGCTTGGCGTTGTCGAATCGCGTCGGTATTTGCTCGGGTGGGCTCCATGGCTCTCTGCGGAGCCGCTCGAGCTCGCCGTCTTCGAAGACGTGGACGCGGGCTTCTGCGTCAAGGGCATGGAGTCTCCCCTCGAAAAAGATGATGTCTTCGAGCTCGAACGCCGTGGTGATGGGCCACCAAAACCAAGAGGCCCCTCGCCGGCGTCGCCGCCGTAGCCGGCAGACGAAGATCTTGCTATGAATGCTATCTTGGCCGTCCTCTTCATGCTCAACAATGGCAGCGGCCGTGCAGCCCTTGGAGTCCGGCGCCGACGACAGGACGATCTTGCTCATCGGGTCTTTCGTCAGCCGCGGCAGCTTGATCCGCTCCATGGTGAAGGCGTTGAGCAGGAAGGGACAGCCGGACGCGGGCATCAGGGCGAGCCAGTCGTCGAACGAGCCTCGGCAGGCGGCGGTGGCGGCGTCCTCGGGCAGCGGGACGCGGTGGATGGCGGCGTCGTGGAGGCTGACGCAATGGCCGGGGGCGACGAGCCACGGCATGGGAGGGCGCGGGTGGACGAGCTCGGTGGCGCGCCATGCCCGGCAGACACCGCGGAAGCGGATCCGGTCGCCGAAGGCCGGGGTGAGCCGGTGGAGGATAACGTCGAGCAGCTCCTGCGGGAGGTCAGACCACGGACGGCGGCGGCACTGCATCGCCCGTTTTCTCGCCTGCGGCATGATGCGCGTACGTACAGGATTATCGCCGCCGCGCAACGCTGCCGGGACGAAGCAATGAAATCCAACGATCGAAAGAGAAGCGAGATGAACGGGAAGAAATGTTGTAAAGCAATCAAATCAAATCAAATAAATAGGAGTAATTGGGAACAATCTTGCTTGGAATCCGACCCGAACTCTCCATCGTGATACACGAGAACTCGAACACAAGAACTCGCATCTTGAGTAGAACCTGAACTCAAACACAAGATCTAGTCAAATTCTGGTCCTTTTTATTTGATTCTGTTCCGGTTTCAAACCTTGTAATGTCTTCAGTTACATACATCGTTCATTGATCGTTTATGTCTCAGAAAAAATTTCAGTGATTCGTGGCTCTTCTTCACCCAATGTTGTTACTCATGTCCTGCTCAGGGCCAGCGCGTGCACATCTCATCTCAGTCCTCCACATCTGTGACGCCTTCAGATGATATCTGAAACCTGGACGCGGATTTTTTACCATGAACGCCATATGTTATGCATTGATCTACCGTTTATTTTTCTATAGATGCGTGATGTATTTCTTCCTCAAATTGCAATATTTCATTATTCTTTACTCTCAACGTATACTCTGCTGTGACATTATTCCATGTCTATACAAGGCTAAAATCTGTACACTATCTTACCTATAGACAATGGCTAGTGGGTCACATGTTTGAGGGACCCAAATGCAGGTGAGACTAGTTGTGCATGTTCTACTAGCCTCCACCCATATTTTCTCTTCCCCATACAACCACAACGTGCATGTGCTGCTACCCTGCCCCTAGATTCTCTCTCTCCACTCCAAGTCACATATTTAATTTTTCATGCGAAAATTTTAAATGACTAAATTTTTGAACCAAAAGTCTTGTTGGATCGGTGGCTTACGACAGAGTGAATGTCGAACTAAAAATTTCTTCACAAGATTAGAACATAAAACTATTGATTAGCTATTGTGTTCAAATCAAGGAATGCAGCGAAAAAACAATCGACAAATGGGTTGAAAAAGGTTACGCAAAAAAACACAGCCAGATCGAAAGTTCCGGTGTATATATCGGAAGTTCCGACCTTACCGGATGTTCCGAAGTCACCCCAGTTTTGAACGCTCTGGAAAAATCGGAACTTCCGACTCCTGGATCGGAACTTCCGATGTGGCCGGAGGTTCCGGTGTTACCCTGATTTTGAATGCTCGGGAAAAATCGGAACTTCCGACTCCTGGATCGGAACTTCCGGAGTAAGAAAATCGGAACTTCCGGTTTTGACGAAACAGCAGATCGTCGCTCGGTAAAACGTTCGCAGATTTTGATCCACCCAATGGAATTGAATGAAATTTTGCACAGAGGTAGACAAAAGACTTACGGAGCTGTTCCAATTGGAATCACCTCAAAAGCTCATCTGTGCTAAGAGAAAATCTCAATTTACTAACAGCTGTTCCAAGGGCAAATGAGAGGAAAAACTTGCACGAGATCAAATCAATTGATTCTTATGACTTGTGAGGAATTTTGATATGAAATCAATATAGAGACATCTCACACGTCCTAGCAATCTATTCCACCAAACAAACCTCAAGAAACAAGAACGAAAATCCAAAGAGCAAAGAAGAGAAAAACTCACAATCACAAGGGGAGACTCATGGCTTTCCTTGGAAATCTTTTTGTATTGATTTTCGTGGATTTTCTAGTGTTTTTACATGCCTCTCATCTTAGGCAAAGCACTCTCTAAGTGCAGCTCTCATAATCTAATCAAAAGGGTTCTAGGGTTAAGAAACCCTAATCACCTATTTATAGTGGGGAGGGACAACCCCCTCTTCCACTCTTGGGCCTCATGCCCTAATGGGCCTAACTACTTAGCACGCATCTCAAAACGTCTAAATAGCTTAGCCACCTCTCGATTTTCCTTCCACCCTAAGCTACCAACGCTAAACCGCTTCCGGCCGCCGCCGCAGTTTCTTGGTTGAGCTTCGGTGGTTTCTGCGTTTTTACCAAAACGCCCTCGCACTGACTTGGTCCTCACGTCTCGTCTCCACCCGCTTTCTTGTCGTCCGCGTACATGCTTTTAAGCCGCACGATGTCGTCGCCACCTCCTTGACCGCATCTCAGCCCTCCAAGCTATCATGCCGGTCCATATGGCCGAACCATCGCCGCACCCAACTCGCACCTGCACACAATAGACCAAGCAAAGCGTCGCGAGCACAAGTTTTCCACTTGACCCAAGTCAGTCGAGAAAAACCCTTTATCCACTCAATTTTTCCTTGAGACAAATTGAGAAACTCAAGCAATCAACCATAAATTCAAAACCGAATTCATGCAACCTCAAATTCAACGTAACACAAAGTGGCAAGATATTCATCACACAGATGTACACGTCATCACATGACTCACAATCTCCCCCTTGATGAATATATTGCCAACATCTCTCAGTCAATCAAATTTGAGTTGGTTTAAAGAATTAAAAGCAATCAAGTTGCAAGAATTCAAACTTGGCCAAACGAAAGAGAAAGCAAGTACCGGGCCAAGTGAATGTCAACAAGAGTAAGATCAAAAATGTGAGTGAAGGCAAAACATAAACCCTGAGACTCCCCCTCACTCCTATAACTCATATGTCTATGATCTACTCCAGAACAAGGCAATTTTTTAGAAAATACACACACATGCCTATCTCGTCAAAGAATGCCAAGGTATAATTGATATTACTATTTCTCCCCCTTTGGCACTATAGTCATCAAGGGAAATCACGCCTCCCCCGTAGATTAGGCAATGATGGAATACCAAAGATAAGCATGTATGCATGGAATTTTTGATTCTTCAGTTTAAGCGAGCTTTGAAGATTATCCAGGATGAGACACAAAAAGTGCTAATATGCCACATAGTTGCTCACCAAACCATAAGAAGACATGTAGATCAAGAAGAGCAGCTAGCATATCAAGTTCTTAGCATATTAAAGAGTTCACTAGTAATGAGCGCCAGACTAGGTAGTCACAATGGCAATGACTCTAAACATGAGTGAAGTATGACAACCTAGCGCTAAGCCATGACTAGGAGGACAACCGATCAAGATTAGGACCAAAATACTCTACCACATGCTGAATTAAGCAATCACATGATTAAAGGAATTAGGCACAACCAAAATACAACCCCCTGCACGAGGAAGTATCTTGAGTGATTCATCTTGACGTTTTCACATTGAGTCCACATGATTATTTGGACTAGCCACAACCAAAGTACTACCTCCTGCACGAGCAAGTACCTTGAGTGATTCATCCCTATTTGAGCATTTGTCACATTAGCATATGATAGATTTCAAGCATGTAGAGCAAAGACTAGTGACTTTTGATGACACTAAGCATTCTCCGACCCGAGCCACAAAAGCCTAGGCATGTTAAGCCACTAGCAGTCCTAATCAAGATTACCATGAAGTCCTATCTTTGACCAGTCATACACAAAGATCATAGTTGCAATACTAGAGTCATGAGCAGATTCAAAAGCAAAGGATTCCCTAGCAGGCAACTCATCAGTAGATCAAAGATTTAAATTCAAGTTGTTGTCCAATTAAGCTAGCATCACTGATTCTTGAGAACACATATCAAAATATGGTAAAATGAGCTAGACACTCAGAATATGGCATATAGCGAACTTGTAGAACTCATTGTTTCATCAAGGATAATAGACAAAGCTCGTGAATATGCAAAGTGCACATGATCTATCACAAATGATGCAAAATGTACTATATTACACTATGATACACAGTGAAAAGACTCCCCCTCAAACCAACCCATGGGAAGTCAAAACCAACATGCCCCAAATGTCGGTGCCAACGTTGAAACACTGAAGAACTAGTTGCAAGAAAGCACCTAGACTCAGAAGAACTAAACTCAGCAGCAAAAACTCTTCCGGGACGAGAAATATCAAAAGCAAGTGCACCAGAAGAGTCAAGAACACGACATCCATTCTTCTTAAAACACACCTCAAAATCATCAACAATGAGCTGTGAAACAGAAATGAGATTGTATTTCAGTTTACTCACAAGGGCAACATCTTGAGAATGTTGTTGTTGTTGACTCGCACTGCGCCCTTGTGTGTCACACGTCCACGGGAGTCATCTCCAAAAGTGATGTACTTATCACCGGACGTCTTGTTGAGGGAGGTGAACCATTTTGGGCTTCCGGTCATGTGACGTGAACACCCGGAATCAACGAGTCACATGTTCACCAACCCTTGCCGTCCAACCTACACAAAAGGTCGAAAACGAGTGGACTCGGTACTGGGGTTAGTAAGCAAAGATTTTTGAATCCAGTACTGAGTCACTCGCTAAACAGGAACAAAAGATCATGAGTGATTAGCATGCAATGCAACACCTAGAGCAACTCTATGATCCCGACCTAGAACGCGCCGCGAAGGAATGTCACGCACCGAAGCACGTGAACCACCTCCAAGAGGACGGCGAGAAGACTCTAAGCGACCTAAACCCTGTCGCCTGCTAGAGCCACCAGAAACCTCAACATGTTGAGGCCTCGTGTGTGTCTTAGGAGCACTCAACGCATTGTTGCGTCGTTGAATACCCCTAAGGGCACGAACACGGTCACGACGCTCCTCCTTGAGACGTCGAAAGCAGAACTCAACTAGGTGACCATCCTTATGACAATGAGTGCATTGGTATTTTACCCTTTGCGAGGTAGCACCAACTGAAGCTAAAGCACTCTTGTCCTTAAGCGATGAATCTAGATAACCACCTGACTTAAACACTGTTCCCCTCTCCCCCTGAGCTATTGCAATCAAGCCTCTACCAAGAGAACCAATGGGATGAGGAGGATGATTCTTATTTTCTTCCGCATGATTGAAATCTAGACCTTTGCCTGAGCTAACTCTAGACTTGTCTAAGATCATGTCCAGTTCCTTTTTACCTCCAGAAAATCTCTCCAAAGTTTTCTTGAGATAGTTAACTTCCCTAAGCAAAGGAGCACATGTAAGACATGCTCCTGAAGCTGACACTCTAACAGCTTTCTCATATTTTTCTTTGTATGCTCCTAGTTCAAGTTTTAGAGACTCACAAGACACACAAGCGATGCTACATGTTTCAGCTACTGTTTTCTTAAACCTCTCTCTAAATGCAGCATGCATAGCAGAAACATCATTCTCAAGCTCATGGCAAAATGTGCAAGTAGAGGAAACAGCATGAGAAACATCAACAGGTAGCTTAGAAGCAGTAGCATTAGCCAAAGTGAGTTTTCTGTAAAGCTCAGAGATGTGTCTTCCTAGGTCCTGATTTTCTTCAACTAGTTCAGAGCATTTATCACACACTGGTCTTTTCATTTCAAGCACAGATTGATTCAATTCTTTATTTCTACCTTCCAAATACTTGCATCTTAAACATGGGGAAGATTCTTGAGTGCTCTTAGAACTAATGCTAGCAAGTTGATTCTTAGCATTCTTGAGTTCATTAGCATGAAATGAGTGAGCAATGCAACCGGCAAGATAACCAGTTTTAAGCTTGGCTAGATTGTCCTTATAGACCATAAGCTCTTGGATGACAATTATATGCAATATGAAACCTATAGCAAAGCACAATTTAATCTCATTCAATTCATTAAGAGGTGTTAAGCTAGAGGAACATCCAGAAGGTGCTCTAGAAGGCAAACTAGCATGTGAAGATTTGAGCATATCAATCTCTTTCCTAAGAGAGTCTAATTTATCATCCTTAGAAACACAAAAGGAGCAAGGGCTCGACTTAAGTTTATCAATTTCAACCATGGATGACTTAAGCAATTCACTTACACTAGCATGAGCATCTTTAGCTTCAAGGAATTCTTTGTGTAAAACATCACAACTAGCACACTCATCCTCATTACTTTTCAGTTTAGCAATTTCTAGTGTAAGAGAATTAACTTTCTTAGTCAGGTCTTTAGATTTCTTGATTGAAACAAACAAGGCATCATTTTGCACATCAAACATATCAAGTAGTTTTTCATGCCTAACACTGAGCTCATTGAAGGTGCAACTTACATCGCTTTCAAGATCTTCGTCGTCGCTCTCTTGTTCAGATCTCGCCATAAAGCACATGCCGGTGAAACCATGTTCTACCTTCTTCTTCCCTTTCTTCTTGTGCCTGGGCGGCTCCGGTTCATCCTCGCTTGAGGAAGAGGAAGATGAAGAAGAGTTGGAGCTGTTGTCGCTATCTCCAAAAGCGGCGAGAGCTCGACGAAGATTCTTCTCCGCCTCACGCATCTTGGGCCTTGATCCAAAGTTGTTTCTTCTCTTGTCCTGAAATTTAGAAACAAACTTGTTTCTCTCTTTAGAATTGGGACACTCGGATCGAATGTGGCCTTTCTCGCCACATCCATAGCAGGTGATGTCTGAGGATTTCCTTCTCCTATTTCTCACATTCTTATATGCCCTAGAGAAGCGTTTTGCAAATAACGCGAGCTCATTCTCGGGAAGAGATTCAAGATGATCATCAGACAAAGAAGACAAGGCTGCAAGATACAGTCCAGAAGAAGAAATCATGCAAGTATCAGAGTTGACACTAAGAGACACTATCCCCGATGGATCCGAGGAAGTGTTCCCAACAAGGACCAAAGTCTTGGACTTAGAGCCATTTCTGTTCTCCGAAGTGATCTCATGAGTAGAGAGCTTGGAGAACAGGTGATCGAGTGTGAGAGTGGCAAGATTGGTGGACTCTTGGATGGCAATCTTCCACACTTCAAAAGCGGGCTCTAATGTGTTCAACACATGCCTAGCCATCTCCGAGTCAGAATACCTCACTCCCACACTCCTGAGCTTATTCACAATTCTTTCAAATCTCTCAAAAAGCTCAGAAATTGATTCTCCAGGGCGTTGCTCAAAACGATTGTATTCAACTCTATATTGATCCGCTCGAGCAATCTTGACTTGGTCGGACCCCTCATGGTAGGTGATCAAGGTCGACCAAATCTTGTGAGCGGTATCAAGATGAGCAACCCGTTCATGCTCCTTCCTATCCAAACCAAAAAGCAAATAGTTGATGGCTTTGCAATTGTTTTCAACATCAGCCTGATTTGCATCCGTCACTTGTGCAGGAAGAGCAAAGTCCGTTTCAATGATTTTCCAAATAGCAAACCCCTCTGACTGGATAAAGATTCTCATTCGATTTTTCCAGAACTCCCAGTCCGTCCCATTGAAGACAGGAGGACGAGTCGAGTATCCGTGGGAAGCCATGGCTCGCAAAGCCGGTCAAAGCTTATAGAGAAGCGAGACCGGGCTCTGATACCACTTGTTGGATCGGTGGCTTCCGACAGAGGGGGGTGAATGTCGAACTAAAAATTTCTTCACAAGATTAGAACATAAAACTATTGATTAGCTATTGTGTTCAAATCAAGGAATGCAGCGAAAAAACAATCGACAAATGGGTTGAAAAAGGTTACGCAAAAAACACAGCCAGATCGGAAGTTCCGGTGTATATATCGGAAGTTCCGACCTTACCGGATGTTCCGAAGTCACCCCAGTTTTGAACGCTCTGGAAAAATCGGAACTTCCGACTCCTGGATCGGAACTTCCGATGTGGCCGGAGGTTCCGGTGTTACCCTGATTTTGAATGCTCGGGAAAAATCGGAACTTCCGACTCCTGGATCGGAACTTCCGGAGTAAGAAAATCGGAACTTCCGGTTTTGACGAAACAGCAGATCGTCGCTCGGTAAAACGTTCGCAGATTTTGATCCACCCAATGGAATTGAATGAAATTTTGCACAGAGGTAGACAAAAGACTTACGGAGCTGTTCCAATTGGAATCACCTCAAAAGCTCATCTGTGCTAAGAGAAAATCTCAATTTACTAACAGCTGTTCCAAGGGCAAATGAGAGGAAAAACTTGCACGAGATCAAATCAATTGATTCTTATGACTTGTGAGGAATTTTGATATGAAATCAATATAGAGACATCTCACACGTCCTAGCAATCTATTCCACCAAACAAACCTCAAGAAACAAGAACGAAAATCCAAAGAGCAAAGAAGAGAAAAACTCACAATCACAAGGGGAGACTCATGGCTTTCCTTGGAAATCTTTTTGTATTGATTTTCGTGGATTTTCTAGTGTTTTTACATGCCTCTCATCTTAGGCAAAGCACTCTCTAAGTGCAGCTCTCATAATCTAATCAAAAGGGTTCTAGGGTTAAGAAACCCTAATCACCTATTTATAGTGGGGAGGGACAACCCCCTCTTCCACTCTTGGGCCTCATGCCCTAATGGGCCTAACTACTTAGCACGCATCTCAAAACGTCTAAATAGCTTAGCCACCTCTCGATTTTCCTTCCACCCTAAGCTACCAACGCTAAACCGCTTCCGGCCGCCGCCGCAGTTTCTTGGTTGAGCTTCGGTGGTTTCTGCGTTTTTACCAAAACGCCCTCGCACTGACTTGGTCCTCACGTCTCGTCTCCACCCGCTTTCTTGTCGTCCGCGTACATGCTTTTAAGCCGCACGATGTCGTCGCCACCTCCTTGACCGCATCTCAGCCCTCCAAGCTATCATGCCGGTCCATATGGCCGAACCATCGCCGCACCCAACTCGCACCTGCACACAATAGACCAAGCAAAGCGTCGCGAGCACAAGTTTTCCACTTGACCCAAGTCAGTCGAGAAAAACCCTTTATCCACTCAATTTTTCCTTGAGACAAATTGAGAAACTCAAGCAATCAACCATAAATTCAAAACCGAATTCATGCAACCTCAAATTCAACGCAACACAAAGTGGCAAGATATTCATCACACAGATGTACACGTCATCACATGACTCACAAGTCTGATTTTAGACCTGTTTGAACGGTTGTGTTTGTTGTGAGGAGATCTTTAAAATGAGATCAATATTGGATATATTATCTGAAAAATAATTTTTTATTTGAAACTTGACGAAACCAACATGAAAGTATTCAAAATCTGGAAAAGAGAGAACAATTATGCTCAAGTATTGTTTTGTAGAGTTTCATCATGTTTTATATGCATTTCAGTATGGTTCTGATTTATCATGTGGTTTCACTCGTATTTCAGTATGTTACATTCTAGTTTGACTATTTCAATACGTTAGAAAACAAAAACAAGTTATCATATCATCGTACCATAAATGTTTCATTGTGTTTCATGCGAGTTTCACTCTGGTTTACTCTGGTTTCATCGTGATTCATACGAGTTTCACTCGGGTTCACTCTGGTTTTATCGTGATTCATATGAGTTTCACTCTGGTTCACTCTGGTTTCATCGTGTTTCATATGAGTATCACATAAAAAATTTCTCACCATTTAAGAGCAGCAATCCGGGATCTAAATATTTCTAACATATACATTAACAAGTTAGGGATCATATTTCAACAAGAATTTTTGCTCAGCTTCTTGAAAAAAACCGGTTAGAAGCTTCTCTGGTGGTTGAAGCAAACCACATATATGATCCTTACATACCAATCCATACAACAAAAATAAACACTATGATGCCATGGATACCCAAGTAAAATAAAACACTTTTCTTTTGGGAAAAATGAAGAATTGAACATGTTTGTTCCGAAATGAATGGACCAGGGCATATCAAAATAAAAAAAGATTTAATAAGGACAGTGGGCATCGGATAAGCCTCACTGCCCCCATCCCGTCCCCATCCGAGCTCCCTTTGGAGCTGCTGCCTCCTATGGGAATCCACTGCCCCTCCGACCATCACTGCCGGTGAGCCCCTCCGCCACCGGCGGGACTTCCACCTCCACGCTGGTGCTCGTCTCTGCAGCAGACGGCGGACGACCTGGGCAGATCGGGCTAGCGACGGCGGCACCTTCCAGCGGTGGCGGGCAGATCGCCTCTGCAACTTGTGATGGTGCTTGAAGTGGAGCTCCGTCTTGAGCTCCTTGTCACACCCCGATTTTCTGAAGCATGAAAATTAGGGTTAACAAAAAAATTCTGCGACAATAATAATTTTCTTCTAAATAAACCTAAGCGAAAACCTTGTCGTCTCTTTCGCAACCCTATCATCGTCTGATATAATTACCGTGTGATCTTTTCCTCTCTTGACACACGTGTTCGAACTTCCATCGCGTTTATCTTTTCATCAATTCCACCTAGCATCCCTCGATGCATGGCAACCTTCACCTATCTACTCCTTATCGGATTCCTTGCGTATTCATATATGCACACTTGCAATTCCCCACATGCATGTACCTATATGTGTATGTGCGTATGTTCGTCTACCATGCAGTTCCATTGAAAAATTGAGCATATATATGGCGCAAACCTCCCCCATATGCTGTGACCTTCCACCATCTATTTCGCCATGTCCTATCATGAGTGTGCACCTATATACTGCTTTTAGATATACACATATACGCAAAACCCTAACCCCTTCTTCCCGAACTATGGATCAACACCCTAACTCATTGTTTGACTCTGCTACTATCCTCTGCATATATATGAGTGTGCTGGCAATACTTCCCAAACCCTAACCCACCATGACTTCCTATCATTATCCTAACTCCGTCGCCACCCTATATACGCTTAATTTTCAAGTGTATGTGGGTATATACGTTTGAAACTCTAACCTACTGAAACCCTGAACCTCGGCACTCTCTGTTTGTTTCCACCACCAATCCAAAGCGTGTATATATATGAGTATACAGATGGCATTCCTCGACCTTTAGCCTACCATGAAATTCCCTGCTTATTCCGACCTTATCACGACCCCATATATGCCAAAATCCTCTATGAAGGTAGACACTTATGCTCTACACCTTGATTCGTCTCCTCCCGAGCAGAGGTAACAAAATAATGTACATTGCCATTTGAATCTCCAGACAGACCTTCCAAATAATTTCAAGTTTAAGTTTTGATCAATTTTGTAAACTGCCTAATTTTAGCTGGCATAAACATCTAGAAAGAAATTTAAATCAGCATCTTCCATTCAAATACTTTAAATATTTATACTCTAAGTTTTGGCAAAATTTTTGAGATTAGCTAACTTCAATCAAACTAAATCACCCAGAATTCCCGAAACTCTTGTGAAGTACCCTACAAGTGCGCTGAACTCCTTGAGTCATAAACTCTCCTGCTCATATGCAAATCTCACCTTCGAAGAATTTACAAGGGCTCGAAGGAAATATCTCTGCCAAAATTTTTGGCTTGTTGCTGTTCTTCCCTTCGATGCTCATTCCGTTCCTTCTGCTAAGACTACTCGTATTGTACCAACCGCATCCCCTCATATCTCTTACATATGAAACCCGGCCCCACAGTGCAGATTCTTCTCCGCCATGTCTCCTTCCTTCCCCTGCCATTTTCTCTCCTTTGCCGCTGGGCACTGCTCCATCAATGGCCACGCAGTGCCGCATCAATTTTCCAACAACCTTCGGTGCCTAACTCCCTCACTGCTCAAACGTTGATGCAGTAAGCAGTGTCAAACACTTCTGTAGCAGCCTTGGCTAGATTCCCGTTGCCACGCCATCAGCTGAGACGGGAGGACGGTGCCTAACCTTCACTGCCGACCTCCAGCGCTGCCAGGTCCCATTCCCGCTGCTGTTGCACCATGTGCCCTGTACCATTAATGCGCTTCCAGAGCTTCTTCCCTTGTGCTTGAGCTGCCTCTCCTCTTTTCCTCATTGCCGAGCTGCTCACCTACTACTCTGCTCCAAGCAACCCAGCGCCGAAATCTTCCCTCTCCCTCCTCAAGCATCTTCCCGTCCCCAAGCTCCCTACCAAGCTTCCACGCTGCGCATCTACAACACCAGCACCGGCTAGCTCCACCACCTTCTCGGCCCAAACTCTTCTTTACTACTCCTTCCCTCAACAAACCAAGGAACACCTAAGAACTCCCCCTTCACCAAGAATGGCGCAGAAGTACCACGCCAACCGTAGGCACTGCACTCCAGCGACCTCCACCACTAGTCTTCCCACACCAGGAATTTCCCCTCAATCCCCTGACTTTTTCCCTCCTCCCTGTGGCGTACCTGGTTTTAAGGCCAGATACTCCCTTGTGATTACTGTACCGGTCTCTGGATTAGTAGCGGTACCCACAAGTTAACCTGTATATCATTGTCATACATGCGAATATCAGTATAGGCTATGTAAATAGTCCGTCAAGGTTAATTGTCTGATACATGTAGCCCAACGGCTATAATCTTGCAGCGGAAAATCAAACGGTGATGAAGCCCATCAATATGCCATACCCGACAGGCAACTGACTGGGGTTATGTCATGCCCTAGTTTTCTAAAACATGTTTATCATCGCATGTGCATAAAATCATAATCTGACGCATGCATCCTATACGCATATACATGGGCAAACCCTAGGTCAGTGCGTCCACCGCAAGGAATATAGGTTCTAATGCTTCCGCATAACTCAAACACATCTTGCCGTCACCCAAACCCTAGAATCCAACTTCCGGGTTATTCCCTCAATTAATTTTCCTCTCGGCTAAAAACCCTAAAATGCATATCGTATGTGTTATCCCTTATTGGAAAATTCTAGAAAAATTCCAGGAGTCACATATAACCATTCCACACTTAGTTATAAAATAAAATGTGGTAGTCCAGTTCAAATATTTTTAAATGCATTTGAATTCGAATCAGGAGCTAAACATCACCTTGAGCTGCAACCCTATCAAATCAAGCTCAGAAAAATCTCCTAAAATCACACAGTACCCTCTCTATTACCTGCATACCGAATATGAAAAAAGGGTAGCTACACCAAGTACAAAGTTTGCAAGGAACACCAAGAACCAGTTCTGCCCTAAATCATCTTTTGCATAAAATCAAATCTTTCTCTCATAGGAAGAATCTCAATAAAATCCTGGAGCATCTATTCAATGCCAGGCACCAACTCACTTCTAAAAACCTAGCTATTTTTGACCTCACCCACTTCCACAGCTTGATGCCACCCTAAACCCTAGCTTGGCATCATTGCCCCTACTCCTCCTCAGCTCCTTTTGACCTCAGACCGTCCAGGCCCCCTTTTCTCTTCTCTTTTACCCCCTGGCATGTAGGCGCACGACCAAGCCTATCCACGTGCACCACAACAACATCTATGCCGGTCTGGGCGCGCACTGGACGTGACCCGACAATGCCCTTCCCGCCCTTCGCGTTTCGGCGCAAGCCCAGGTCTTCCGTCGTCCAGCCGTTGTCGTGCCGTGTCCCTGGCCCTCCCCCTAGCCTTGTCGGCATGCCCTTGTCGCCCCACGCCGCACGCCGCCACGCCCGCGCATCCCTGTACCATGCCAGACCGCGCTCTGGAGCAGTATCACTCACCCGAGCCGCCGTCGTCTAGCACCAGTGCTCCTCCCCGTGTTAGCCATCGACCTTGCCGTCCCCTACACCTCCCCTGACCGACCAGAGCCCCGGCTTGCCGCCAATCATGCTCTTGATGCCACGCCACCGCTGACCACCCTGAGCCCCGAAGACCAACTTCCCTATAAGAGACGCTCCAGGCCACGCCTTGCTACCCATCTCCACCAGAGCACCCCTCCACTCCTGGTCCACCTCTCCTGAGCTCCCAGAAGCTGACGAAGCACTGCGAGCCCGCCGTTCCCTTCTCCGGCGAGTCTCCTCCCTCGGTCAGCACCGACGCCGCTCCCACAGCTCGCTTCTCCGCTTTCTTTGCATCCAGTCCTCTTCCCCGGACCTTTTTAGACTCGTTTTAACCAAAACCTTGCGCAGCTCATCGCCGAAACATTGCCGACTGTCGCCATCTACCCGAGAGCCTCCTCCACCGCTCGCCGCCGTTCCAGGAGGCGTCGGTGACCAGCTCCGCTTCCATCCGACTCTCCGGACCCTCCTCTGTCGAACCACGCCCTCATCATCGACCAGAACGCCGCCAATCACCACCGACAAGCACCTCCCGTAAGTCGCCGTCACTCTCTCTCCCCCCTCCTTCTCCCTCCTCGTGCGCGCGGGAAAAACAGAAGGCGCATACCGATTCGTTGCTATAACTGCTAACCGCCCGGGTCCACCCGTCAGCATTAGTGGAGACGCCCAACCAATGCCCGCCTTCAACATCGCCTCTTCCCCGGCCGGTTCTCCCTCCGGTTTTCTCTGGTTTTCCACAATAGAACCAAATCGAAGTTTCCAACGGCCGGTTCACCTCTGTTCCGGCCGGTTCTTAAAACAGAACCAACGGTTCTGGAACCACAAAAATATTCCCTACCTTCCTATTCAAACCAAATTCTAAAATATGAATTTAAAATGGAATAACAGAGGGTAGGTTGCTTATGGCTTTGAATTTTGGTTCTTTCATTTCCAAAACTTGTTTAAATAAAAATCAGAGAAATAGAATGATGTTGAATACACATATACACCACATATACCCTCTGGAACCTTTATAAAATGATTAAAACCTATTTACACATGTATATTATCACGAACGACAAGTATGTATATCCATATACACATGAAAAGTTAAGACGGAACCTTTGCTATCTTAACCATTAGGGATTTACCAATCAGGTCCAGAGAACCTTTCATGCATGTCACATCTCTTCTGGGTGTTTATTTGAAGTTCCTCGTTTGGTTGTTCATTCGCCGTCTTGCAACGTGTAGACTACGAAGTTCCCAACGAATACGAAGAGGATCCCGACTTCTCGCCAACTCAAGCTCAGGATAAAGACCTGCCAGGCAAGCTCTTCACCCTTGATCATGTTGAATCCTATGATTTTGGAAGAAACATTTTGTTTACGAAACATGCATGCTATGTTTTACGACTCAGTATTTTATGTAGTATAATTATGACCTGTGTGTAGGAAACCCTACATCGTTAATCATCCCTTGTCACCGTAAGGTTATTTATCCCAAAAGTACTACTGGGAACTTAGGGTAGATTATGGCTTAGCCCGGTAGTAGTTAAAAAATAGGGTTTTATAAAAGGGAGGATTCTCCGAAAATTCATATGTGGGAAGCTTTGAACGGATCATCGTGTCTGAAGGTATATGAAGTTAGGAACATCTATGGGTTGGGATGTTTCTGAATAAGGACTTTCAGAACCAAAAATAAAATGGAGAAGTTTTGGATCCGGGTCGGAAATGAAGCGGGAAAAGCAGGAAGAACCTTATATGCGAGGTAAAGCCCGGTGTGGTTCTCGTTGTCTGTATACGGACATGGAGGGAGTCCCTCTCAGATCAACTAAGGACTGAGCTAAGGTGCCGTTTGGCCAAGTTATTACCGTACGTCCACATGTCCTTTATGGGAAGGGCTTGGCCTATTACCCTGTATGGTGCTAGTGTGCGAACCCATAGGCAGTGTGTAGAGTGCAAAGAGGTGTCGTCCTCTGTAGAGGGAGCTTCCTGAGTCTAGGGGTTGTTCCCGCCACAAAGCTGAATCACCCCTCTACTTAAAGCGAGCAGGCTAAAATAACTAGAGTTGGTTAAATCCATTTGGCGGGTTCGTCGCTAGGGTTATGCCGGTGAAAAGTCTCGTTGTAAAAAGCCCTGCCAGTATGTGTCGTGAAGCATACCCAGAGTGATTTACATCTTGTGGGTAAAGCCGTACAACCTCTGCAGAGTGTTAAAACTATTCGAATAGCCGTGTCCACGGTCATGGACGAACTTGGTTGAACCACATTATAGTTGACCAGGCTTTTGAAAACCAAAATGGGAGGTGGGATTAAGGATGCGATCCACTGTGTTCGCAGAATATCATGGGGATTTACCCCGCGAGTGAGGCGGGAGGAGTGGTACTGAGGTTTCCCGTGAGTTAGGCGGGAGGCAAGGTTATCAAGTAGAAGGTCGTTCTGCAAGAAGGCAGAAACGACCGACTGCTAAAATATTGCAAGGACTCGAAAAAGGGACAAGACAATCTTCGAAAAGCGCTTTATCATCTATGTATTTACTTTTCAATGCAAACTTACTTTCTCGCACAACATGAGACCTAGGTTAGAGCTATATTCTTGATGCACCCCTGCATGCATATATCTGTGTTGAACTCTCCGGCGGAGAGCTTGCGAGTATATTCAATGTACTCACCTGGCTTGTTGATTTGGCCGGAAGAAGAAGAGTACCAAACCGGAGATAGCGACAACGACTAAGAAGCGTAGAGTTTTTACCCCCAGTCAGTTGCCTGTGGATCGGCATATTGATGGGCTATCCACCACGAGTTTTATTTCCGCTGCAGTTGTATTTGGCCGAGAGGCCGTGTTTGTATAATTAAGAACCTTGTCAACTATTTATGTAACAAACTCGGTATTGTATGACAATGTTATCATGTTGCTTGTGTGTACTAACCACTGATCATGGGGCTAGTACAGTAAACACAAGGGTTTATCCGGCCTAAAAACCGGGTACGCCACAGGTTACGCCCTAGCCTTCACGGACTCGATCATGTTCTCGGAGTAGCTATCTCTTTCGTCTGGCCAAATCAACAAGTCAGGTGAGTACTTTGAATGTACTCGCAAGCAATTCACACAAGAGAAATATACGGCAATATAGCATGCAGCGTGTGAGTCAAAGGAACAGCTCTATCCTAAGTTGCGAGTTGTGCTGAAATGTAAGTTTTCAATTTAAATACGAGAATAGTTGATTCCAAAGCAGTTTGGAAAACTAGAACAATTCAAAGTAACAAAACTTCACTCGAGGTAGACTCCGCTACCTCCTTTTCTCATCTCAGAGTGATAGCTCCGTCTATCACTGTTTAACTCATGGCTCCAGCCCGCACTACCCCGGGTAGTACGGCTAGCCTCTTTCTTCTGCAATTCCTTGCCACCCACAGCGTGGCCTAAATTGCTCTCTTGTGGATACGTCATGCCCACGTCCTTAATCTCTTGCCCAAGTTTTTGCAAACAAAACTCAGTCTAACCAGTGTGTGGCCTAACCAGTTCTTGTCCATGACCGTGGACGCGGCTATTTGAATAGTTTTTAACACTCTGCAGAGGTTGTACAGCTTTACCCACAAGATGTAAGTGCCCCTTGTTGCCATGGCCAAATGAGCACTCTTCACGAGGGGTGCCGGTGGGGTTATTACAACGAGGCTTTTTACCCGCTTCCGCACTAGAGTTGGACCCGCTAGATAAGATCTACCCATTTCTTCGCTTGTGTCCGGGCAGCCCGACACCACAACCCGAAGAAGTGGACTCATCTCTGTGTCAAACCTCTACCCACGTATTACGTGGAGCTCACTAAGAGACTCTACCCACGTAATCCCGTGGAGATCCTCTAGGGATGCCAATCTACCTAGCACACTCTTCCTACTGCCCATGGGTCCAGACCCTAATACTTGCTGGGATAATAGGCCAAGTCCTTCCCATAAAGGACATGTGGACGTACGGTGAGGAATCTGGTCTGACGGCACTTTAGGTTCGGTCCTTGGTTGATTCGAGCAAGACTCCATAGTCACACAGACATCCATATGGCTACCAGCTACTCTACCATCCCCAAGCTGCCCTTAGCATTCTCACCCGAATCAAAATCATTCTCCACTCTTGTTTGGGGTTTTGAAATCCACAGCATCTTTTCAAACATTCGCCTCGGAGGGCACATGCCCAACCGAGGGTTTTTATCCCATGTCCGAGAGAGTTGGTATGCACCGATAGAAAACGGCTTCTCTTCTCTAAGCAGGGCTATCGCCTATATTCCTAATTACTTTGCCGAACGTACGATGAACAACAATTAATACTAGGGTTTCAAGGATGGAGTCATCGGGCCTGAGGTATATGCATCCACTAGGTGTAGCTAGGTCTAACGTAAAATAATGCTGATACTCACATAGCATGCATGGTTGCAAACAAGATAATTAAATTTTCAAACATATAGGTTTCAACATGATCAAAGTGGGAATGCTTGCCTGGCAAGACTGGCCGGGTCTCGAGCTTGAGCTTGGTACGTCAATCGTCCAAAACTCCTCACACGATTCGTCGTAACGTCAAAACTGACAGCGTCGGCCTTTATCTTGGTCTTGAACCTGGTACGGCAATGGTCCAAGATCCTTCGCGTGACCTCTCATAATGTCGTATCTACACGTCGGAAGGACGTCGTATAAATAGCGATGCAAGGAAGAACCAAGAACATCGAATGCAAAACCAGAATAATCAACTCATGCAACCATAACGCGTTGGATTGGCTATTGTGATTTCATGAAGTTTTAGAATGTTAGGAATGGGTGCTTTAAGTTATTTCGACAAGGTACCCACTTTTAGGCATCTGCCACGTTAGGGTTCCAGTGCCTCAAAAGATTGTTAGGGTTTGAGGAATGTAGTCGGGTATTTTCTCTTAGCAGAATACTAAGCGGGTTATGGCTTCTTTGCTAGGCTTTAGATCACAAGAAATGATGATACCCACTTGAAGCCTATTTAAATCTGTTGACCCTAATTCGAGAAGTTATTTGATATTTTTAGTTCTTTTGGGTTATTGAGGTTCTAGAGTACCTCAAAGGTTTTGAAATGTGTGGAGCTTGCCAAAAATTATATTAGTGCATTGGAACCAACATATACAGAATATATATATTGCTAGTAAAGAAAAGAAAAGAATACCCTAAATCTAATCTTTGCTGTTTTAATTAAAAAATTTAAATTTTGGAAATCTCTTTTGAATGAAAAAGTTCATTTATATCCTTAAGTGCTCGGAACCGGAGGTATACGACGCTAAACCGGTTGGGAGGGGCATAAACCAGCTGAACCAAAAGAATTGGGTGATTCGGCTAGACCGAACCGGTTCCTTGGCCAATTGGTTGACTCAAAGGCATAAAGAAGGAAGAGCGCTTGTGGCACTCAGGTTACAGCAACAAGAGGGCTCTGGAGTGCAATACGCTTTTTAAAAGAAAGAGCGTACTCTGATGGAATAGAAGGAGGAGTGCGCTCTCAAGGTCGGAAGTTGCACACCGAGCTACACGCTTTCACCCATCCGGTGTCTGCTTGGCAGCAGATGCCGCTATTGGCTAACTCCTTTTAGGAGCATGCCTTAGGCTTAAGCAGCGGGGAAAGGAAAGAAGGATGAGGCGGTCGGTGCTCTGGTGGCCATGCCGGCGGTGGAAGCGGACAGATTCACTGACTGCTGGCTTGATCCTGCAGTGAAAAAGAGAAAGAATAAATGGATTTAGTGGGGAGGCACTGAGCAGCTCGGGGAGAAGATCTGCGGGAGCTCCGGTAAGGCTTAGCGGCGAGAGGAGCTGAAGAAACAGAGGGGAGGAGCTCGGGAGCTTGGGGAGAAGCTCAAGTGACTCCGACGGCAGCTCGGCATGCTCGTACTTGGGAGGAAGAAGCTCGAGCTCGCCTTGGGGAGAAAAAGACTAGAGAGGAGTTAGGGAGGCAGTGAGTGCTCGGAAGCTCGTGTGAGAGGGTTGCTGGGGTGGCTCACCGGTGGTGCCTGCGCCAGTAGCGAAGGCGGCCGCTTGGGGGAAGTTGGCAGAACAAGGAGCTGCAGGTTCCGTTGGTTGCAACTGCGCTTGGAGCGAAAAGTAGCAAGAGAATAAGCCGCCTAGGGAGGATGGCTCAGGCGAAGCTTGATTAGCAGGGAGGAACAAGGGAGGAGCTGAGGGGCATCTCGCACGGGCGGCTTGGCTCAGTGGAGAAGAACAACAGAGGTAGGTGGGTGCTTGAGGCAGAGAAGTGACAAGCTCGGGATGAGGTCCTGGGAGCAGCTTGGCCAGAGAGAAGAAAGAAGCAGGGTGGAAATGAAGCTCGGTTTGCTAGGAGCTGCGGTTGCAATGGAGAGAGTCCAGAGGAGAAAGGACCCGGCTTGAGGAGATTTGGTGGGGGAGCAACTCGGCTTGGGGAGCTTGAGCTGCTTGGAGCAGGTGCTCGGGAAGAAGAACAGGGAGAGGGTGTGGAAGAGAGTTGCTCGGGTGTGATGAGAAGGTAGCAAGGGGGGATGGAGTTCAGATAAAGGAGAATTTGGGAGGAGCTGGCCGGGCTACTATACGGGTGCTGTGGACGCACCTAGAGATTTCTTCACTGCTGATTGTAGGAGGGGGTGAGTTGGCACTGATGCTGCGGTGGTATAGCTCTAGTAGGTATTGAATTCCAATCAGCTATAAATGGTGTGGTGCAGTGTGGCAATGAAGAGCAGTAGCAGATAGATAGGGGAGAGAGGGAGCTAGCAAGGAGCTCGGTTGAGTAGGAGACAAAGAAGTGCTCGGGAATGTACAGAGGGAAAAAGGAGCTCAGGCAGCTCAGGCTTGAGTTTGGAATAAATGGAGTGCGCAGGTGGCTTGAGTAGAGAAAGGCGGGAGTAAGGAGCAAGTGTTGGCCAACGCTGTTGACATATATCACATGCTTGGCACCGATTTTGAGCAGGTTAGCGAGCTGGCCAAATGACAGTGCTGGTAGCAGGAGGAATAGGGAAGTTAGGCACCGCATTCCAGCACAGGGGAGGTGGCGTGGCATAGCCAAGCAGAAGAGTACAAGAGGAGTTGAGCACTGATGGTGCGTTGGTAAGGAAGGAAAATAGTCTAGTGCTTGGGAGAATAGTGAACTAGTGTTTAATTCATCCTGGGCTTGATGTTGTATGCGCAGGTGATGGGACTTGACACCTGATGGATTTAGGAAGAGAATCACGATTTACTTTTTGCACACTTGCACAGGTAGGTTGTACGGTTGCACATATATATTCCAATTAATTTGGGAGATGATCATGTGTCGAGTTGTGGAGTGAATTAATGTTGCATGCATGCTCAGGAACATATACACCTGTAACTTTTATTTATTTACTGCTGCTACACGAGGCGGGAGTTTGTCTCAAATGGTCAAGGGACTTAATCCAGATTTAACTTCAAAATGGTACATGTATTATTCTAAAAGGTTCTGCACAGCAAAATTAGGTGAGAGGTCATATTTTGAACGTTTCAGGAATATCGTCCTAAACATCGTTAATGGAGTATGTTTGTATGATTAAATCATCAAGACAAAACAGGAGGGGCGAGGGAGGAACAGGAGCTAGGGTTTTGCGTATATGCATATATATAAAAGCAGTATATATGTGCACACACGCATGATAGGACATGGCGAGGTAGATGGTAGGAGGTCACGTCATTCGAAAGGTTCATGACATATATATGTTTCAATTTCACAAAAATACCGTGTGGGTACTTAGTTACAGATGTTGATCTAGGTTATACTGGCTAGGAAAAGGGAAGGGGAACAAGGGTGGGAGATTTTGGCCTGCTTTGCTTTAGGGTTTATCATGATTTGAAATAAAGTTTTAATCAGACGTAATTCAGTTAGCGTTATTAGTAAAAAAAAATTGAAAGTCCTAATTTTTGGGTTTTGGAAAATCGGGGTGTGACACTCCCCCTTGCAGCTAAAGCTCATCGCCGCGCTGAGCCACCGGCCGCCTCTAGGAGTGCCCGCATCTGGCCTCGTCAACGCCACCTCGACGGGTGCCACTGCAGGTTTCCACCCTAGTGGGAGACCCCTACTTTCCTACTATGTTCTCCGCCCCTACAATCGACCGTTCCCGGTACACCTCACCGCCATGGATGACAACGGCGAGATCCACTCCTCCCGGGCCGCACGCGGCCGCCATCTTCACTCCGAGGACGTCGGCGCTTGGCCATCCTCTTACAGAGCTCGCACCGGCGAACTTCACGGCCACTTGAGCAGTCAGCCGCCGATGGCATGCCTGCTGGGTGAGCCCGGCTGCCTACCACCGCTCCTCTCTATCTCCTGCTTAGCAAAACCGAGCACGGACTGGGGTTAACAGGAAGCGAACTCCTCAAATACGCCTACTGGCCCTAAGGGCATATTCCCCTCTCCCCTCCTAGAATATGCTTCTCCATTTGAAAAACACATTCTTCCCTCTTCCTCGATTCCAGTTGTTTACCGAGGGTCAGAAGCGTATTTACAGAAGACGCCATCAAAGTCATCTATTCCTTTAGCATATTTTTCCCTCCTTATTTCTCTCTTCCGGCAATATTTCAAAAGCTTCTACCTCTCTCATCATACCCCCGCTTGACCCCAATTTCCTTGAGGTAATCTCCTAAATTCAAAGTCTACCATTCAGTACTAGTTCCATAATTTTTGAAAATATCTTAACTTCAAAGTTAAATATATTCACATATATGTCGTATGTGTACCCTCTCCGTTTGACTTCAAGTCAACCAATTCTCTTTTCGCAGGTTTCTTCAATCAAACTGACGATGAATAGTACAGTATCCCGCATATTAGGAAGTATCTGTATACAATTCCCTGAATTATCGAAGTATACCCCGTATCCGGTAAGGATCCCAGGACGATAAGGTAACCTCTAAGAAGGAGAAAAGATATCCCTTAAACTAGGAAGTCCATCCCGATGTTTAAGGAAGTCAGAGTCCTACTCGGGCGTAAGTCCATGTACGGTACGACTAGATGAGCCCCCTATAAAAGGATCAGCAATCCCATAGGGGAGGACAGGTCAAGTTAGATCGACAAGCCAGGTTAGATTAAAGACAGGCCCAGATAGATCCAGAAGTCCCATCACCTCGAAGGAGTCGAGAGTAGCGGAATTAGCCGGATTAGTCTACGATTAGGCCTAGGATAGCCACTAACCGTCATATCCCCTTGTAAGACTTTTCTCCATTAAATATATACGAACAGGACGTAGGGTTATTATCCTGAGGGAGGCCTGAACCTGTATAAAAAGTGTGTTTTCCTTGCCATTATACCTCCGGCCTTGTGCCCTAGCGGTCCCTACCCCTCATACATACACATTCCACGAATACGGTAAGATCAGCGGTTTATCGATCGTCGACAGATGGCGCCGACCGTGGGGACCTCTCCGGCTCAAGCCGTTCAGGAAGAATCAATGTCGACAAGACGTGCAACTTCTCGCGATCAGTCCGCAACCCCAATTCCACAGCGGCGCAACCCGAGGAGGAGGAAGCAAGTTCGGCAGGAAATACGATCGCCGTCACGCACCATACCGGGTACTTGGACTAGGGCTTCTATGACAACTTCGGCCCGATGAATCCATACCCGGTAACGGATCGCATAGATTATGGAGAATACGCCCCTGACGAGAACTCGGACAGCGACGCAGATCACTTCTAGACCGAGTGCGCCAGGGCCTTCGAAGGGAGATTGGTATCAACCAACAATCTCCAGGTAGGAGCGACCAGCCCAATGTCTGGCTTGTCGCCTGCACTTTCTGATCGTCCATACGATCAAGAACCCGCTCACATCATACCCAATGAGGACGACATGATGGAGTGGAGCCAAACCCCATCTAATCTGAACCCTCGAGTAGTTCTTGCGATCGAAGATGATCATGAAGAGCTCGAGAGACAAGATCAAGATGGAAGTCCTCGACGTCGCAGCCCGACGGCTACTCCCTAAGGGAATGTGATTAGGCCAACGGGAGCAGAAAGAACACCTGCAGGGATAGAGGAATACGTGTCTCAAACCGCTCAAAGACTCGCCGAGGCACGTAATCTGCTATCAAGACCACCGGTAGCAGACCTATCGACGCCGCAAGGACGGCAGTGGCTGCAACAGCTGGGGGGAACTACAGCAGGCCCAAGCCCAAGCCGAATCTTCTCGGGCAGGATCCGTGGCACGTAGCTCCACCGAGAAGAGCATCCCTCGCCCATAGGAGGAGTCAAACGGGGAAAGATGTTACCCCAGGAACCAGCCTCGACAGGGGGAACCCCACATCGACCTGCGCGATAAGATTAATGAACGCCGGAGCCAGAGGCACCAGCAAGATCAATCTCCCCCCTCTCCCCCCCCCCGAAGAGACCAACGACCTCACGCCAACACTCGAGGACGATCTCCGACCCCGAATAGCGGCGAGGTCGCGCCTTATCGGAGAACCTTCCATGGATGCCAAGCGCTACCCAAGAACTCCGACATATGCGCTGGCCCTCTCGCTTCAAGCCTGGGGCCTTGGAGTCGTACAATGGCTCCACAAACCCTTCAGAATTCCTAGCTATCTACACTACGACTATTGAGGTTGCAGGCGGAAATGAGAAGGTAATGGCCAACTACCTCCCGACAGCCCTCAGAGGAGCCGCCAAGACGTGGTTGACAAATCTACCCCCAGGAACGATCCGCTCCTGGGGACAACTCTGCGACATGCTTCTCAGCAACTTCCAAGGTACCTACCCCCGCCCTGGCCGAGTGGACGACCTATTCCTAATCGTCCAGAGACCAGATGAGACACTTCGAGAATTTACCAAAAGGTTTAGTGCTGTCCGCAACACTATACTTGAGATCACCGACTCGGACATCATCCGCGCCTTTACTCGGGGCAGCCGAAACGAGATGTGCACGCACGACCTGATCATGCATCCCCCTAAGACCATGGCTCAGCTCATGGACTTAGCCGAGAAAGCTGCTTGTACAGAGGAAAACTTGCGCTACATCAAATAGCAGTAGGGCAGGTCGACCAGCTCTCCCCTCCGGACCAGAGACGACTCTAAGAAGTCGAAACGTAAGAAGAAGTCATCCAGAGGGAATAGAGAGAAAAGAGCTAAAAACGAGGAAGTCTTTGCCGACCTCCCCGAGAAGCGTACCTGGCGACCACGCCCCAATGACAAGCAAACGAATTCCTCCGACAAGCCATCCAAGCTCTGGTGCGATTTCCACTAGACCGACTCGCATAATCTGCGCCAGTGTCACATCTTTAAGAAGTACCTTAAGGAGGAAAAAGAGAAGCTCCATGGGGATAACCCATAGGTCACGAACAATAGCCGGGACACGACTCCCGACGACGACAACTCCTCCCCTGAGCCTTTTCAGGGGCACGTCAGAGTGATCGAGCACATATTCAGGGGCTCGTCCTCCTATGAATCAAAGAGGCAATACAAGACGATCGCCAGAGAAGTCCTTGCGAGCATACCGCAGGTACCTCAGGCCGTTAAGTGGTCGGAGGTTGAGATCAAGTTCGACCAAACCGACTACCCCGAAAACTGTGCTCGACCAGAACGATATCCGATCGTGGTCGAACCAACGATCAACAACTGTCGAGTGGCTCAGGTGCTGATAGACGGAGGGAGTTCCCTCAATATCCTATTCACCAAAGCCCTCGACGCGATGCAAGTACCACGGTCATCGATCCAGACGGTGACACAGGCATTCCACGGCATCGTGCCGGGCTTGTCGGCCACACCGGTTGGGCAGGTCACGCTCTCGGTGACCTTTGGAACGCCTGAGAACTTCTGAACAGAGAGAATCCTGTTCGACGTAATCGATTTCGAGATGGCATACAATGCTATCTTAGGACGCCCGACTTTGGCCAAATTTATGGCAGCAACGCATTATGCTTATCAGTGCATGAAGATGTCTGGCCCAAAGGGCATTCTCATGATAAAAAGCTCTCCTCAAGAAGCACTGCTCTGCGACAAGCGCAGCCTCGACCTCGCCGAACAGCAACAACTCTCTAGCCGGTGGGACACCAATGTTACGGCACGCGCCTCCACATTCTCCAAACCCCGCCGCAACTATGAGCGACAACTTCGGAAAGTACCCCTCCAAGTCGGAGAATAAGTTCCACGACTAAAATCGGAACCGGGGGAAACAGGGCCTTCCCCTCAGCAGGACAACGGTTCCACAGGGGAAGCCGTCCGGTCCAGGTCGCCCGTGTCAGCAGCGAAAGAGTCATGTCCCCTAGAAGAGTCCTCCATGCAAGCACCCTCGGTAAGACTGCACGACCGTCGCCTCCTCACCAGCACGTCTCAGGTTGCACCGACTCCAGCCCCAGGATTGTCAAGCTACGAACAAACTGATGATAAGACGCTCCGAGCGCCACCGCCCAGCACGCGCACTCAACAAGTTCCGTCAGCAGGTCACGACAAGAGGGCAGAAGTCTTCGGGCGCAACTAGCGACATGCTGGAGAAGGGGGGACGACTTAGTTTATTTTTTCTAAGACTTCTAGAATACTTTCTATTACAATAGCTTGTAAATGACACTTCAGACAATTCACAGTCTTAATATATCAAGTCTCTAGTTCGATATTTATTTTTTCAGACTGCCTATCCGAGATACTTCTCGAGTAAGACAGTCGGGGGCTAGATAAGTATATGGCGAATTGGTGTAACTTACGAGTACTAATTTTCTCGACCTGCACAAAGGGAAGAGGTTTCGCACTACAACTGTCAGGGACGCAAGGAAAACCCCTTAACACGTCTGTAGGTGACAGGAGAAGCCACTGAGCCCCCCCCACCTGACCAGACCTAAGGCCTGGTCGACTAAGCTCCCTAGTTTCGTGGTAACGATCCTCAACCCCGAGTAAAGGAAGAAAAAAGGGGTACAAGTATAACTAGACCAACGGAACCCATACGCTCATTCACGCCCTCGATTGCTTTAAGCGGAAGGTATCACGGGTAGAGTGTAATGCTGTCAACAACAGGGCAAAAACGTAGAACTTACTAACTTACGTCTAGCATCTCTACAACAAGGGAATACGAGTTGTCACTACGACCATGAGAAGCTGTACGAAGACCCCTTATCGCGTTTACTGATGACGAGGAGCCACGGAGCCCTCCATCTGACTAAACCTAAGGCCTGGTCGATCGCAGTTATCGGTAAAATAGTGCGGCTCAAAAATCCTAAGTCAAGGGAGAAGGACAATGAGTTCGACTAAGTCTACGACAACCCTCACGCCCGACAAGCATTTCACAGAGCAGATAAGTACTTAAGAGAACAAAAAACACACACATGATTAGTGCACAGTTACTAACCACTGTTTGTTACAAGTTCTTATCCTACCTAGCTAGACTAGATGCCTAGACTCTATCGCCAAAGGCATCCACGGCATCCTGCACAGCATCAAGGAGTTCCTCTTCCTTGCCAGCCGGCAGATCAGTCGCGAGGGCCTCCAAGGACAAGTCCGAGTGCCTACACCGGAGAAGGGCCAGAGCAAAAGCCAAGGCATCCTGCACGCCTTGCTAGAGTTCGTCCTCGAGAAGCTTCTCAAGGATGGGCTTTAGTCGGGAGACAGAAGCTACGAGTTCCACCAGCCGGGCAGAATGTGGAGGGCGGGGGAAGACGACAACGCCAGCTTCGACCAGCGCCTGCTCGAGCGTGCCAAGGGCGCGCTCGAGGTCTTCCTCCAACTTCCACACATAGGCTTGACTTCTTTGCAGGGAAGCCTCCGCCTCCGACGAGCGGGCCCTCGAGGACTGGAGCTCAGCCTCGGCCGCCTCCCACCTCTTCTCGGCTTCTCGGAGGCGTTTCCGCAGCTCCTCCTTCTCCGCCCGCCATTTCCCAGACTCCTCGAGGCGCTTCTTCAGCTCCTCGTTCGCCGCTCGGCTCGCCTCCAGTTCAGCTTGAGCCTTCTCGAGCGGAGGAATCCGGGAAATGACGATCTGAAAACAATAAGGTTAGTATTGGTCCTTTTGTACTTTTTACTACTAACTCTTCGACTTGCCGTAGCAGGGAGGTCAAGCCGACTCCTTCTGGCACCGAGGGCCCCGACTAGGGGGCTCAACCCGCTCGACCGGGGTTGCCACCGGCCCTGGAGCCAAGGGCTGCTCCTCGACGACGGCCCCCGCTGGAACTCGAGTCGGAAGGATGGTCACCCTAGTCGGAAGAACTCCGAAATTAATCCTTCACAAAGACAAGAAACAAAAAAAAGAACACCGAAGAGGACCACGAAAGAAACTTACCTTTGGCGTTTCACCGGAGGAAGAGGTCCCTTCGACGAAACAACTGAACCCCGCTTTTCAGCAGAGGCCAGTGGCACTTTCCCCTTTGTTGTCGTGGCCTCCTCCTTTCGAGTAGTCAGGGGAGGAGGCGATGGCTCCCTTGAAGGAAGGTTACTCACCTCACGCTGTCCGACAAGTTCACTTCTGTTATTCTACTCGAAGAAAACCACGGGACAGAACTAGTCGGGCGAGGGCTCTAACCTGAGGTTGGGGATTCGGCGAGGGAGAAGGGGCTCGGGTAGGAGAATCCACCCGAGTAGCCTCCACCGCCACCTCGGCCTCGGATGGACCTCCGACTCCCTCTTCAGGGGGCGGCATGGTCTCTCCGAGGACCTCGACATCCTCCTCCTGCACGGGAGCTCTGGCCCGCTCGACCTCCGAGTCAGGACCTCCGCGGCCTAGTCGCTGCAGAAGAAAACCCGAGGGTTATTAACATCACTACTCGGATGACTCAAGACCAGACAAGGTAAAAGGCCTACAACTCACCGAAAGGACTTCTTTCTGCTTGTCAGGGCTAAGCTTCAGAAGAGGCAAGGGCACCTCCGTCCGCCCGCCTTGGGGAGACTGTTCGAATAGGTTGTTCAACCTACTCTGAAGCTCCCCCGGGGACAGATCCGCACAATCGAAAGAAATCAGAAACAAGTACGGTGTCTCACTGACTAGAATGGCATGGGAAGGGCAGAGTGCTTACCCGTGTCGAAATCTCTTGACTGGTCTTGACCCTCCGGAAGTATCCAGGCAGGATGGACCCTTGACCGAAGAGGGCTGATGCACCACCGAAGGAAGTCCTCTGCGACATCCCACGCCGACAAGCCTTTGGCGGCGAGATTGGTGATGTCGTGGACAAGGACCTTGAGCTGCTTGGTCTCCTTCGGGGCCTCCACCCAGCACTTCGTCGGGAAGGAGCCAGGCCTCGGTAGTGGATCCCAGAGAAAGACGGGGACTGGCAGTAAAACCACCTGGAATGCCAGCCCAACCATGACGACTTCCAAGAAGAGGAAATATAGGCGTCCTTCTTCCCTTCCCGGAGTCGGAACCTAGCACCGTCGATGACTCCTCCGCCACTGACCTTCATCCGGCGGAGGTTGTAGAAGTACCTCCACAACTCCAGGCTCGACCTGATGCCGAGGTACGCTTCACACAGATGTGCGAAGACCGCCAGCATCAGGACCGAGTTCGGGTTAAGGTGAATCAACTCGATCCCGTAGAACTGGAGCACGAGGAAGAAGAAATGCGAAGGTGGGAATTGAAGTCCACACCTGAAGAAGTCTGCGAAGATAATGATCCAGTCCGTGTCCGGGCTGGGAACCGTTTCCTTCACGGCCTCCCGGAAAGGTATGAACACCTCTGGGAGAATTACCTCCTCTGCCACGAGCCTTTTGATGGCAGAGAAATCCATCACCGAGGCTTCGAACTCGGGGATGACGGAGATTTGCTCCCCCGAGGTATCCCCCGATGACTTTTTGGGCTCAGGGGACTTCTTCGCGGCGCTCTTCTTGCCCATTTTCACCGATCGATCGGGGGCAATGGAAGCAGAAGGGTTTGATGAGGGCGCGAGGAAGAAGATGGTGGGAAGGCTAAGGAACAGAGAGGAATGTGGGCAAAAACCCCAACTCTTAGTTTCTTAAAGGTTTCAATTTTTCGCCTGACCGAGCGCGGTTAACGGCACGATCTGTTCCATCGCATTTAATGCAGATCGTTGCTTTTCCCGCATACGAGATGTTGCGTGGGAAAAAGAGGGTCTGACAAACCCACAACCCCGACAAGCGTACTGCGTTGCGGCTAACGTCAGCTGAAATAGTAGCGCAGAAAAGGAAAGATTCTTTATCACCATGTGAAATTTCCGCCACAACGGTTCGATTTCCCAGAAATCCGCCAGGCAAACGAGTGTCCGTGATCGATGAATCAGATTAAATCGGAAAAGCTTTTATTTTCAACGGCCATTCTAATAAGGCTATCGCGACTACTCGGTAGAGATTGAACCTACTCGGAAAAGTCGTCGATAAGGATTACTCAGTTCGCCTACTCGGAGCTGCTTCCCGAGAAAGGTAAATTTTTTACCGAACAGTCATGACCTCACTTCACGTACTGATGGGGGGCTTGACAATGAATAGTTCAGTATCCCGCATATTAGGAAGTATTTGTATACGATTCCCTGGATTACCGAAGTATACCCCGTATCCGGTAAGGATCCCAGGACGATAAGGTAACCTCTAAGAAGGGGGAAAGATATCCCTTAAACTAGGAAGTCCATCCCGATGTTTAAGGAAGTCAGAGTCCTACTCAGGCGTAAGTCCATGTACGGTACGACTAGATGAGCCCCCTATAAAAGGATCAGCAATCCCATAGGGGAGGACAGGTCAAGTTAAATCGACAAGACAGGTTAGATTGAAGACAGGCCTAGATAGATCCAGAAGTCCCATCACCTCGAAGGAGTCGAGAGTAGCGGAATTAGCCGGATTAGTCTACGATTAGGCCTAGGATAGCCACTAACCGTCATATCCCCTTGTAAGACTTTTCTCCATTGAATATATACGAACAGGACGTAGGGTTATTATCCTGAGGGAGGCCCAAATCTGTATAAAAAAGACGTTTTCCTTGCCATTATACCTCTGGCCTTGTGCCTTAGCAGTCCCTACCCCTCATACATACATATTCCACGAATACCTTAAGATCGGCAGTTTACTGATCATCGACACAAACCAATCTTTCAATTCCAGTAGGACATTAACATTCTAAAATTTTATGTCCCGAAAACATTAAGTACATGAAACCCTAAACTCCCCATATCCTTTAGGTAAAGTGTCTCGCCATTTTTCTCTCAACCTTATTTCGCAGAATCCTTGTCAATACTTTCGAAACACATTGCTAGCCTCTAGAGGATTGGAAGCTAAAAATGTCTAGATGACCTAGAAGTGATAAGCAGATAAAACCCTGCTTTCTAATTGGTAGAAAACCCTTAACCCATGTGATGTTGAGTCTTTCCCGTCTCTTGGGAAACCCTAATTAACAACCCGCTCCAGAAAACAAATTTAAAGTTCATGATTGTATGCTTAGTTCTTATTTGGTTCTTCCTTGGACCGTTTATTTATTCGACGTCCTTTCGACGTATAGATACGACAATACAAGTTATCGCGCGAAGGATACCGGGCGATCAATGTATCAAGCCCAAGCTCGAGACCCAACCGATATTGCCAGGCAAGCATTCCCACCTTGATCATGTTGAATCCCATATGTGAGGAAATTTAATTATTTTGTTTGCAACTCCGCATGCTATGTGAGTATCAACGATATTTTATGCTAGACCTAGATATACCTAGTAGTTGCATGTGACCAGGGTCCGATGAATCAATGCTTGTAACCCTAGTAAAGATTAGTCGGTCGTTGTATGACTAGCATAATATTAGGGATATAGGCGATAGCCGTGCTTAGCCCTGCTATAGAGAAAAACATGTTTTTGTCCGCTCCACGTGAATCATCCCTTTGGTTATGGGATTAAAACCCTCAGGAAGGAGTGTACCTTCCGAGGCAATTGTTGAAAGTGATGTTTGCCAAAACCCTAAACTAAATTAGAGGATGATTTTGATTCGGGTGAGAATCGTAAGTGGAGATCGGAGGAATGGTTGTAGCATGTGGTGACATGGCTGAGAGTGATGATATGCAGTCTTGCTCGAATCAGTTAAGGATCGAGTCTAAGTGCTGTTCGACCAAGGTCACCCCGTACATCCACATGTCCTTTATGGGAAGGACTTGACTACATACCCCGTCGAGTACTAGTGCCTGGACCGTGGGAAGTAAGGGGAATGTGCTAGGTGGATTTGCATCCCTAGAGGATCTCCACGGGACTACATGGGTAGAGTTTCTTAGTGAGCTCCACGTAATACGTGGATAGAGGTTCGACACAAAGGTGGAGAGTCCCATTTTTGGTCCGGGACGCAAAAATTGGGTTACCCATCTAGTGGGTCCAGCTCTGGTACAAACACATGCGAAAGGTCTCGTTGCAATAACCCTGCCAGCACACCTCGCGAAGTGTGCCCATCAGTACCTGACAACAAAGGGGACTTGCATCTTGTGGATAAAGCCGTACAACCTCTACAGAGTGTTAAAATCTATTCGAATAGCCGCGTCCTCGGTCATGGACACAACTTGGAAAGGCCACACACTGGTTAAACTAAGTTTTGGTTGCGAAATCTGGGAAATGGGATTAAGGACGTGGGTATGATGTGTCCACAGTGTGCAGTTTAAGCTACAGGCTGGTAGTGAGGAACTGCAGAAGTGAAACCTAGCCCGTGCTGCACGGCGGTAGCACGGGTAGGCATGAGAATGGTCCGAGGCGATACACGGGTTATCGGCCTCTAGTTGACGATTGTCAGAATGAAATGTCTGACACCAGATGCACACCCGTCAGAGACGGGTTTGTTTTTCAGAAATGCTTTTGAATCTATTATATCATACTTCAAATGGAAACTTACTTTTCTGCTCAAACTCCAACTTAGGGTAGAGCTCTCTTATTGAATAAGCCCTGCATGAAATATCTCCGTTATACTCCCCCTGCGGGATGCTTGCGAGTACATTCAACGTACTCACCTGGCTTGTTGATGCCAGACGAAAGAGACGCCAATTCCGAAGTTACTATTACAATCGCGAAAGCTAAGGCGTAACCCCAATCAGTTGCCTGTCGGGTATGGCATATTGATGGGCCACATCACCGGTTGATTTCCGCTGCAAGATTTTAGCCGTTCACTACAGGTATAAAAATATCGACCTTGTCGGTCCATTTACATGTTGAATTATGTTATACGCGTGTATGACAATGATATACATGTTAACTTGTATGTACCGGCTATTGATCCAGGGATCGATACAATAATCACAAGAGAGTATCCGGCTTTAAAACCGGGTACGCCACACTCCTTCCAACTGCGGGACGAGTCGGTGAAGGGAGGCAGCGGGAACCGCCTACTGCTAAGCGGGTCGAGCAGGGATAGGACGGGGACGTGTCGTCGTCGACGGTGACGACCCAGCTGTAGGAGCAGCCTAACATGCTCCGCCCCGCTGCCAATCGAGCCGCCTACCGCCACAATCCACTGAGCCGCGTCGGCGGGTCCTCTCCTCGCCGCCACCAGATAGCTTCCGCGCCAGGCCCCTTTCCTCTGTGCCGCCTCCGTTGGCCTCCTCCCGGTTTCCCCTCTGCCGCATCTCTTGCTCTGCCCAATGGCAGCGGCGATGGGGGGAGCCCTTCCCGGTGGCGACGACCCAGGAAGAGCACTTCCGGCGGCCGGATCCTTGGCGCCACTTCTTGCCGCCTCTTGCGGAGGCTGGATCCGGTGAGGAGCGTAGTGAGCAGGAAGAGAGATGAGAAAAGGAGATTCACGGGAAAGACGAAAGATGGCAGAGAAATGATGAGAAGAAAGGTGGATGGGACGTAACAGCTGAAGTGCACATAAAAAACAAGAATATGATGAAATACAAAGAAACACACGAGGACGGAAGATGTACGCACAAATCTTGATGCATGCTCAACAGTGATCTCGTGCACGGCATGTGGCGGGTCCGCTAGAAAAGAGTTTCCCGTGAAACCCTTGCAAGACAAACTGGGTAGAACACTGCTGATTAAGCACAACTAACTAGAATTGATTTAATTTTGTAGAAAATGTTACATTTACTTGCAACATCGTTCTTTTGTACAGCAGTGACACTTTAGAAGTGACTAATGTGCATCCCGAATCTATGAGAACAAGTTGTTGCACAGGAAGGAGGGGCAGCCCCACTTCAGTTGGAAGCTCCGCGGTGGCCACGGAGCAAGCAGCAGGCCAGCAACAGATCTGAAAATGCAATGGCCTGGTGTGAGAAGAGATTGCCTCAGTCCTTGACATCCGCGACGCCTTCGGCTGATAACTGAAACCTCGCTTCGGCTTCAGCCAGGCAGGGAGAGCTTATTACTTTACAGATTCGCTCCTCCCCTCTTCCCTTGCGAAGAGCAAGCCTGATACGGCACAGTATTTACATGTTAGCAAAAATGTGATTAGGTGATTAGATAGCAAAGAAGAGGTTGTGATAGAGATATCTGATTAGAAAAACCAGCAATGAACCTTGTTGTGGAAGCATGAGCCATGATGTTTCCGCCGATAGGCTTGATCTGTGGCCCAGCAAACATTGCAGAGCCATCCACTTGTGCCACTACTTGATTGGTGATGACCACAGCCACTCCAAACTACAGCCAGCAATTAAATAAAATAAAATTTAGCACCCAAAACATGTGCAAGAGTAAATAGCATGCAACTATGTTTAGTCACCTGATGTAGATATCAAAGGAAGTGTGGGTAAAAACTCAATAGTGCAAACAACATTTTATTATTAATGAAAGCTGAGATATAACTTCACAACATGTTGATGATAAAAGATTAACTTACTGACCTCGTCTGCTAACTTCTGAAGGCTCCTAAGAAACTTAGCCATATGCATTTGCCTCGCTGATAGCTCCCCCCTGCCTGAGAAATCAGTTCTGTATAGAGCTGTGGCACTGTCTACAATCATGAGAGCAAATCTGCACATGTGGATATTAAAAATCAGAAATTCTGAGGAATAGCTAGCTAAAGATTATGTTACTACTTACTACTGGTCTGTACAGCAAACATATATTGAAAATCAAATATAATAGGCATTGGCTATTTGGCTGTTCAAGAATGTAGAACAAATAAACATGCTGTGTAAGCAGATTAAATATAAGTAGCATTAGACAAAATAGCAGGTGCCACGAAACAAATTTTAGTTCGTGTCCATATTGCCTGATACAATTTGGTCCTATGAAGCATCATTCCTTTATCTTAATATCAGCCTTACAATAAGTATTAGTACTCAGGGACCTTTTTATTAACAGTCCTACATAAACATTACATCTACATGTATACACTAATCTCATATTGGGCATGGTATTGTTATATGGATGGAAAGTATCCCCAGAGGAGCCAAGTTTCATTGTCAATACATCAGGAGAAATACCTTATCAATTAACTTAGTTACCTACTGCTGGTTACCTATCTAAATGAAGAAAATCATACTGACATATGTTTTGTGTGCAAAGTAACATAAAGTTCAGACATACACTCAAAAGTAAAAGAATGAACTTGCCTGGTCTCTATCATCATGGAAGCTGCCTCCAGCAAAAGTCTGGACTGATGATCGGTATTATAAGCTCTAGCATAAGCCACATTCTCTAGTACATCAGGACCATTCAATCCAAACCTATAATTCAGTATTCACTTGTTTTAGTAATCAAATTTATGCTAAAACATAAAATAATGGATGTAACCAAAGCATCACCTATCTGCAATCTGGAGGAGCCTTTGTGGTCTGAATGTTCCCTCTGCATCAATGTACAGAGCCTTTCCTTCACCACCACCTTGGTCCAATGGGAGCTGTAATATATCACATTAGCATATTTTGAGCTTAATGACAAGATTCGGGTGTCAATGAAAAAGATGTGGATAAATAAAATCTCACCTGACATGTAACACATAGCGTGTGGCACAACTGAGTCTTCCCCGAGCGGAATTCGCCATATAACTCTGTGATAGATCCTGTTTCTATTCCCCCTGTTGAAGGTAGGTCAGAACAGAATTACTCAATGATCACAAGTCAATTGTAAAATTCTGCAGACAAAGAAAAACCACAAAACATGTCAACACATTACCCTCTAAGATCTTATCAAGCTCTCTTGATCCAGTTGTAACTTGAATAATCTCCAGCCTCTGTGCATGAAGTTGGCTCGCACTTGTAAATCCAAGTGGAACTAGCTTAGATGCTGCAAACATTTTGTAGACAGTTAGGATTTTACAGTATGCAATAAATTTCCACATAACAGAGCAACAGAGCCTGATGATGACTTGCCTGCTTCAATTATCTTGTCAACTTTGGCCTCACTGATTCCTTTGATTTGCAAAAGATCCTTCCTTGGAGTGTAAGCCACAGACTCCACCGTGTGGAGACCAGCATCTTTGAGCTTTTTCACATCAAGCGCAGCTATTCCAGATACCTTGACCACAAAATCACACATAGAGTTAATGAAAATATGTGTTGTCAAGAAACAGAAATTAATCAATAACTACAGCTAAAAGGTTTCTTAGATGGATGGTGCTGAAGATGCGAGGATTGAACTACCTTACAACAGCCTGGTTAATCCACATATGCAACTGTGGCAAACAGAACATCAGAAAATGTTATTTCTAGTACAGGTTATCCGCAGTGCTTGAAGAAATTATAGTAGTAGGTCATTTGCAGCATCCTTTTGCAATTAACAAGATACGATATTGAGATAACAAGCTATCATTTTGACATACTGTTCATACGGGGAGATAACAAGCCATGCATATGAAATATCAGTCTTCGGAAAATTCACATCTGCAACAACAGATTAATTTGCGACAACTCCTAGTAAGAAGTAACAGCATCTTCCCAACAAGATACTGGACGGTGATTTGTTGCTCCATTTTCGAGCGACTTGTAGAAGCAAGAACCCATATATCCACTGGAAATGCCAAATCGAGACAACATGAAGCTAAACTAATGCCCCCGAGAACTGTATCTTAGGAACAGATGCCCTCTAAAAGGCCAAACCAAGAATCCTCCATCTCAACTTTAACGAATCAAGAACTTAGGGTTTTGTGACCAAGAACACGCAAGCCAACCAACGGCAGTAAACAGCGAAATCCGAAGAAATGTTCTTCCTTGACGCCATTTAGGGGAAGAAACAAACCAAGAAACCTAGGTTTCAGTGACCCAGAATCCGCGGAAACACCTACAAATCCAAGGCGTAACACCAAAGTTTGTTTCAAAAAATCATTTCAATTGGCTTGCAAGAGAACCAGAAACCCCTAGAAATGCTGGACCTTGACGCCATTTGGTGTGGTCAAGAAACGAATCAAGAACCAACGATTCTTTCACCAAGAATCTCACGCAACACGCAAAGAGCCCAGCAGCAACCCCAGATCGCGACGAACCCACACATGTGCGCGCGCACGGACCGGGAATCTGCCAAGAAAGGCTCGACCTTGGCGACGCCATTTGGGGAGGAGAAGTGAAGGACCAAGAAGTGGGCTAGGGAGTCCGTGGGGCACGAGGCCACGAGCCAGTACCTGCAGCTGCTCGATGGGGAACGGCCCGTGCTCCACCTCCTCCTGCTCCGCCGCCGCCGCCGCATTCTGCTGCACCGCCGCCGCCGCCATGGGCACCACTCGCAGCGAGCGAGAGAGAGAGAGAGAGTGGAGGGGGAGAAGCCGGTTGGTTCGAAAGGAAATGGGAGGGCGCCAAGGCGGAGTAGGAGAGGCTTTTATTGGACCTTCCATGGGCCTATAAGTGGGCCTTAAATGGGCCACCAAGTGGGCTTAAATGGGCCTGTACGGGCTGTACATGGCCCACCTGCGAAGCCCGATACCGCGATACGTGAGGCTGCCATGTGGGACCCACCTGTAGGTGACTCGGAACACCACCTCCGTTCCCAGCTCGTCTCGACTTCGTTCCCAAGAACACCACCGTTCCACAGAGCACAAAGCCTTCGAGCGCTCGGCGATTTTCAAGCGAGAAAAAGAGTGAGAGGAAAGGAGCCTTGTTATCGCCTCGATTCCGCATCCGCGTCCGCCGCCGCCGACAAGATGTTTCTCACGAGGTAGCCGATTTGTTTCCTGCAAAAGTTTCGGTTTTTATTTCCTCTTTTCACCTCGATTCGATCTGTCGGCGTGTTGGGCTATGGCGTGGGAGGCTGATTTTCTTGGATGTTTTTGTGGGGATGCAGGACGGAGTACGACCGCGGGGTGAACACCTTCTCCCCAGAGGGGCGGCTGTTCCAGGTCGAGTACGCCATTGAGGCCATCAAGGTCAGATTTCTTCCTTTTCTTTTCTTTTTGCGTTCCGAATCTGAACTGTGCAGACTGCGTTGTGAAGTTGTGTAAGGTTATCGTGGGGAAAGGCGCTATATTTGGGCTTTCTGGAGATGATTCGGGCGCAAATCTGAACCGGGTCGTTCGGATGGAACTGTGAATCTCTGTATTTTGGTTCGGATTAGTTGTAGGTTCTTGGCCTGTGTATTGCCAGCTTTAGCACAGATGTGATGTACTACTGTTTTTACTTGTCAATTTGACGTGCGCCATGCAGCATGTATGTAATGTTTATGATGCTGATCCTGCTGCTGTGGATTGCAGTTGGGCTCAACTGCGATCGGGTTGAAGACCAAGGACGGTGTTGTCCTTGCCGTTGAGAAACGTGTGACCTCGCCGCTGCTGGTAATGGCTTATTCCTTTTTTTTTCTGGACCGGTGAAATTATTGTTCAATTGTATGGTCACACACAGTGCATTTGGATGATAAATTTCCTTTTACCTGGCCGATGTTTGATTTTCATGGTTGTCCATGCAAAAGATATCTTATGATCTTATCCTTTGGCACGTTTCTTAGGTAGATCCTTTAGGATGATGATGATCCTTAGACATGGATGATACTGGTGTTGCTCCTTCATAGTCTTGCGATTTTCATCTTTTACAATACTTTTTCGTTCTAACTTTCAAGTTTCAACTATCAAGAGGATGTGGATATTCTTGTTTAGGGTAATCTGGTCTCTATTTTATCCAATTTTATGGTGTGATAACAGGATATTTTATGGTGTGTGTCACGCATATAGTATATACAAAACATTACCAAAACAACCCATGCTGCCAAACATCGACAAAGATCATAGTATTTCACATGACAAAGCCTGGAATCAATTTGGAGTTATATTGCTTTTCAATTTAAAAAGAAGACTGAACAAAGAAAATATTACTGTGATACTATAGAAGTGCATGGCTGTTCATTATCTCTCAAATGACACAGTTTGTTCGTTTCTCTTCCTAACTTAGGCTTCAGGGATCACTGGACATGATCATTCATAGAATCTGGCTCGATGTATCCTGTATTGTCCGCCCCCTTGTCAGAGGACATGCAGATTTTTTTCCTATAACTTGGTTGTGTTAATTAATAGGAAACTATCCGATACCTATATGTAGTAATGAAAGCTAACTGCCTGATGCTGACTGAACTTGATGTTTCCTTTCATTTCTTAGGTTGTAGCACGCATCATTCAGCTTTTCCTTTTTATGTTATAGGTTGTACCGTGCCCAAGCTGTTAAAGAATTCAAATTATCTTTGCCTATGATTATACAGGAACCAAGCAGTGTGGAGAAAATCATGGAAATTGATGAGCACGTAGGCTGTGCCATGAGTGGCCTTATTGCTGATGCTAGAACACTGGTTGAGCATGCTCGTGTTGAGACTCAGGTACGTTCGTCCGTCAGTTATTATTATACATGTTTTACAACATAAGGTCCTTTATCTGTTAATCTCACTTCATATTTTCTTAATCAGAATCATAGGTTCTCATATGGGGAGCCAATGACAGTAGAATCTACTACACAAGCTATCTGTGACTTGGCTCTGCGCTTTGGCGAAGGCGATGAAGAGTCAATGGTGAGCCCCAGTAACTGTTATTATATACTAATGCAATGACATCAAATTTTGCACACCTGCAGAAGATGGGAAACAATATCAATTACCAGCAGAATCCTTTTTTCTCTTCTTGTTTCTTCTTCTTGTGTAAAGGAAATAACATCATATCTTTGGTCACTGCACACAGCTGATAGTTGCCTGCTTCCTTTACAGTAGTATTTCAACTGTGAGGAAATTGAACATCTAGTTGAAGTATTATGTGTTGTAATTAACCTAAATAGCCCATTTGACTAGAGATGACTACTAAATTTTATGAAAAGATGAGTTTCTGAATCTAGACCACTCTAGTCTGCATTTAGTTTGGTTTTTCATTTCTGACCATTATGTTATTAAGGGCAAAGGTGGACTTACGGATTATTTTGTTAAGCTGTAGTTGTGAAAACACCAACACTAGTCAATGAAATTTTGATACCACAACTACCAATTATACCCACTCACATTTTCCTGCATTTTTCCCACCTACTGATATTTTCCTGTCCAAATGTCATAGAGTAGGGTTCTGATCTACTTGTTTGTTTATGCAGTCACGACCATTTGGAGTTTCTCTCCTTATTGCTGGTCATGATGAAAATGGACCCAGCTTGTAAGTACTGATCTCTTTAACTGAGCGAATTGGGTTGTCAGTAACTCTTATTTGGATAATAATCGTTTTGCAGTACATTTACTTTGAAACAATGTTCGTAGCATGCTGTGTGTGAGCTTTTCTTTGCTTTTTATTGCCTTTTTCTATACCACCTTGTTAATTACCATCCCTGATCTCGCAATTCTGCCAGAATATCTCTGCTATGGTGATAAGTTCCCTTGAACTATAGTCTTGTTCCAAGTGATTAAGTATTTTAGATGGGAGATTATCTGAACAAAAGAAGTTAAGCCCTGGGACTTTGACCAAGAGTTGTTCTAGTCGCCATTTTAATAACCGTTTTGGTTCTTTTTGCTCAATTTAAGTTGATGTGATAAAGATCATCATATTTAACCACCAAGGTTTCTAGTATAGCTAGTTACTTTGTGTTTCAAAATTCGAGTTGTTCTTACATCTTGTAAGTTGACATGATATTCACTTATAATAAGCAGAGTTGACATTTGAAAACACGGCATATCAAAGAGGAGCGTGTTGTCCAAAAAGTTGCTTTTGGGGTTTCAGAGCCTATGTTATTCATCCATATGTTTCATATATATTTGTTTCGATAAGAAAGGCAGCTGTATCCCTGCTTCCTGAGAAGTATAGGCTATATTATGCATCCATATGTTTTGCTCACTCTGCAGTCATGGCATTTTTATCCATCTATGTTGTGAGATGAGCATTGCATAATTCTTTTTGTGGTGATCACTTGATCAGTTTACAAAGCCAACTGAACTTTGCTCTGATAATTCATGGATCAATTTCTGTGTGTTGCAGGTACTACACGGACCCATCTGGGACCTTCTGGCAATGCAACGCCAAAGCAATTGGATCGGGCTCTGAAGGAGCTGATAGCTCATTACAGGAGCAGTACAATAAGGTACTGTACACTAAGCTAAATAAGGGATAGAGTAGACAATAAGGCAGCTAGGTGCAAACATGCGAACCGCTATGGTTTGAGCACCAGATCAACATGATAAGTTACAAAAAAATTGTTGCCTGTGAGCCCTAGTAATAGAATTGTACACCAAGTTCGAATCCAAATTTGAAGTAACACTCTGACAGTTCCATGTGACATCTGGCATCAAAGCTAGTTAGAGTTGGCATCATGCCAATCAAAATACTGCTTAGAAGCACTAATTTTGCTATCCACCTAACCTAGAATTATATCGCAAGATTTGGTATCACTAGTTAACGGAGGCCCTTTCAGTTGTTGAAATACAATGTATACAGCATTTTCTGCATTGAGCTTGAAAAGAATAATGAGAATTGACATTTACCGACATCTCGATTCAGGAACTGACCCTTGCGGAGGCGGAGACCATAGCCCTGTCTATCCTGAAGCAGGTTATGGAAGAAAAGGTACGGTACTCAAACCACTTCAGGTTTCTAATTTCTCAGCTCAACAAAACCATATCAGATACCTGAGCTATACCTCATTCTAAACAGGTGACCCCAAACAATGTTGATATCGCAAAGGTCTCCCCCAGCTACCACCTCTACACCCCTGCAGAGGTCGAAGCAGTCATCGCGCGGTTGTGAAATGTTGCCACTGTGCCAGTCTCTTGTCATTCCCATGAACCCTAAGGCACAGTCCATGTGTGAACTTTCCCATTGTTATCATGGCTATCATTGTTTCAAGGATAGTGGTAGCTGCTAAAGTATATTGCATGTGATAGCCTGATTTCCCAGTCCACTCATCTGTTTGTTTCCAGTAGTACTAAGACCATGTACCGTTGAAAAGAGATTATACATCAATTTCAAGATTTGGTTGCAACCTTTGGAAAGTTGATGCGAGTTAGCCGATGATCTTGATGTGGTGTTTTCTGAAGTTGCGGGCGATCTTGTAGCGCAAATTAGAAGCTCGGAATGAACGTAAAGCTGAGAGCTCTTTTTTATTGACGTGATGAGGTGAGCTTTAGTGGTGACTAAGGTAGAATGAGGATTACCAAAGTAGGATAAAATGTATTAGTAACATTGAAGATATGTTTACCACCTTGATGAAAATACAACTAAACAACATCCCTTCTCACCTTGGGTTTAACCAAACAAGGGAAATGAACATCTACAACTAGCTGTGTCCGCATAGCATTTCAAACATCCGCAACATTACATCATTCGTCCTGTCAAACCCAACATTCGAGACATTTTGCATATTTTATAAAACAAATACCTTCTTTCATACGTTATTATTTAAAATAATAATATATTTTTCATGGCTCAGCTATGTCTAAATATTGCTTTCATCCATAAACTCTAAAATCACCCAAAACTGATTCCTCAACTATCAACATCGTGCAAATCTCATCCTTTAAAGCAGTTTGTCCATTCCAATGTGATTTTAAATGATGTGGCGCCTATATGTAGGCTACGCCACCCCTATGTGACTGATACGTTATCAATTCTATTAAAAATTAATCTATAAATTCAATTAAAATATTTAAAAAAGTTAAAAAAATAAAAATAAATAAACATTCCAGAAATTTTATTGAAAAACATTATATTTCTATAAACATTTGCCAAAGTTGCTCCTATCTTGCAAATTCGACTGAATTTGTACTTTTATTTTACATTTTTACTATCTTCCAAGGCGGGTTGAAATGTCGGTCATTTCTCTCTCCTGTTTTGACGTGATCGACACTAGATTTCTGGGCGGCGCAGCAACCAATAAATTCTGCCACGTGCGCCGGCAGCGTTGCCAGGATAAAGTTGTCAGTGACAGTGAGAATCTTTCTTTCAAGTGCATGGTAGCTGCACGCGACGGCTCAGCTTCCTCTGACCTCGTGTGTGTCCGACAATGCTTGTGGTCAAAGCCAACTGCTGCAGCAGGTGGTTTTTGCTTAATTTCGACCCTTTTTACAACTAATTTAAAAAATAAACCTACTCTTGAACTGCTTCTACTTCTAACCTTTCATCTCGGCATCACGGTCAATGGCGTCCAGGTACAACATGTCAATGGCCACACTCAGCCACACTCACTGATGCTGAGTTGCGACAGCGTGGAAAAACAATGCTCCAACATGGAAACAGTCGGCGCTATAGCTACTGGCGCTGAGCTTTGCTCTCTCTTGGCAGTGAGGAGCAATGGCGTAAATTGCATGGTGCCCATCGGTCCATGCACATGTCCTCCCCGTAGTGGACATTCCAGAAGAGGTTGGGCAAAATGAAACCGTGTCCTTGAGATCAACCCGTTGTGTAGTCGCGCCAGCAAACGAAATATACGATGTTAAGGGCAAGATCTAAGACAAACGTGAAACAGTGATGGGCAAGGGTGGTAAGCAATAAGCTCACCGGTCAGGAACTCGGTATAGCTAGCGCACTATCGTGCACGGCACTGTTACAACATACGGTGCTGGGCAATAGCTCACGTTGTAACTTGCAATAATTCATTTATAGTAACGATACATAAGATGTGCATTTGGTGTGGCACTATTGTTCTACACAGATTTCTCTGCGGTGGCGCGGACTGTTGGGGTTGGGAAAGAAGACTTTGATCTCTCTAAATTCTGTATGGAGCTACTCGAATTAGTTTCACAGTATAGCTCATCAAGTAGGGAGGAAGAGTATGGTGCATGTGGTGCTTTCGAGCTCGACGATCGCGTCCGCCGTAACAGTAGACGCCGCTTGCGTTCCCAATGGCCCAGGTCACGACGGGGGTCTTTGCCTACGAAATAATGGATTCGTGAAAGAAGGCATAGAAGGAGTATGGACCATGAATGTATTAACAGATGAACATGAATCTGCCATATGTCTCGACCTATGCCAAAAAGGCGTAAGCTATCACCTGGGCTACCCCTGGGAAACAAGGGAAAGCTCACGAAACAGAGGAGCTCCTAGGCGCCAAGAGAGCTAGCGCCAAGCACGTTAAGCTCAGTGCCAGCGCAAACGGTGTCGACCTCTTTCACTTTGGCCCGTTAGCGTCCACGTTGGCATAGTTCAACGCTAGTGGCTCTAGCATTGACATGTTGTGACTTGGCGCCATCGGCTATGGTGCAAAATATTTCTTTTAGAGGTCAACAGAAAAGAAATAAATTGATAATTATAGATAACCTGTTTTAAAGGGAATAAGACCAAGAGCTCAAAAGATCCACATGCGGATAACTTGCTCAAGGATACAATGCTCATGACCTGTGTCCTAATCTCCTCTAGAGCTACATAAGCCACCTCGTGATGGGTCAACCTAGAGTTGTTGAAGATGTGATGATTTCTTTCTGTACAGACGGGTCAATGTAAAATAGTTTGAAAGCAGGTCACTCTCGAAATTAGTCTTAAAAAAGGTTGAATTGAGCAAAAATTACTGTAGTAGGACCGACATAGGAGTATCTAAATGCAACATTTGTACAAATTCCAACCCTTGGCATCGTACTTCCAGGCTCCCCGAGCTTTCAAGTGAGGCGGTAAAAAAAGAAGAGAAAAGTGAGGGAAAACGTGCCTCACCTTCCACGGCCTCACATGGATTTTAGTACTCTCTTCCAAGTGTCCGTTGCTTGCTGCAGCACGCCATTCGACAGTGCTTGGCCCCTCTGCAACTCCATCATGCAACAGCATCACGACATATCAAGTTGCATTCTTTTCTTCAGGAAGGACAGATTTGCCCCTCTCTCCATCTGCACTATCTTGAAAAATTAAAATTCATGAAATCGAAATATTTAAACCAAAGTCCATTATAAATTAATATTTTCTGGAGATAGGATAAAGTAATTTCATGTACCGCAAATTCGATTGGGTTATTCAGATTTCTCAAGCTAGAATGTTTGTATAGAAAAACGTCCATTCGCGTCCAGGATAACTACTTGACCGATTAATTGTTAGGTGGGTAAATCATTATGTGTATCCAGAGAGCAGTCAACGTCATAGAACTATTAGCCCTCAGTTTTCTAAGCTAAGCCGCGTCTCGTCTTCTTTTCTGGGAGCGTGATTTAACCTATTTGATTGTTCTAATATTTGCATCAACTTAGTTCCATTGACCTTATTATAAAAGAAGATGCAAGTGAAGAGAACAAGATTTATTATTACAAAGTAAAAGGTGGCAGAGGCCACTGGTCCAGTGAATTCATCCAACTCATGCATCTATGGTTGCACCTGGAGAGTACATTCAGATAATTTAAATGCTATGCTACAGTTCATAGCCCACGATATAACTCTATCTGAATCCTTATAAAGTTCGTTAGACGAATCAAGAGTGTCCTGACAATTGCTGCGAACCGACTAACTTTGACCAACATATTTTACACTTATAATTACTAATACGAAATATTTAGCAATTCAAATTCTTTGATTGCAATGCCACTATACATTATGCTTAATCAACAACGGAGAAGACACATAAATTACACAACTAATTTGTGCGAGTTTCGTATTGAAGGTGGACAAGTGAGCTTTCATTGTCGCGCCTCAAAATAGACAACGTCGGCAAATCGAGGTGGGCTTGGTGATGCTCCTACACTACTACGCTACCTGTTCTGACTGCAAGTGCAAATGCCAAAATAATCTCCGAGAGAGCTGTTGGAGAGGCATTAACTAGCAATCACATCTCACGCTCTTAAAGGTAACGATTGCTTTTTCACGTCGGAATACTCAATTGAACAAGCTGTTGGCTCCAATCAATACCTTCTACGACTGTTGTGTCGGTTTTATTCTCTATTTATGCCACTTTGTACAAGGCTTTGTTCATTCCAGTATAGATCCGTTCTTCTGAGCAATGTACTTGTAACCTTGATTTCAAAATAGAAGTCCTTTTAACCTTGGGCACAAGAATAAAAAAAGAGTGATGGTAAAGTGGTAATATTGCTCTTCAATTATTTCTTTGTCCACCTCTTTTTTCTCCTAAATGTAATTACTTACCATATTGGAGCATGCAACATTTATTGTATTAGAAAGACAAATTAGAGACTTATGGCTAAAAGTGTAGAATAACTTGTATTTTGAGAAAAGTTTGAGAAGCTAGGAGGAGAAGTATATGCGGCCTGTTTTTGTTTTGAAAAAAAATCGAGGAATTAATATTGCTCACTTTCCCATTTTCTATCGCAAGGGCAGATTTGTAAATCGCCTTCCTCCTTCCCTTTCCTTTCCCTGCTCAGTTCTGAAAACCCAAACCCCCCGGGCTTAACAACCTCAAGAAACCTCGAAAAGCAAAGCGAAAGAAAGATACAATCCACTGAACCCAGCCACCAAGAACAGCCCAACCAGGGAGTAAGAGCCGCGGCGATGCAGCAGGCGATGTCCATGCCGGCGGGGGCGGCCGGGGCGGTGCCCCCGGCGGCCGGCATCACCACCGAGCAGATCCAAAAGGTTCGATCCGTCCCCCTTCCCTTCCCTTCTCGCTAGGGTTTGCGCCGGAGAAAGATGCTTTCTTTTGGCGGTTGTTGGACCAAAAGACCCCATCTTTTCCTGTCTGGTTAGAGAAATATTGGGCCTTTTTTTGTTCTTCTCTTGCGGTTAGGTGATCACAGGGGAATAGATTCGTAGGCTTGAAGCCTTGAATGCTTTGATTAGTTTATGAGTTATGGTGCATTAGTGCATGCTGGCGCATTGGGGAAGTTAGAGAACAATGTCTATTCAAGAGGGGCTTGAAACAGAATAATGGAGAAATGAAAAATAGACATATAGGATGAGTGACAGGAGGGTGGTGGCTTTCCAGTTCAGATATCTTTATTATTATTATTTTTGGCAAAGGACAGGGGTAACCCGCAATGGTGCAACTAACCTAATCTCGTTGGTTCAATGCACGCCGCCACCTTCTGCCGTGCAGCATGGCTTGCCGGCGCACGGTCATCTCCACCTATCCTCACCCAGCTGGTCATCGTCCACCAACTCGTGATCAGCAGCCGTGCAATACCAATCTCAGACCATGGCCTTCCATGGCAGAATGTGGCTTGCTTGCGAGTGTGCAGTGACCGTAGCCATTGCCCATCCACAATCACCAATTACCATACGTTGTGGCTTACAAACCTCCTTCTAGCCGCCATACCGTGCCACCTTATTAACCGTTGACCTGCTGCCATATAGTGCCACCTATCCACAAGCATGGAGCTGGACACTTCTTTTTATCAAATGTATTTTTGTTGCTTTCACGACCTGGTAATGATGCCATTTTACCAAATCAACGGCTCCAATGCTTAGATGTCAACATAAATGAATGCTTCCTGTGGAATCAATGAAATGCATCTTTCTTACACGGCCCCCTTCATATCACCTACAACAAGACCTCACACCATATCATCTCCATGCTATCCAAATCATGAACCCATGGTTGTTACACAAGCACTATGTTTTGACCCTAAAAATCTTCAGTTAACTTCAAGAATGGAACCCACTACCAAATGATTAGCGTTACCTTAATATTAAGCTTGGCTATTTCAATAAACCAACCATGCTGGCATGATTAAAATGTATCAGGGCGAGATTTTTTGTGAATAAAACTGTTTATATAAGTTTCATACAGATGTGCAACAAAAAAAAGAAGGTTCAATGGATGATCAAGACTACATATGCCTTGCACTTTAGTTGCTATAGCATGATCGTCATTATTAACTTCATATTAACTATTACTAGCACTAAATGATTTATTTTTGCAGTATTTGGATGAAAATAAGCAACTTATTTTGGCCATCCTGGAAAATCAGAACCTAGGAAAGTTGGCTGAATGTGCTCAGTAAGTAGCTTGCTAAACTTTCTTTTAAGGTTTCACTGCCAGCTATTACTATATGAAATGCTTATTGTTGGTTTCACTTGTCTGGCTGTGATGAAATTGGCAACTTGCTGGTTGATTCTTTTTCATGTAAAAGAGCCTAAAGCTGCAATTATTACGGTGTTAATGGGGTGGATTATGGTTTCACGGCATTAAAGTATGTTCACTTGTGGGATTTTGTCCATTTCATGCAAACCCTTTAGTTGAGGGTGCCACCGGTGTTCTTTTTCTTAATTGAAGTTATGTTTAGGACCTTCTGGAAATACTGACCCCTGTCTTTCATATTTAATGAAAGGCACCTAAATGAAATGGGTTGATCAGAAATATGGTCTGCGTATGGACCTCTATTGATGATCATGACATGGAGAAAGGCAATTTCTGCCTAACTTGCTAATCCGGACTGCCGTGCTTCTTTTAGTGCTCTTTCTAACACACGATGTTTAGTACATTTTTGTTGGTCTGTGCTATGGAATGGAGGTTTGGATTTTTTCCCAGTGGCTACTGATTGTATTTGCATTCTCTATTCAGTTATTACTTTCGTAGTTTCATTTACAAAGTTTCTACATTAATATTGTGAGTCTTGAAATTTCTTGCTTCTTTATTGATGATAATTTTGACTCGGCAGTCTTCAATCTTCATACATTCATGCCTTTACTTTTTCTGTGTGTCAGTGAAGTTTTGGTTGACATGCAACATAATGCCATAAGTCAACATAATGCCTTAAGTCAAATTTATATGGGGATATTATGTGCCAAATGAATGTCTAGAAGTCAATGCTTTAGGGAGGCAGAATGTGGAATTCAAAATTTTCACCATCCAGCCAAAGATTCTGATTAGCTCCATCATATTTCTATCTGAATTATTTTGTTCTGAGGATTCTCATTGAAAAAACTTCTGAGACACAATATTAATCTTTGTAGGATCCTACTATTATTGGTGCTTTCACAATTTTACATTCTTAAAATTTCGGACAGCTAGATCAGTTTAATTGCCAGCCTGTCTGAAGCTCTCAACTGTTGGTGAAGAATCTCATATTGCCTTACTGGTTTCAGCTGTCAATTTAAAGGGACACATGATACATTTCTAGTCTACTTTCTGGTGCACAAAACCAACCTTATTCATAATGTGATCTACCTATGTAATGCTGCCTTCCTTCTATATGAATGTAGTAATGTAATATGTTCAGAAACAGTATATCTCATGCTCTGTATATTTAGGTATCAAGCTCAACTTCAAAAGAATCTCTTGTATTTGGCTGCAATCGCGGATGCCCAACCACCACAGAACTCTGCAAGTCGCCCTCAGGTTAGTCTGTGTTCCAGATGGCACCGTAAGCCGTGAACCCCCCCTCTTGCTACATTTGCTCAAATCATCATTCCTGTAAACAGATGGTGCAGCCTGGTGCTATGCCAGGTGCAGGGCACTACATGTCTCAAGTACCAATGTTCCCTCCAAGAACCCCTTTAACGCCACAACAGATGCAAGAGCAGCAGCACCAACAGCTTCAGCAGCAGCAGGCACAGGCTCTTGCTTTCCCTGGCCAGATGGTCATGAGACCAGGCACTGTCAACGGCATGCAGCCTATGCAAGCTGACCCTGCCCGCGCCGCTGATCTCCAGCCAGCATCATCTGGCCCGGCAGATGGGCGAGGAAGCAAGCTGGATGCAGCAGCAGCTGGGATCAACTCGGAGCCTTCTGGCACCGAGAGCCACAAGAGCACGGGAGATAACGAGGCGGGCGACGATGTAGCAGAGCAATCCTAAGCTTTAGACTGTTAGGCTGAATAACGCCGTGTATACTAGGAACGAAAAGAAAGAAAGCCCCTCCGCTCGTGGATGACACAACCAGTAGCCATTACCACTTTACCTGCGTCGTAGAAGACTCGTCTTATCTGTCATGTAGAACAAACTTTAGATTGATGATGTAATCTGTCCGAGATTGTTATCTCACTCGACATTGTTGTATCCATTATGGAATAATTTGCCAGCATATTCCAGAGTTTTTCGTTGTGCCTGCGCTCTAATATGATGGTGAGTATTTGCTTCGACTAGTGAATGGTTAGTGTAATGGAGTGCAGCATTATGACTTTGGCTTTCTTGAAGTATCTTGTTTGGTTAGTGTAATGGAGTGCAGCATTATGACTTTGGCTTTCTTGAAGTATCTTGTTTGGAGTGTCGACAAAAAATATGGCTTTGTTCACATAATCGTAAGTTGGTATGGCTTGGGGTGAGATTTATTTCTCAACTTAGGAAATGTTAATTTGTATGAGAAACATGTGATGTAATACAATTAACATAATTATCCCGGCAATGTCAGCGAACACAGATATCAGTGAAAATCACACTGCCTGACCAGCAGGAATGCATGATGATAACACAGCTTACGACTGAACTCGCAGCAAGATGCCAACCAAAACGATAGCATCAACAAAATAAATTCCGGTAGGCAAGCAAACAATAACTATCAATACATAACATGTTTCCTTTCTGATAGCACGTCAAGTGACAACAGACAGAGCAACCATCTTCCTCGTTTTTCCAGCCACTGTAAAAACTGAGCCTAAGGTCACACAGCTCTAAAGGTGGCAATGCCGATTGCAATGTCTTAGAACAGCGTTTTCCCATCACAACATATTCAAATAACGGAAGCCTCCTCTGGGATGATTACCATCGTTGTCTATTTCCAAGATGATTAACGTCGCCGCCTTCTCCTTGTAACTTCTTTTGGGAACTTGAGGGGAGCTGGAAGTGTCATTATAAATGGTTTAAAAGCACCTGTTGACACAGCCTTGCATCCCAGCTGGTCATAATATGGTTTAAGCATCTGACGGGTCATTTTCAAGTCCGCACATATATCCGTAGGCTCAGATCTGAAGTCATCCGCATAGAGTGTGAGTACCAAAATGTAATTGATCAAAAGCTCGTGTTTCTCCGTTGACAAGGCAGGAGAGTCTGGTTCTGTAAACATCAGCAACAGTTTACGGTGCACAGCCTGTGGGATCACTGGTCCATGTTTAGCCTGGCTTTCCTTTCTGTGTTTCTTGGACATGGAGCTATTTCGTGCCAACAAAGATAGGAGATGGGTGATGTAAGACAGTATCCAAGCAAGCTTCTCCTGATCTTCACCCTAAAAGCAAACATAGGACAAAACCTACCGGTTTTAGATCACATGGAATATGTGAAACAACTCTAGAATGCACCTTTAAACTGAATTTAGCATGATATCAGGTAGTGGTTGCCATCGGTTTGGAGGCGGCTGAACTCTGTAAATGTCTAAAAGGGGAAACATGTAAACCTGTAACATTCAACATGGCATCATTGCAGTCTAGTGTCTGGCATCGAAATACGACAACAATAAAAATGTGTGCCTCATATTAGCATAAACTGCCTAGGGATCCATTATAAACAGCTCAGTTGCAAAAATAAAATAAAAAACCTTTAAAGGACCACAAGACCAGAGTAATTTGCACTGTCCTTTTATCTGAGTTTCCTTCCATATTTCCAGTTTAGTCTAGAATAGAATTTTCCTTGTTCCAAGAAGCTCAGACTATTATGAGCATGCAGTAACTGTCAAGTGAGAACAAAATGAAGCCCTGAGAGCCCCAGATAAAAAGAAAAAAGCAATATATAGAAAATCATCAATATTTACCTGAAGCTCGCGTAACTTATTCACACGATTTGAAACAAAATTCCCATAGCCCTTCGAAGGAAATTCTCCCGATTCCATGTGTCCCAAAATATCTAAAAGGTATGGCCGTATATTCTTTGGAATGATTTCATCGAAAAGATATGCCTTTTCTGATGTATCAGCATCAAGATCATAAGGTGGAATGTTCCGAACAATTATTGATGCCTGACTGTCAGTGGCATCTGCAGTGGTCTTGGATTTTCCAAGGTCAAGGTCCAAATAAGAAGAAGGATCATTCCTTTGTTCATTTAATGACCTCCACTTATTATCCTGCAAGGAATACATAAGCTTCAATCGAACTGAACCATGGCTGAATCCAGAACTGTAAGCGCTAAGCACACCAGAGTATCACTCTGTTATGCTCTTAAGATGGGAGAAAAAGAGAAGAAAAGCCTGTAACTTCATGAAAATGATTATGACATATGTAAAACGCTATGGTTCATGCATGTGACAACTCTGCAGAAGCGAATTTTAACTTTAAACCACTGATATGTGTATATCACAAAATATTTTCTTGTCACGTAAAAAAGAGAGGAAAAGCCACGTTTTTCTAGACTGGCAGAAATAATGTAACAGATAATAATACTAACTTCATGAAAGTTCATCTTAAACATCTTTCCTTGATTACAAAAAAAAAGAAGCATAGGGAAGCTCTTCATTCATGCAGTCATGCCCTTATGTTGTATGAGTTTTACCAACTTAAAAGTTAAAGCACACAACATGAAATGGACTTTTTTTAAATGTATTGCCAAATGCAGTAAACAGGCACGTAGTAAACCTATAACACAAACATACCTTATCCTTGTCTTTCTTGGCTCCATACGCTTGGGTAAGATCTTGTATCTTCAATTCAGTATTTGCTGCAGATGAACCCACTTCTGCTACTGCCTCAGAGTGCTGAGAATGAGCTGGTTGCTGCACTTCGAAATGTGGCTCTAGCCTCAAAATCTGTTTGGAAATACAAACATTCAGAGCACAGTACATATCCTTGAATGCAAGTGTTATTTAAACTAAAATTCTGTTACTTTCAAATGCAAACCATTATGCTGGTTAAACTCACAGAAAGAAAGTTGCTCACATAAGTCCAGAGACCATCTCACCAACAACAGGAGCTTGGATCTGCACATCGGCTGTGCTAAAATCCTAAGCTATGCTAGTAATGTTACAGCATCGCCCAGTTGCAGTTGGCTTAAGGAGGTCACCACACACCAATTGCAGTTTTGCACACTTCCAATGCCCCACCCAAAAAAAAATGCTTATAACATAACACATCCCTCGATCCTTTGAGCAAGTATGCTAGTTCTTAAACAAGAATTGGTTTTGTCAAACGACTAGAATTGCTTAAACATCATGTGGCCATACCATTTCACTTTCAACCAGTAACAATTGCTACCAAAAAGATGGGAACTTCGGTGCCACTGGACCAGAAGCTGACCTTGTTAGCGGCGATGGGGACGACCTTGAGGGTTCCGGAGGCCTTGTCGAGGACGCCGAGGGCATATCCGCAGAGCTGCGGCGCGGCGGCCTCGCCGGCGTAGCTCCGACCGACGAAGTCGGGCCCTCCGCCAGGGGAGCCGACCACGAGCTCGACGCGGCTGGCGTGCTTCTCGTGGCGGAACAGCCGCGCGCGGGGGGGCTCGGCGGCCGCGAGGGGGTCGTAGCCTGTGGGGAAGTAGCCGATGACGGGGGCGGCTGCGGCGCCGGTGAGGGAGGCGTCGACGGTGAGGTCGATGGCCTTGCGCTTCTTGGAGTGCTTCTTCTTTGAGGAGGCGGCAGGGGACGAGGCTATGGTTTGGTGGCTCGCCATTGGAGACGGCTCTAGGATTTTTGAGGTTCGCCAATGGCTAGGGTTTTGTTTGCATAAGAACGGAGAGGGAGATTGTGATTTGCATGCAAGTCCTCCGTATTTTTTATTTTACATTTTTGGATTAATTAATTTACATTAGTACTTTGACATAGGAATTCCAAGGATAGGGTGCTGCTGCATTATCTTTTGTATTTTACTTTTGTTTTGTACTGACCATTTTTTGTTAGCAAGTAATCAGATTATTGTCCATGACAGCCAGTCCATCTTTAATTGAAGAGATATCACATTGCAAACACGATGGTCATTTTGGATTTACAAACGCGTCAAGTTATCGAAAAGGCCATCATAAAAAAGTTACTAAAGATGCCCTCGCACAAAAAAAGTTATCGAAAACGAACTAAATTTACAAATTCATTTGTAGCTAAATTGGCAAAATACAGAGGTAAGACCACCTTAACACGTCTAGGTCGGCTTACCATAATGTCATCCATTCAACATGAACACATGAGAGATATATTACAACCTGACAGTACTTCCAGAAATACACAGATTGCCATGTGAAGAACACAAGCCAAGCCATCAACAGCATAGGAACAAAGGCACATATCTTACTCGATATTATTTGGACTGCTGTCTTGTACAAATTACAATGGTACAGCAAGGAAGAGGTGAGATCTCAAGAGAACTGAAATGAGCTGTTGGCAACACCCCTCCCAGATTCTCCCTCCATTCAGCAGGTTACACATCTATGATTTGCATTGCAATTGCAATATGAAGGTAGCAGTTCCGATGGACTACAACAAATTGATAGCAGTTCCGATGGACTACAACAAATTGAGTGATAGGAACCAGTTACACCGAAATTCTGCTGCCACATTGGTCGTTCAGGTTATAAGTTGCCTAATATAATCCTATATACAGTGTCGATCTCCAGGAGTTTGGATTAGGAGCATTTGCACGTCACCAACCAGCGATTGGCCTGCGGAAAAAGATGACAAGTGTGTCGAAAATGTGAGACATAAGCTCATGCAAGAAACTAGTAGGGACACAGATATGTGAAAACACCACAGTGCGCTATCCTTCAGCATGGTTGCCTCCTCATGGCCATTGCTGTGCGCCCTAGGACTAGCATGGGATTGTGCGCCCACTACAGTTAAACCTAAATATCAACAGTCGGCAGTGGCATTTTCCAGTAATTCCAGGTATTGTAGTCTTCCTGAAATGACCAAGAACTCACCATCACTTTAAGGTACAAAAACACTGAAATAGTAGCGATACTTCAATTGATGGACCAATACTACATGAATGCAGATAATATACACTGAACTAGAAAACATGACAAACCTGCTCCGATGATGATGATATTGGAGGGAACATCCCATTGACAAGAGCATGCAGGGACGTGTATGATTTCGTATCAACCCGATGATTCACTGCAACTTCACCCTGCAAATATAAATACAGATGTTCTAAGGAAATGCCATCTCCAATGCAAACATGCCTTCACTGGCTGGACTAAGATGCAATTATGCAGATAGAGATGCTTGCTGGACTGGAGGAAGAGAAGAATCAGGTCATCAGGGAGCATCGATTTTCAAGTCTTACTACCTTGGGGTTTATTATGAAGATCTTGCCCATGGGAATCCCAACCTTGAGGTAACTAACCTCATCCGTATCTCTATTTCCGAATCCAGCATAGAAAGGATGCGAGTCAGGAGGAAATAGTGCTCTGATAGCCTGTGTGAAACAGATGATCAAAACATACTTCCATTTTTCACGAGCATAATGAAGAAGTCAGGCTATTTTTCCTTTTTTCTCTTTATTATGTGAGCTAGGGAGTACTTGGTTACTCACCGCTAGGCATGAGATCTTGAATTCATGAGGAGCTCTTCTGATAACTGCAAATCAATGTCAAAGAACAGATCGTCAGAGTGTTCTAAATTATAGCTAACATAAAGCATTCATCATGGCGCTGGTAAAAAAGGGGGAGTGAGTTTCTTATCCAACATTGGGTCTATTAACCAGAGAACGGTGGTTTTAATACTGGGATATATTTGGTCTATCATAGTAAGCATTCATCATACCCACAACATTTTATTGAACATCAAATTTTGGAGCGGTAGCTGTGCAGCACTGTCATATTTGCCCATGTGGACCCCTGAATGATTATCAGAGGTTGTGAAATAATTTTCACTTGGTACAAATCAAACCAAATAGAGCAGTGTAGTTCAGCCCTATCTTCATCCACTCAGAAGCTCAAACTTCAAACGTTGAAGTTAGTAGGTCGTAAGATTCATGTAATCATGTCCAGCAATTTGTTAAATTTCATATTGGCCTCATCATCTGAGCATCATCATGCGTGGACGATATGGCCAATCTGCCCACTTATGGACAATTAGCAGAACGAGAAAAACTGGCATGTAGTAATTTATAACGGTAGTACTCACCTTCTCTGTAAAGTGATGGAAAGAGGCCATCAGGAGATATCACAACAGGGCCATCAGGAAGTGCTTTTCCATCCTGAAATCCATATTGACACGTGGGTTGAAATGAGATTGATGAACATGGTGCAATGTATTAGATTATCTGCACATGTGCAGCACATACACACCTGTGTTCCTGTTAGTTAATTGGGTATTCAACATACAAAGTTGATAATCACTTGTGTGTACTTAGGGTGCAAACAGATGAAGAAAGGATGGGATAAATCATGAATGAAGTCAATGGACTAAACAGTACCTGCTTTAGGTTGAAAAGAAACTGCCTTGTCAGGTGGGCCTGTGAAATAGAGCGTGCACTTAGAAAAAGCAGCTGATATCCATTTTCCTGTGGAATGCCATATTACCAAGCCAAGTCAAAAAATAAAAAGGCCAATCTGGTGCATAAATTCACACAGATAAAATAAAAACATGGGATTCTTGAGACATTTGGAGAATCTTGTAGTTGGAGAGAACATGACAATCAATTAATTGCTATTGCCTTGAGCTAGATCTAGAAGTGAAATTCAAAATGTTCTTTCTACCATTACAAGCATAAGTAGCATGCATAGTCCCGTACCTTTATTGCAGAAAATAAATGAGCAACTCCATTTTGAGACCAATCAACACCGACCATTGGCATGAACTGGCCAAGAACATCAGACCTGCATTTATATTGTAAAAGTTACCATAAATTTGTACGTTTGGAAAAAAAAACAGATTATGGATTATTTGTAGATGGTGTGGGCCAAACTGCCCCTATTTTCTAATGATTATGGATTATTTTAGTTACAAGAAGTTCATTTCTTCCCTCCCTCTTATAAGTAGATAGGATACGTTCCAACGACAAGAAACAGTTTCAAAGTCTTCCACTTATCTACCATTTTTTATAAATTTAATTAATTAGAAGTTAATCAAATCAAATAAATATTCGCAAATCATCACAAAGGTGAATATAACTGGCTAACAGCTACTCCTGGCAATCAGGAAACAAGTTATAAAATTTTAATAAAAGTAGAAATGAAGCTGGTTTGCGCAACTTACTTGGTGATAGTTCCGTCAACATCTGATATGACAATGCGCGTATTCCATTTCCATAAATATATGTGAGCATCTACCTGTTGAAAAAGGCAGGGAGGATGAGAAACTGCATGAGAAAATTAAGTGTAATGGAGGGATTGAAACTAACCTGCTGTCTCCCAAGCATAGCAGTTGAGAAGGTAAATGTTACCACATTCCTGCCCTCCCTGAGATCAAGAGATGCGAGCTCCTCAGATGTTGGAGTGAGCGATTGCACCTTCCTCTCCATCCTCTTTCGGCTGGGTTTATTTTTTTCTTCAGACAACTCTTTAACAGGAACGGGTAAGGAACTCTCCACAGTGCTTTCACAAACTGGCTGGACAGTGGTAATAGTCCTTGTTCTTCTGAAACTAAATGGCCAGATTCTCCAGCTGCCACCTTGTGCTGTGCTTGACTCAACTCGCTCCACCTTTATCATACCTTGGGGTTCAAAGACTTGTTCCTCGCGAAAAGAAACCATGCCCAGTACGACAGGTGCAGCTACATCCCAAGGAAAGTAACGGCCAGCAATCCTAACAACTAGCTTGTTGTTTCTTATCAGTGACTGCTTCATGGCACGGAACTTCTCTAAGGTTACCTTCTCAGCATCGAATGCTTTGCATGCAGCGTCCACTCCCATGCCTTCAGATAACAAGTGTCTGCATAGGGATAATTCTGCAAAAATGACACAGCTAGAGATTATTATCGTTGCCAAGTCGCTTAAGTACTACATTATGTATATGTATTGACTGCGAGGAACCAACAAAAGTAGAAATAAAACTAGATAAACAGTCCGCTGAATTTGATGTATATCTACAAAATTCACTACGCATATGGCACAGCTAAATTTATTACTAAGCTTTAAAAACTAAGCATCACATTTATTCTGCAGGATCAATATCATTAAAGCATACTAGCGTTAAAAGTAAATTGTTAGCTCATATTAATAAAATGAACTCACCCACAAAAGGGTTGAATGGATTGACTTCCAGGTCATCAGCGTGCTTGTCATCAGGCACTGGATTGTTGATAGGCTCAGTCGGGCTACTATTTTCTTTTGAATCACCAGTACCTTCTGGTTCCTGCTCTAGAAAGCCAGAATCCATACTCTTGAGTGGATCAAACCCATTATTCTCACCATTGCACTGTAGCGAGCAGCTTAGTTGAAAACTTTCAGATCTTTCAAGATCATGTATGTGAGAACGGAGATTGGGTAGAGATTTAGCCTCTAGATTATTATCGCCTGAATGCAACTCACTTCCTGGAATAGAAAGGCTAGTCTCAGGCCTTAACAAACCAGAAAGGTTTTCCAGTTTATTTTCGAGATCAGTGTCATCCCCTCCCTGTTCATTTGCATCACCATTGGATTCATCATGTACTCCTGCACCTGCTGCTTTATTATCCATTACATCATCCACAGTCTTTCTATCAGAAAAACTTCCAGCATCACTAAATTGAAACTGAATGTCATCTACAAACTCAGAGAACGACACAACTGCTTCTGCTTCATCCCTTGGCTCCTCAGGCACAAGCCCAATTTCAACTCCACTTGCAGAACTAGATCTGTTATCATCTTCTTGTTTGGTGTTTTCCACTTCGACTCTGCTCAAACCAGAAAAATCGGACATAATTCGCGAGATTCCATCATCTACTTTATTAGGAAAGTTAGCTGTTTGAGCAATGCATTCTTTGCTCTCATCTTCCATTCTTGATGTCTGAATAATAGAAACATCATGCTCCCCATTGCATGTTTTATTTTCCACAGTGGAATTCTTTGTTACATCGTCAGGATCATTTTCATGCACATAACTCGATATCTCTACAACACTGGAAGAAGCATCAGGAAATACCAGATCATGCTGACAAGCTAAATCATGAGCTGAGTGGGTACTATGATCATTTGCAACAGTGTCCACAGAAGTATCCATGTCTGAATCATGAGCTGAGCACATAATATGATCATTGGCAATAGTGTCCACAGAAATACCCTTATCTGGACCATTAGCTTGGGAGATTTGGGAACTAGAATCCTCAAAAACAGGAGCTTCTTGGTCTTGAACATCCAAGTTATGCTTGTCCTCTTTATTGCTGGAGCCATGATGTGACAGTGGCCTTTCCTCAAAAGCTACCTGTTCTATTTTCTCACTGGAGACACTAGAACACTCTTCAAATTGTACATCATGAGCCAATGAGATACCTGTAGCATCACAAATTTTGTCAGCCAAAATACCGGACACATCATCTGAGTTCACAACAGTCTCTAAACTGCTGATAACGACCACTTTCTCTTGACATGCATCTTGGCCAGAAGCAATCAATGGAGCATCATGCTGTTCACTTGATAAATCTGTGGTGCTATAAGTTGGTGAATTTGTGTGAGTAAATTTTTGGTCAACTCCATCTGAATCACCAGTGACAAACTGTGAAATCACCTCACTCTTCCCGTTGGTGATATCTGTCTCAATAGCATGGATTTCAAAAATGCCATGGGAAAGGACCTCCTTTGTATGTATATCCCTTCCTGTGACATCTTCAGAATTACCCTGCAACTCACCTTGACTATCAATAGACTCATTGATAATTCTATCTGTACCCAGATCATTTGACAAATATTCTGATCCTGGCTGGTCTGTCGTTGAAGTGATCCCATCAGACACATCATGCCTTTCACTTGATAAATCTGTGGCACTGTAAGGTGGTGAATACGTGTGAGTAAAACTGTGGTCGACTCCATCTAAATCAGCACTGACAAGCTGTGAAATCGCTTCACTCTTCCTGTTAGTAATATCTGTCTCAATAGCATGGATTTCAAAAATGCCATGGGAAAGGACCTCCTTTTTATACATTTCGCTTCCTGTAACATCTTCAGAATTACCCAGCGGCTCAGCTTGAATATCAATAGACCCATTGATACTTTTTTCTGTACCCAGATCATTTGACAAAGATTCCGACCCTGGATGGTCTGTGGTCGAGGTGATCCCATCAGTCAAGTCACCTGTCTTACGTTCGTAAATCTCAACAATCTCCTCCTTGACACTAGTTTTTTGTACACAGTGCCCGTTGTCATCTCCCAAGCTCCTCCTTCCGGCATGTGGGCTAGCAAAATTGCTGTCACAATTAGAGCCCATCTCTTTCTCATGATGAAAGCTACAATCTGGCAATACCATTTTTGTGGTTTCCACCTGATTACCATTGCCAGCATCCGTCACATGACTACTGGAAGGTTCATCATTAGAACCACGAGCTCTCAAACTACGTGAGAGATTTGTTGACCAGTTTGTATCAAGGAGTTCAGCAGCAATCTCCGCACGCTGTAATGAGCTCACCCTGTCCACAGCATGGGCATCGTCCTTGATTGATTTCCGACCAAACATCCGCTCAAGTATGGTGCTCCGTCTTGAGATTGTCCTTGCAAGTACCTTGCTATCCCCAACATTTGCTTCCATGGTTGAGATATCACAAGAAGTACTCTTTGACTTCCTTAACTGAGCATCCTGCATCATTACCTCCCGTTCGTCTCCAGAAGACGCAGGGGACACAACAAAGACCCCTTCCTCAATGTTTGAGTCTGCATCCCTAAGGAAGTGAGCCTCACCATTGCTATCCAAGTACATGTGGAACCCAGCTTCGACGCCATTCACTGCAATGTTGACAACCTTCTCCCTTGTCTTGAGAACCCCCTGGAACTTGCCAAACCGCACATACCACGGCGAGCTCTTGAAGCTGCCATCCTGCTGCTGCACAACAACTATGTCGACCGCACCACCAAACGGGTGGAATGGGCCAGCGACAGTATACAAGAGGCTGCCCACCTTCCCCACGGCGTACATTTTGCCCACGACCTACGAGCTTTTGCACGGGACAGATCATCAAACCATGAAATACTCCAACCACTAGCAAGGGGATTCGGGGCGACCAAGACCATCCATCTCAAACAATCAATCTTTTCACCATGCTCCAGCTCCAATTCACAACCATAAGAAACATTCAAGAACATGCACTCCTAATCCTTATTCCTTTCACCTCGAAATTTCAACGGATTGGAAGAAATCAAGAACTTCGAAATCCCAAGCTTTGGAACACCTCCCCAAATATTATCCTTACCACGTAGGCCTACCACAAATCCGACCTTTACGCCAATCCAGCAAGCTAATGCCGCGCGATAAAATCAAGAAACCACCAGGGCGGGATCGGGAACCGACTCCACCCAAAACTACCTATATGATTTCCGCCCCCAATTCAACGAACAAAACCACCTGAAGAGACAAACAATCCTGGGTAATCTCAACCCAAGAAACAACAAATCAGCCCACAAATCAGAGCTCGAAGAAGAAAGGATCTGCCTACGATCCAAGCAAGAACCAAGAAACCGAGGAGGCTCGATACAACTCACGCGGATTCCTGAATTGGGGACGGCTGATTAGAGCGGTTTCATTGGAAGGAATTCGTGGGGGCGTCGGGGAGCATATTCCGGGTTCAAGGAATGCCGGGGAAGGGATAATTCCACCCTTCACCGGCATAGAATTGTGTATCCTGATGACGATGCCACTTACTTATTTATCTCCTTATGTCACCGGCTTCCTGATTTGGTCCTTCTATTCCATATTTTTACCTTTTGCTTATTGCTGTTTTGGTTTGGTCTTCTTTTCTTTAGCAATTTGCACCATCTAATTTGACACGCATCGCGTAGGAGGCCAGGGATAATACTATTATTTCGGTTTTTTGTTGCGAGGAATACTATTATTTCGTTACATACAACAAGGAAATCTTAACCTTGTGTTTGCACAATTGCACATTTCTCTGGTTTTCAATTCCGATTTGATCTGATCCGTGACCTTGACTATCCAGGAACGCCTGTAGATGCCACGTATGCAAATGACGTGGCCGTCTGGTAGCGGCGGAGCTTGAACCATATTATAGAGGGCCCGATCTAGCAAAGTATGCTATAAAATCTTATTAAGCACTTGCCAACCTACTCTTAATTGGTGTAAAAGTTAGATATTATACCTAATGGTGCAACTTCAATTCAGGACTAACTAAGCTCCACCATTACCGTCTGGTTGTGTTGGGTCAAAGACAAAGAGGTAGTGCAACATTGCAACGTGTGTCCAAATACTCGGTGTTATATGCAAGAAATTCTAATGTCAGTGATTTTCCATGTTTGAACGTCAAATTAGGTGTTGCAATTTGCTCTTTAGTTTTACCCAATGGTAAATCCAGGAAAGATGAGTATGGGACCAACTTTATTGCACTATGGGTTCTCCAACCAGTGATGAACAGTAATTTGTCATTGGATTTGTCAAATTTTGTTTGTGGTCACCTGTCGCAAACGCCTGCATGCTGGCTCCACCCTTGATTGTGACCTTTTCTTGTTGAATTTTGAAGTGCAACTCTTCGTGGTATCATTCGGAAACCTAGTGTATTCCTTTATGCCCTCCTTTTTGTTGGCTTATATTATTCTAACTAGCAAGATGCCCGTGCGTTGCAACGGAACCTCAAATAGTAGAACAACATCTTATGTTCTGACTAAAACCATAAGTCTATAACAAAATATATTATTTTGCCTTACAACGATCTAATAGTAGAGTGCTCGTACAACACGCATACACACATATAAAAAAATTTACGCACATGTATGAGGAAAGGAACAGCACCAACAAGCCAGCTAACTCAGAACGTAAAGATTGGATCCTATTGTTTAGTAAGATAATAAATTTCAGCAGAGTAAAAAACTAACTCAGAACATAAAAATTGGAATATGTTTAGCGGAGTATGTTGAGAGTTACATAAAGATTGGAGTCTGCTTAGCAGAGTTTGTTGAGAGTTGAAGAGTTGGTTAGAGGAGGGTGTAATTAATTTGTTACAGCTGTTGAGAATAAAAAGGGATGGATTGGATACAAGCTATGTTTGTTAGTTTGTTGTGTGATCGGATAGATAGATAAGTGTTAGTTTGTTGTTATTATTATTAGTAGAGGGGTAAAAAGGATAATCAAAAGTGTGACACCACCACCAATCAAACTCAAATATTATAAGGTGGTATAGATTTTCGTATTGAAAATATGCTTTTCATATTGGTTAATACTAAAATCAAATGAAATTCATACAAGAACTAGAATGAACACTCCGTGAAACTTAAACTCTTGGTTCATTTAATAAAATGAGTAACTATAAGCATAAATTCTGACCGGTTGTATATGTAGTCCTGTAAGAGCAACTCCAAAAGCTTCTCTAAAACCCACTCTCCAAAACTCTATATGGAGAGCCATCTCCAAAAGATTCTCTCTTCATATTTCTTCCATCTCCAACAGCTTCTCTATATCTCACTCTCCATATTCCACTCCCCTATATTTTAATTATTACAAATGAAAATGCACAGGCAGTTTAATTATTAAGTAGCAACTGCTATATATATATATATATATATATATATATATATATATATATATATCAACTATTCAGGCATTCGAGGTACATATGTTTAGCAATACGCAGAATCGGCCAGCGCCATGCGCATCAGCAGGAATTCCTAATGCTTCAAGTGTAGGCTTGCCCGGACTGCGTCGTTGACAGCATTAACATTTTCCATCAACCATAATAACTTCAGAAAATCAAGCAATTAATCACCACAAGTCAAGCAACCAGTCGCCGAAACAAAAATCCACAGAGATACATCCTTTGATGAGACATATGCAGCAAGCATCACAAAGTTTATGGCCTTGTCAATTTCACCATTCTCTTTATAAATGCTACCAAGCACATGATATGAATTCGGCAGATTGGTGCGATCCGCACGATCTCATATAATATAGGAATCGCCTCCTTAAATTTGTTCTCCGTGAAAAGCAAAGTAGCATCACCTAGTTTCTTAATAACTTCAGGACTGCACTTGTTCCTTCTTCCTTTCGTTCTTCGGCGGCCGCTAACTCCTTCTGGTACTCGGCCTTCCTTGCAGCGAGCTCCACCTGTCGCGTCTCCTGCTTCTTCATGATCTCGAAGAGCTGCACAACCATGGGTCAACACAACCTCCCACCAGAACCCAGGCCCAGACAAGAACCTCCAAACGAAACTTGCCCCAGAACCTCCAGTAATCCTACCTTTTTGGCATCCGGCGATTTGTTGATCTCCAGCGCCTCGGGGTCGAATCCCACGGCCGTGGTGCGGGGGTTGTCGTTCCAGACCCTGAGCGCCACCTCCGCGGCCGGCGCGGGGGACGACTGAGGCTGCGGCGGCGCGGCGGGGTGAAGGGTTTGGGAGGAGGAGAAGCCGGGGAAGCGGAAGCCGCTGCCCCCCTGGGCGTGTGCCCTCCGGGAGGGCATGGCGATGACGGCCGTGGCGGAGAGGGCGGCCGTGCGGGCAGCCGAGCCAGCGAGGGGAGGCGAGCTGCCGGGAGGTGGTGCGGCAAGGGGACAGGGGAGATTTCCGTGCGCGCGCAGCCGGTTGGCAACCGATCCAGAGCGGGGAGCCTCGATCCAGAGCGCAGAAGAATGGAGAGTGGGAGGAGGCGGATCCAGAATGCACAGTGATGAAGAACGGGATGGAGAAGCTGTTGGAGCTCGTTTTTTTCTAACTTTTGCTAGATATAGCTATGGAGAGTGATATCCAGATGCTATTGGAGATGCTCTAAGAGCAGGAATTATGCATCCTTCTCCCTATAGTAATATTCAGAGAAAGTCTTGATCAAATTTTTTTATAGAGAAAGTGACGAAAAAATCATCTTCAACCGGTTCTCCATCCCGACCACTTCGTACCCTATTCCTGGCGACTCTCCGCTCTGCATCTCCCCCTCCGCCCAATGACCTGCGCTCTCGCCACCGTCGTGAGCTGTCCTTCCCCCCACCTTGCCGTGTGGGTGCAGCCTACATCCCTCAGTCGCACCGGATCCGCGCCGAAGGACCGTCGCAGCAGCTTGCAGCGGCAGCCTCGTCTCCATCGTCACCGCCTCATCTCCATCACCACCGCCTCGTCTCCATCCCCCAACCTCGTCATCTCCGTCCCCAACCTTGCAGGAGCGAGCGGAGTTCCTACGGACGGGATCCACGGCGGAATCAACCGGATCCTCGGCGGAATCGTGCCCGGACGTGGAGCTCGTGGGCGTCGCGGGCGTGGGGTCGGCGCCAGGGCATGACGGCGCAGAGCGGAGGCCGGGTCCTGTCTCAAGATCGTGAACAAGAAGGCCAGGTCCAAGATAGATTTGTGGAATGCCATTAGCCTGTGTTGCCATTGTTGTCGTTTGCCTCGTTCCGTTGCTGCTGTCTGGTTCGAGAGGGTGGGTTAGTTTAGTGGCAGAGGCTGTACCGCGCTGGGAGGTGATGGTGGTGGTGGATGCTGTGCGTCCGCGCGGAGGACGCCCTGGCCGCCGCTGCAGCCATGGCCATGGCCGTGACCTCCGACAAGATACGCTCCGTGACCCTGTCAGTCTCGGCCCTTCTCTCTCTCTCTCTCTCGCTTAATCATGTGCTTCGGCGCTTGGGTGTTTGTTACATTGCAGCAGATGCAGGGAAATTTCCCCTTGCTAGTTCTGTACCTGTCTCATTTAGTAGATGCAGGGAATTTTGACAATGTTTGCTACATTGCAGTTATTTTTGGATGGTTTCGGACCCGGCTGTATGGTCAATGCAAGAAACCGTACAAGATCAACCATGTCTGTACATAGTAGTTGTTTGAAAACAAGATCAACCATGTCTGTATAGATTTTTCTTAGTTTTGAATGTGTGAAATATTAAGATGCAGAATTGCAGGCTTAAGCAATCCGTTTATAAAAATAGTTATAATTATATCCGATATAAATAGAGTTGTTTAAAATATTTTATTAGTTATACGATATCAATAAAATATAGAAGAATGGAATATGGAGAGTAGGAAATAGAGAATGAGTTGAAGTGTGTGGAGACATACGGAGGAAATTTTTTAAAGAAATTCTCCATACAAAGATGTAAGGAGAATGAAATGGACAACCTCTTGAATCTTGAAGATGCTTTAAATAGAAGTACATAGTGATGAGCCGTCTCACATCTCACCTCCGTGCACAAGTAACTTACATACAAATAGGGATATCTTTTCATAATCTCCACCGTCTTGTTAGAGATTCCAAAATATGTAGTAAGATTGTTTTGCTATTTTTAAACTGATGTGACCATTGAAATTCTACGGAGATTAATTGACGTGTGTCATATGGTTGGACATTTTCACTATCTCGAACGTACGTGTATTGTTTGAAAACTTCAGAGTTCTTTGCATATATATTGTGGAGCTAATCTTGGATAAAAAGTCTTTTTTGGAAGGGCAGTTAATCAACAGTTAGTTAGTAGATTTCAAACGAGAGAACTAGCTAGCAACAAGAATCCCCAGAAGAGTACCTAGAGAAAATGATAACGACGTACCCATAAACGCATGCAATAAAAGATGATGTTAGCTAACTACAACCGTTGGAACACCTGCACAACCCGTCCATTCAGCCACTCTACGCACGTCACACTCCAAAAGCTGTGTAGAACAGTTGTTGTTGGAGTCCCAAGTCCCAACCAACCGTCCAATCATAGGAACTCTGCACTCAAAAAAGAAAAGAAAAACCTTGTAGAAGGGTTGATTAATTAAACTTGAATTTGCTCAACACCGCCTTAATGATTAGCTGATGATAGATCATCTGATTTATTTGCATACTTTGATTCAAGCTCTACATTTGTTTGTTTTGACATATAGCATAATTTATCTAGAATTTTGTTGCAAGGCACGTGCACTCGTCTAATATTCGTGTAAAGACATTGGTAGATATGATGTTAGCAGACTGCAATCTTGGAAGAGGTGCACAGTATGTCCGTTGCAATACTCTACACGTCACAATTAGCCTCGAAGTTGTGCAGAGGTAGAACGGTACTTGGGAATTGTAGTTAAGCCAAAGATATAGTAGTAGAATAAGTTCATTTAACTACAGGAACTTAGAGATGGGCACTACTTTGATGAGAGACTATGTTTTTTTTTATGTTTTCTACTATAGTTAACCATGTTTATAGTAATTCAGTTAAGAGCCAAATTATACATTGGTCGAGAGAGAGAGAGAGAGTTGAGCAAATTAAAGAGAGAACGGAATGCACCCATAGGAATCCCAACCTTGAGGTAACTAAGCTCATCTGTATCTCTATTCGGAACAGAAGAAACAAAACTGGGCTTTGGCTCTCTACTGAGTTGGGCCGCGTAGAGAGATGAAGTCTACCGCAAGGCTGCCGCTGGACAGTCGGGTCCGTCGATGGGGATCTGTTGGCTCGTGGGCGCTGCGGGGAGCAACAGACTCAAACGTTTTGTACCACATCGGCTATTTAGCTTCGTTACGACCGGTTTATAAACCTACGTGCTGCGACCTACATTGTCCCTTCGGGGACATCCGATAAAATTGGAACGATACAGAGAAGATTAGCATGGCCCCTGCGCAAGGATGACACGCACAAATCGAGAAATGGTCCAAATTTTTTCGGGATTTCGCGCGCAGGTTCCTGGCTGGTGTTTCTTTTTTACGGATATGTCCCTTTGCGCTTCCTTTTCAAGTCTTCGTCTCCACATCTTTTACAGAAAGGTCCTTGCAGATTTTCGAAGCACGCAACTTCTCTTATAGTTGCAGATGTGCTCTTGAGGATTAACCTTCAGTACAGTAAAGTCCTAGTCCTTGTTTAGGGTCCGTATATGTTTTTGAGCCCATTTTTTGCCCTGGTAGTCTTGTACCAAGATACTTTGTACCGTAGTTTTACTTGGTTTGTTCTAACACTTCTTAATATTAGCAAGAGATAAAAATGATAAACTCGTCAGTCCTTTTTCGAGATTTCATGCGCCGGTCCTTTTCACTTACAGATATGCCCCTAGAACCTTCTGTTCCCGCTCTTGTGTATGTTTTGATCTTACTGCAAGGTCGTTTCTTCTTCATGCTAGTTTTCAGCTACATTATCCCTGCAGCTGTGCCCTCAGATCTTCAATTTTATTGCGACTGCGCCCTTTCACTTTGTTAATCGTTCCTGTCTTACAACAAAGTACAAATGGAGCTTGTGGATTCTTCAGAACATCAATTTTTCGCCCGACTTACAATCTAGTCCTCTGAACTTCAATTGCAAGTTGCAGTATGCAGGCAGCCCTGTTAGTCTTCTTGGCAGTAAGACCTCATGTTTACCCCAAAAAGAAATTAGACGGGCAAGCTAATTTTTTTCACGAAAGTGCTTGAGAGCTGTTATTTCATTGGATCAGGAACCATACGGGAATGAAGCAATCGTGTGCACGTGCAATTTCTCAGCAACAACGTTAACTCTGTAGCTAACAATGTACAGGAAAATCTTGCATTCTATTCGATGGGTAGTGGGTAACTGGGCATGTCAAATTTTCACCCACATCCATCAAACAAAAGTACTTCCACAGTATACACCAGTAGCTAGAAGGTTTTGACATGTTCCTGTCAAAATTATTACAATCTTGAGCGCCGTATACATTTTATCGGATTGAAATTACCATGTTGACGAGCAATTGAATGTATATGCCGCCCGTTTATCAATACAGGTTTGAAGTCCCGGTCTTCAACGTTTTTCGGGACAGCATCTTCCCCCAACACGCCATCGGGGTTCATGCTTTCAACGCTCGGCATGTTGAACAGCTCTGGTTTTGGTGCTTTCTTGCTGCTCTCATCAAGTTGGATCGGTAGGTAGCCTTCTTAACCTATCAGTGGAGCTCGCAGCAGTTTTATGGAGATTGCGGACCGACTGGGGCGTGCCACCGTGCTCACTCGTGCCCACCTCGTAGCCATTAAGTCGTCTTCTGCTCATGTAAAGCGCTGAAGCCTCTATGAGTAGCTCGGTCACTGCGGTTCGGCATTCCTCAGCGTGATGCTTGTAATGATCTGAATGACAAATGTTGAAGAGACAGTTATAAGCAGACAATACAGTGTGTTCTACTCTTTCATGTCGGCAAAGTGATAATCATCCATATTAAAGGAAAAAAGAGTGATAATCATCCATGCAAAAAGAAGACTTCTAATACAACTTAGCAGTGTGATGAGAAAATTGGTTGTTGGAAATAATTGTCCAATTGAACTTACTAATAGTAGTTGCTAACGATATTTAGACCTTACTGATTAACCAAAGCATCTATAGCTTCTTAACAAATCAAAATAACATGTGATTTTATTACTGGTAAACCACTTCATATAGGCACCTGTAATCCATATAACTAAACAACTAGCTCCCACTAACTATTTTTCCTCATCTCAGAGCAAGCCACATCATCTGAAATAACTATAGCCATCAGAACAAATACGAGCGTCCAGATCAGATTCAGAACCCAGTCCAAGTCACCAATCAAGCCCAGTTTTCATTATCCGGCACAGCCAGGTTGGATACGATTAGGATGCAACCACACAAGCTCAGCATATTTACCTTCTCCCGTCCCGTTCCCATTCTCTTTCCCTTCCTCTCGGTTCTGCAACTGCCGCGAGGATCTATGGGACAGTTGATGTGCTTGCTGATTTTATGATATGTAATGAAATGCTTATGTGAATATATATGATCTATGATGAAATATTTATGTAAATATGTAATCTATGATGGAATAATGCTTGTGTCTATCTGTGAATTATTTTTCAGAGAGCAAGGCTATCGGTTCTTGAGACTAGCCAAAAACAGAAAAAAATCTACCAGGATGAAACAACGAGGGTATCACCATCAGTGAAGGTATCACCATAGAAACAACAACAGACCATAGAAACGGATCATCAGTAAGGGTATCACCATTATCACCATCAACAATGGGGCTTGTGATAAGCCTGTCGGTTCCAAATGAAGTCATCAACAACAAGGTGCCTAGTGAGCCAGTCAGTCCGGACAAAACCATCAACAACGGATTGTCTTCTATGCCCGTCGCTCCGAACAAACTCATCAACGACGGATGGAAAAGCAATCTGTCGTTGATTACCAACACCATTAGAAACGGATAGTGAAACTACCCGTTGTTGATCAATTCGAGTGAAATATCTGTCGTTAATGATTTGAGATCATCGACAATCAACGACGGTTGGCCCATGAGAATTTCTACATTAGTGTAAGCCTTAGGCAGTGGATTGTCGAGGCGTTGCTTACAGAGCTTGTCCATGTAGTGGATGACCAGCTACTGGGACTCTGGGAGGCTCTTCTAGCGTCAGCTTGGAAGGTTTTCTTGCACTGGTATTTGAGCTAGGTTTGCTCTGCTCCAGCGACTCGTCTGACCAGAGGATGACGATGAGCGATGTGGCTGTGAGGTTGAAAAAGATCAAAGTGGAGGTGGTACTTTGGTAATATGCTCCGAAATGGAAATTCGTGGTGGAATAGAATACCAAAAGAGCCAGTACATACATAATTAAACAGTATGATCAGATCAGCTCCGTGCATGCGTATGGGCATTCAAAAGTATTCAAAGTTGAAACAACTATGCTCTCTGCTTTAGACATCAAATCAAACGAATGAGTCTTAATTAAAGCTGCTACGAATTAGAAAGCAGTGCGGTGAAGAATTAAAGCAGGTAAAGAAAAGGAGTTCATGTGGCTGTGTGCAACCTCGATGTCACCTGATATCTTGTTGTTGCAGAGGTTGGGTGTATTTTCTATATCAGCTTGATACATTAATATATTGCCCGTTATCCAAAAAAAATGTGGTAACTAGCGATCAAGCAGTAAACGGGAAGCATCCATCCATCAAGCTAGTAGCAACATGCAAGGGATCGATACACTTGGGATTTTTGTGAACCGAGTCCCTCATTTTCCATTATATCTTATTACAGAAACAAAGTGTACTGCAGCAAACTAGATAGAGGGAAGACGAGTTTGATGGAAGCACTGCCAGAAAAACCCACTGCCCGGTATCGGACCGCAGGGCAAAAAAACTGGCAGCACCTATACCCATCAGTCTTTAAGTATCAAAACAATCCTATTACAGACTGATCTCAATCAGCAATAGATATAGTTCGAAATAACCACGAAACAAACTGGAGATGGTCCTTGAATTGACAGGCACGGAAGCAAATTAAAGCATAATACAAATATAGAGGAGCACCAAATTAAATATAGATGTGGAGAGGAATGATGAGCTTCGAAGGAAGACGAATTGAGCGGCAAGGCAGGTGTCGTTGAATTGCTTGGAAGCAGCAGGGGAGACTAGATACCGCCTGCTATTAGCAGTAAGCCTGCAATGGCATGTGGAAGGGTATTAATCACACATGCATATATACATGACTTAGTTTGAACGCTACGTATCTAAAAACAGTACTCCAATAGAGAGAGAAGCTCGAGAAATTAAATGCATGCATGGTTCTTCAATTCGATGGATCCGCCAACTAATCGAGTTAGTGTTAATGGATCGTTTTGTTAACCTGGACCATGTATGTCATACTATCTATCTTATATCTATCTAGTGGCAAGCAGAAACAAATTAAGATGGCATAATAATCCACGTTTCAATATTAATTCTTGGTACTACTACATGCAACTGAAACAGAAGGGCTAGGTACCGATAGATCAACGTACAGAGAGAAACACGCTAACGAAAATGGAGAAATTAAGAATAGCAAGCCAGTGAGCGCGGCGTTACCAATGGACGGGTGTAAAATAACTAAGCAAACGAATGAAAAAGAAAAATCAATACCTGCTGCTCCTCCGACAACTGAAATTGAGAAAGAAAGCAAGAGGAGGAATGATTATATACACATACACGCGTACACGTGCGCATGCAGTTATACAGCAGCAGGCCGGAGTAGCTAGTATGTAAACGGAAAATGCGTGGACGAGTACTACGGATATACCTCTTACAGCGCCGTGATATCAAGGGTGGGATGGTTGGGATGGGCGTCTGCTGCGTGCCTCACCGCAGCCTTGGCTTCCTCTGCCTCCTCATCACTCGATTTCTGACAACAAAGGTAAACCGAGACTCTCTCAAGGGAAGGGAGGTGACCCATGCCCAGGTCCAAGCCACCGCTGGTGACGTCACACGCTCGGAGCTCGAAGTGAAAGTATCGAAGCATTGGCATAGCTCCTAGCGGGAACATAGATGGCACCGTCATAAAATCCACGAAAATACACTCTCTTAGGCATGGGAATGCATTAGCCGTGACCACGAACCCCATTTCCACTGCTCGCTCTTCCATGGAGTCATACACATACAGCCAGAGATAACGAAGAGCGGGCAGCTTTCCGAGGACCTGAATATCGTCCCACCGTGCTTCCGCCACAGTTATGACTAGGTGGGATAGGAGGGGAAGCGACGAAGGATTAATACACTTCGGCATGAAATTGATGCAGCCATTAAAAATTATACTTTCCAATTTATGCATATTGCCTATGGCATCCATCAAAGCTTCATGTCTGCTCTCATTGATCAGTTTTCTCCCTAAATCAATATTGAGGACCCTCAACTCGGTTAGATTGCTCAACTCTTCAAAATCATGTTGAGAAAATGATTCACATCCAGAATGCTCAACTCTTCTAGGGACACCAGCCCGGCCACCTGCACCTTTGTGCCTAAGCTAACAGATAGGAGCATCAACTTTCTTAGCTGCAAAACACTCGACGGCAATTCTTTTATTCCAGTAAAACTTACGTCAAGTGTTTGCAAAAACTGCAACTTGCCTATTTCTGATGGTAAATGATCGATGCCTGTAGATCTTAGCCCAAGGTATCTCAGGTGCAATAAATTCCCGAGATACCTAAGATCAATCTTATCCTGTCTTCCACCACCAACTTTGCAGCCTTCTAAGTCCAGTACCCGTAAAAATTCAAACAACGAAAGAGACGGCATCAGATTAACACCAGGCTCAAAGAAGGAAACAGACCTCACTTGTGACATGCTCATGGAACCAAGCTGAGGGGTGCTGAGCTCTGTCATGCTAGTGTTTTGGAGGGATAACCTGCGAACCTTGCTTTGCAAATCATATGTGCTTCGCCTAACACCATCCAATATAGTAGCAAAGTTTTCTTCACTTGACAATGAGCATATGAGATCAAGCACCATATCATGCACACGGCAAGCACCTGCCTTTTCTTCATAATCAATGTCTACTGGCATTATCATACTTCTATTCACAAGCTCATTGAAATAACTCTCACCCAACTTAAATAGGCTTGTTTCTTGTTTTCCGGGATGGATGAATCCTTCGGCTATCCACCTCCAAATCAATCTCTCTCTCTTAATCTCATAGTCTTCCGGAAATATGCTCAGATATAATAAGCAAGCCTTCAGATGAGAAGGCAGATCATAATAGCTGAATGATAATATCCTCTTCATGTCCTCCACAACACCACCTTCAGCAAGTCCACGCCCGATAGATTTGAGCAAATGATACCATTGATCCTTTGTCTTTATCTCGTGGTTACTAGCCAAAAGACCAGCTATTGCAATGATGGCTAATGGTATGCCACCACATTTCTTTAATATGTCTCTGGATACTTCTTGCAACTGATCAGGACATCCTGTCTCGCTATCAAATATTCTTCCATAAAAGAGCCTCTCAGAGTCTTTATCAGAAAGAGGCTTCATTGTATGAATCATGTGATGATTGGAAGAGCCACATGCTTCAGCGACACTGACGATGCGGGTTGTTGTGATTACTTGACTGTTGAGACCGTTTTCAAGTAAAGCACACTTGATAACTCTCCATGCTTTTTCATCCCATAGATCATCAATTATGATGACATACCTATGTAAATTTTTGGGAGAGTTAGCCGACAAATCAATCAAGATACAAGTAAGCTTCTCAAAAGAAAATATATAAGGAAACCAATTTAAATGACGAGGTATCTCGGTGAAAAGGGACTAAAGCAAACTCTATTATAATTCATTACCAGCAAAATTTTAATAAGACACATGGACAAACAAACACAAAATTAAAAAGAAGTAGGGTTTTGTTAACATACGCTATAACAGAAAAGGTAAGAGAAGACACTTCAAATACGCTACCTTTTGACTTGCACTAGCTATTTGATCTCTGCTCGGAAAAAGTACAAGTATTGCGTGATACATACCTCCTGTCCTTAAGAAATTTACGGAGTTCGTTGAGGAGCAGCCTTTCATCCCTTGTTGTGTTATGAATGTCTTTGAACTTTTCGTTGTCAAGCTCATAGAGCATGTCCTTTAAAATTTTCTTCATGTCAGGATTCCGAGACACTGGAACAAAAGCCCCACAGTCAAATTGCACCTTGATCTTATCATATACCGCTTTGGCAAGCGTTGTCTTGCCCAATCCACCAAATCCAACAATAGATATTGTCTTCAGTTGCAGCTTGGACCCCTCGTGACCTTCTATCATCCTTTGTATTAGCTCGTCCCTTGCCTCTTCGACGCCAACAAGCTGTGTGACATCTTTGTACATATCTATCAAGCGAGGATCAATGTAGCACCAAAACGGGTGCTAAGCATCTCGAGCTTGTACCTATTATGTTGCTCAGCCAACTCCTTGGCGAGGTCCCGAGCTTCTTGGATGGCATCGGAGATTTGATGAAGTGCCTTGCCTTTGGTGAACAATCTGGTGGTTTTCTTAAGGAGCTTCTTCACTCTGTTCTTCAGGTTGGTGGGCTCACTGTCACGGCCCTCCTCCGCACGCACTATGAAGCTGTCGATGATGTCCTCCATGTCGTAGGATAGGTCCTTCACCTTACCTGCCCATATCCTGACCTCTGGGTCAAGCTGGTCAGGCGGCACCTCACCCACCTTAAGGAGGGTGGCGCGCATCAGCTCCAGCTCGGTATGAACAGACTTGATGCCTTTCTTCATACGCTTCTCTAGATTGAGTTCATCGACAAGCAGTTTGCCAAGCTTGTCGAGGAGCGGGCTCATCGCTCCCGCCGTGACCTCCATAGCTCCACCTTTCTTTCGCTGTCTACTCGATTAGGTGGTGTTTGTGTGTTTTGGGCAGAAAGCTGGTGGCGCCGCGCCGGCCCGTGAGTGGTGTCCGTGCTAGAAAAATGGCCTCGGATGTCACCACAAGATGCCTCCAACTAGTAGATAGTTTAGCAATTGCGTCCGGGGTTGCAAAGCCAGTCGGAGATAGCGCCTGAGGGTCGTCATTCCAGAGGCTAATTAAATTCCATACCCTTTCCACTAGGTTGTGTTTGTGTTTGCTAGCTGCAATAATGTTTTCTTTTCTCATATTATATTCAACCCTCTGCCATTGATTATTATTGTAGGTAGTTATGGTCCCTAATTTGGTGTTAACAGCTGGGCGTGTTAGGTTCATTAGCTAGCTTCATAACTGACCTACCGTGTTGGTTCTTGTTAAATTATATGTATGTTTGTTTAGATCAATTTGTGGGTATAATGGCGATATATCAGTGTTGAACAGCTTGCCCGTATCCAATTATGCAAGATTGCTTATGACTAAGCAATTATTGAAGGTTGTTGTAGCTTCTAAAAATTGTAGATCGTGAGACGCCATCTACTAGTAGCTGTGCCTCATCCCTCATAGCAGATAAGTTACAAAATATATGTGAACGTCACCGTATACGACTGAAAGATCATATTAATTAGCATCTAGGACATCAGATCATATATTGATTGAGACTTGATGCCTTTCTCACGTGTTTCTCTAGGTTAAATTCACCAACAAACAGTTCGCCAAGCTTGCCGAGAAGTGGGCTCATCCTCCCTGCCTTTTTCCTAGTAAAGGAAGATATTGAAACCCTTTTTATTTTCCCAAACAAGTACAACGTGGGCTGTGGTCCTTTGATGAGAAATACATTCCATCAGCTTTACTAGTTATGGTTACACTTGCATATAATATTTTTGAAGTGCTCTCTTATATCGACCAAGCTCACCTGCCATTAGTTGAGTTTAGCATGTTACTACACGGGTATGTTAACTACTCACCATTAGCATTTTGAGAATAACTATCAGACATGATTACAACAAATGGTTGTTAAAGCTTGCGACTAACTGGAGCTCAGATTCAATTAATCAGGAGGTAGCATACAATCGTTCAACAGGCAGGCAGAAAGGAACGCCGGCACCTGGCTAACCCATAAAGTTCAGGTGGCGCTCCCTTGATGCCTTTTTAGCACAAAGATGTGCAGCTACATTACAACAGCGTTTAGCAAACAGAATTGAAAGAAATTAAACTGCTACTGAGCTCCTTGATCTCGCTCATGATGGGGGAGATTTCAGAACGAAGATAATCTTGACGTTGCCACAACTGCACCAGCTGAAGGGAATCACTTTCAAGGATAATTCTCCTGTACCTTCCCGCCACAGCAAGCTGCAGACCATCTCTTGCCGCATACGCCTCAGCACCCAGCGCATTGATATGTCTGAACCTTACTAATGACCAATGATCAAGCGTATTAATTAGGTCTCTTTGGCAATTCACAATAATCAGGCTATCTTGCATGTATTAGTGTCAATCAGTTAATCATCTCCATTTTTATCACGGTGGCTAGTTCTTAGCCTGGCGTAACCGGTGTATCAATTGCACTAACCAAGGGACTAGCTTTAACTAATCCTGCCTTAGCTCGCCACTGTTTTGCTTTAACAATAATTATCCAGAATGCTTAGTAGATCGGGACATCAGTTATTTGTCTCAACATTACTTATTACTCGAAGTAGTTAAGTAGGTTAATTACAGTTGACGTTTACTAATGCATCAATTGATTAGTCAATCCCCAACTAGTAATTACAGAAAACAGTGCATCGATCAGCAACTAACCGTGGTTAACACTTGGACAAACGTAGCTATTAAGCTGAGTACATAGCGGTCTTAGTGCAACAGCTAATTAACTATACTAATTTCTTGAATACTATGTCGGAAGGTTATCAATTTGTCCTAACAGCAACTAATTGTAGTTACGACTAATGTCAAAAGTTAATTAGTCTGCCTTATCCGATCATTAGATTGACCTGTGCGTTAATTTTATCGGACCCTATTGACTTGTCTCAGGACAGACGGCACAAATATGGTACAGGTTAATTCACTAGTCATGAGTCATTAGTCGCAATCATCAGCGTATTAAATACTTCCATTAAATACTTTGTCGTAGATACAAGTCTAGACAGTGAATTTGTGGCACCCCGGTCGGCTACAGCGACCTCCGGGCGTGCGAGGGGCAAACGAGCGAGAGCGCGAATGCACGAGACGGTCGACGAAGTAAATCAGTCTTTGTATTAGGGCAAGAAGAGAGAGCTTACAAATGGGGGCAAATGAAAATGGATCCCCTTTCCCTCTACCCCCTGGGGGGTATTTATAGGGTTTCAAAAGGAGAAATGTGAGATTACAATTTTGCCCCTAAAGGGAGAGACTATTACAGGGGCACAACGGTCATTTCCATATTCCTGAGGGATCTTGATGGCATATGCTCGAGCATCTTCAGGGGAATCTTCTGGGGAATATACCGGGGAATATATTGGCCCCGCGCGAGGGCTCGTCGGCGGCAGTTCTGACGACAGAGGGCGGGCTCGTTGGAGACATCCCCGACGACGGAGAACGGGCTTGTCGGAGACAGCCCTGAAGCGGGGAACGAACGGACGCGTCGAGGACGGTTTCATCGCGGGGAGCGGGGACGGGAACCTTCATAGCGTCACAGTGATCCTGAATGGCATCGATCCGGGGTAGCGCAGAAACCCTCCTCCAACAGTAGCCCCTTGCCGGTTTGGGCGGTAGGGGAGTGCCCGTCCGAGCCGGCACACTAATCCCCGAGGGGTTGGTGCGCGGGCCGGATCGGTGAGTCGTCGGTTTCTTCCTCGGGGTGACCGAGGCGTGTTCGACGGAGTGGCCGAGGCGTGCTCGACGGAGTGGTTTTCTTTTCTCCTTTCTCTTTTTTCTTTCTCTCCTCCTTTCTCCTCTTTCTTCTTTTTTTTTCCTTTCTTCCTTTCTCTTTTTCCTTCTCTTTCTCTTCTTTCTTTTTCTTCTTTTCTCCCTTTCTTCCTTTCTCTTTTTCCTTGCTGGACCGGCTATTTCCCCTATCACCGCTCAATGGGCCATGGCCCAACCGGATTAGGGCATCCCTTAGAGGTATAAAAATAAAAAAAAGGCTCCTGGGGTGCACGCTCCAACCCCCAGGCTCTCTCTCTCTCTTTTCTCTTCACACCGCCGCCGCCCTGCTGCCTCTCTCACGTCGCCGCCTCCCGGCGTCCTCGCGGGTGGCCGAGCTCCGGCGGCCCTAGGCGGGCCCGAGCGGGCATCGGAGGGGCGTGGCGGGCTCCGGCGATCCCAGGCACGCTCCCCTGCCCCTGTTGCACCACCGGCTCCCGGCCCCTTCCTGCTCGGCGGAGCTCCAGCAGCCCCGGGCGGGCGCGAGTGGGCCCCGGCCAGACGCGGCGGAGCTCCAGCGGCCCCGGGCGGGCGCGAGCGGGCCCCGGCCAGGCGTGGCGGGCGCCGGCGGCCCCCGGCCTTCCCGACTCCGGCGGCTCCCGGCCTCGCGCTGCTGGCTCCCGGCCTCCTCTCGTGCGGCGGCGCTCTAGCGGCCCCGGGCGGGCGCGAGCGGGCCCCGGCCAGACGCGGCGGGCTCCAGTGGCCCCCGGCCTTCCCGATTCCGGTGGCCCCTGGCCTCGCGCCCCTGGCTCCCAGCCTCCTCTCGCGCGGCGGCGCTCCAGCAGCCCCGGGCGGGCACTAGCGGGCTCCGGCGGCCCCCTGGTGTTGGGCCAGCTCGGTGGCCAGCGGCCTGCGGCGCGGCTGGGCAGAGCACGCGGCGGAGCGGACGGGCAGAGCTTGCGGCGAAGCGGCCGGGCCGAGCACGCGACAGCAACTTGAGGGAATACGGCGGCGGACTGAAGAACGTGAGCGCGAACGAACGCGAGCGCGGGCGACGATTTGACGAACGCGGCGACGACCCGACGCACGCGAGCGCAAACGAACGCGAGCGTGGCGACGACTTGACGAACGCGACGACGTCCCGACGCACGCGAGCGTGAACGAACGCGAGCGCGGCGACGACCTGACGAACACAGCGGCGACCTGACGAACGCGAGCGCGAACGAACGCGAGCGCGGCGACGATTTGACGAACGCGGCGACGACCCGACGCACGCGAGCGCGAACGAACGTGAGCGCGGCGACGACTTGACGAACGCGGCGACGACCCGATGCACGCGAGCGCGGGACGAACGCGAGCACGGCGACGACCCAACGAACGCGAGCACGAACGAACGCGAGCGCGTCGACGACTTGACGCGAACGAACGCGTGCGTGGCGACGACCCGACGAACGCGAGCGCGAACGAACGCGAGCGCGGGGACGATTGACGAACGCGAACGCGGGAGAGCGGTTCGCAATGTCGGCGAACACGCGCAAGAGCCGAGCGACCACCGCTCCTGATTTGACATCAAAGGATTACTCCCGCTACTTGGGTCCCTCTAGCGCGGACATGCCGCTCATCAAACGCCTAACGGCGGAGGGCAAGATTCCGGGCCTCGACGGCCCGTACGGCGTCGAGCTCCCCCAACCCTCGGAGGTGAGAGCGGAGCCGGCGGATGGGCGCATCGTGGTGTTTGTGGCTCAGTTCGACGCCGGGCTTCGCGTTCCGGCGGCCCCGCTGCTGCTGGAGGTGTTGCTTGCGACAGAGCCCGAAGAGGAAGAACCGCAGAACGTTGAGCTCACTCAAGTCTTCGAATCCTACGACGAAGGCAAGCAGAGCTTGTTGCATTCTCTTATTTTTCGTAATTGCGTATCTGGATGAATGTTTGCTTGAATTGTGGATTGAATTGGAGTTCACTAGCATGCGTAGGGTGTATCGTTGCGTCGAGAACGTCCTTAATGCCCTTTCAACTAAAATTTGTTAAGTGAGTTGGGAGAGCCGAGGGTGTACGCAATGGATACGGTTGGTGTTAATTGAAGTGTTGAGGTGACCCAGGGGTTTGGTGATTTGAAATTGAGATTGGTCACACACCAACCGCATGCCGGAGTGTTACTTCCCTGTCACGCGTGGACGTTACCGAGAATTGATACCGGGAATGGTTAAGGTAAGTCTCGATATCACTTGGGGTGAAATGCACTTGCCATGTCCTGGGTGATCAATTGTCGGTAATGATCCGAGAGTTGTTTGAATGTAATGTGAAATGGATTGATAGCCCTCGCAGACGTTAGCGGAATCGATACCGGGAATGATTGAGGTAAGTCTCGATATCACTTGGAGCTTTGCAACCTCCAAGGGAAATGCGCTCATCATGTCCTGGGTGATCGTATTGCCAGCAACGGTCCAAGAGGTGGATTGAATTGAAATGGGTGTGGGCTACCCAATGTGATATCTCAATTGTCTTGATTACCTTGTATGCACTTGAATCCTGAAATTTATTCTGATTCTATCGATTATAATTATGTCATGGACTAGGTTAGTAATTCGATGGAATTGCATTCATGTTTAATTGCTGTTGAACTAGTATGGGTAGGACATTTAATCAAGCACGAATAAGTCTTGCGAGTACTTTTGTACTCACCTAGGATATTCCTAGACTTTTGCAGGTGAGCCAACTGTTGCGGAGTTTTATGATGAAGCTTAATACCCAGGGTTTCCTTGGTCCGCGTTCGACTCGTGGGAATGGTTTAACTGATATGCAGTGGCAGAGGCACCACTGCGGGGCTTTTGTTGTTTTCCGCTGCATTGTACATATTCCAGTTGCAACTAAGTTTACGGTTATCACCGAATGATATATGTGTAAAGTTCACATTGTGGACAACTAGGTTTAATATAGTAGTGTAGTGCTTGTTTATGGTAAGCGAGTTGTTATTCAGGCTGCCCATATGCAATGTGTGTATGCTATGAAGTGTGTGGGCATGCCGTGGAGAGTTACTGTTGTTCCCCTTTTTACTATGTCGAGCAGGAATCGGTTGAGTGACTCGCTGGCTGAGATGCAGTGCCAGCCAGGCAGGGTGTGGGTGGGTTCTACCAGGCTTTCGAGCGACCCACTAGCCCTCGGGCTAGGTTAGGGTGTGGGTAGAATCGCCGGGCTCCTCCGACCTTGCTTTGCGTGGTAGAATCCGGGAACGGCTCTAGATCTCCACCAGAATCTGGAATCTATATGTGGTTCTGGGAAGATTGGTCGCCTCCGGCCGGCTCGCACGTGGCGGGTGTCGGATCGTTCTGTCTCGGTGCGTACGGCGCAGGTACCGTGCCACCGCGGATGACGAGTCCTTCGGTCCCTGGCGACTTCGCGTTCCCCTAATCATATGTGGAATCCGGGTCCGTGACATTAGCATGAGATGCAATGTATGCCATGAGCTAGAGGATGCAAAATGCAAACTAACGCAACTGGAATCAGGTTAATCGGAGTCCGGACGTGCGAGATATCGTGATCCGAAGATTTCTGGGGTTCGGGGAAAACCCTAATTTAAGTTCTTCGACATTTTCATCTTTCCTAGCATGCAAACATGTATGATCATGACATAATTGAATAGCTTTCATTTTTCTGAACATTTTGATATATCATTTGCATTTTTCTGAGTTCGGATGAATTTTCTATGAATTTTTGAAGGTTTAATCCCCTTTTTACATTTCTTTCAGAAAATAAATTAATATTAAAACCAGAATTACTTTTAATACTCAGCTGAAATTAACCCTAGAGGCTGACAGTGGGCCCCTAGGTCAATTTTGACTGAGCCAATAACAAAGGGGACCCACATGTCATTTTCTTTTCCTTTTCTTTAATCTTTTTCCTAATTTTCTGACGAGTGGGACCCAAATGTCATACACACATAAGCATTTGAGCTCATTTAACACACTGTTAAGCCATAAATAGCAATGAGTAGCATTTAATCGATGCATTAATCGCAGCTACCATTTAATACTCTACTAAATATGCCCTAACGGCCGATTTAAACAGGGCATTATTGCCCTAACCGCCCGGTCGGCTCGGGACGCACCGGCTCGGTGGAGTCCGGCCGGCGGTGGGCTTACCGGCGGTGGCTCACAGCAGGGGCTCGGGGCTCCGGTCAGGCGGCGGTTGGAGGCGGGTAGCTCGGCGTCGGAGGGGCGGCGCGGAGGAGGGCGAGGGCGAAGGCGGCGAGGTGGGGCTTGACGGCGAGAGGCGGCCGCGGCGAGGCGTCGGGACGGCGGGGAGCACGGTGGCTGCTCGGTTCGGGACGACGCCGCTTCGGATGGGTGCGGGAGCGGCGTGCTCGGCGACGGAGGAGGCGACGGGAGCGTGGAGGAGCACGGGCTCAGATCGGGAGCAGAGAAAGAGAGGGAGCCGGGCGGGGGAGCCGAGGAAAAGGGGTTTTGAGGGGGGGGTTCGGGAGCGGTGAGGTGGCTCGGTTGGCAGGCGGGGGCGCGCCACGCGGCAAGGGAGAGCTGCGCGGGAGGCAGCTGGCGGTGGGGTGAGAGGGGGAGGAAGAAGAGAGAGCGGGGCAGGCCGGATGGGCCGCGTGAGGAGGGGATGGGCCAGGGGAAAGGGGCCCGGCCGGGGGGGGGGATTAGAATAGGATTTGGTTTTCCATTTTTTTCATTTTCTGTTTTCTTTCTCTTCTAATTTCTTTTCTAGTTCTCAAATTGTTTCCAATAGTTAGTTTGAATCATTTTTAACTTAATTCCAAATCTATAAATGATTATCCAGAATTATTGCCCACTAACCTCATAAGCAAATAAGGCATCTCTTAGATCATATTTTTTGAAATTCTTTTGTTCAAGAGATCTTACCCCAAAATCTAGAATCCCTTCTAAACCCTCATGTGCGAGTTAGGGTTTATTTCCTCAGTGATTTGAAAAGTTCAAGTTTCTTCTCATTTTTAATTTCATGCATGCATGCCATGATGCACAAACAAAAGAAAATTGAAAACGGGGATGTTACAGACCTAACCCCCTTATAAGAATCTCGACCCCGAGATTCGGATTAGCTGGAAAAGAGAGAGGGGTACGCTGATCGAAGAAGATCTTCACGTTCCCAAGTAGCTTCTTCTTCGAGTGGTTGGACCACTGGACTTTAAGAAACTTTACGTTGCGTCTTCGTGTTGTCTTCTCCATTTCGTCGAGAATTCGAATAGGATACTCTTGATAGGAGAGATCTTCTTGAATATCAAGAGCATCGACAGCAGATTCCGGAATTGGATCTTTAAAGCATTTTCGAAGTTGGGAAACATGGAAGACATTATGGATATTGGATAACGATGGAGGTAGTTCCGACTGGTATGCGACTTCACCTCGTTTGGAAAGAATGCGAAAGGGACCAATGTAACGAGGTGCCAACTTTCCTTTGATGCCAAATCGGCGAACACCCTTGAGAGGAGTGACCCGAAGGTAAACTTTATCGTTTGGCTCAAAGTGGATCTCACGACGATGGAGGTCGGAGTAGCTCTTCTGACGAGATTGAGCAGTCTTCAACCGCTCTCGAATAAGTCGAACTTGATCTTCTGCTTCCTTGATCAGGTCCGGTCCAAGAATTTGCCTTTCTCCGGTTTCAAACCAATTGAGCGGAGTTCGACATTTGCGTCCATAAAGAACTTCGAATGGAGCCATGCCTAGGCTAGACTGGATGCTGTTGTTATACGAGAATTCAGCAAACGGAAGGCACTTTTCCCATTTTGCACCGAAGGATATAACACAAGCTCTAAGCATGTCTTCAAGAATTTGGTTAACCCTTTCGGTTTGTCCACCGGTTTGAGGATGATAAGCTGTACTGAATGAGAGATGAGTTCCCATAGCAGCTTGAAGACTTTCCCAAAATCTGGAGGTGAACAAACTACCACGGTCAGAGATTATCCGTTTAGGGATCCCGTGGAGAGATACGATACGAGATATATATAACTCAGCCAATTGGCTAGCTGAGATATTCTCTCGAACAGGGAGGAAATGAGCTACTTTGGATAGACGATCAATGACTACCCAGATGGCATTATTTCCCTTCTGAGTTCTTGGAAGGCCGGTGATAAAATCCATACTGATCTCATCCCACTTCCACTCAGGGATAGGTAGAGGTTGGAGGGTGCCGGCGGGTTTTTGGTGTTCCGCCTTAACACGACGACACACATCACATTCAGAGATGAATTGAGCGATTTCCCTTTTCATTCGGGTCCACCAGAATCTCTGCTTCAGATCTCGGTACATCTTTGTACTACCCGGATGAATAGATAAAGAAGAATCATGAGCTTCTCGGAGAATAGCATCTCGAAGATCTTTGTTCTTTGGTACAACAAGACGATTGCCAAATCGAACAATGCCCTGGTCGTCGATTGAAAAACACTTAGCAACTCCGCTAGCAATGTTTTCCTTGATCTTGCGGACACCTTTGTCTCGCTTTTGAGCGGATTTGATTTGGTCTTCCAACGAGGTTGGATTTCAAGGTTATGGAGGGAACCAAAGGGAACGACTTCGAGGTTGAGCCACGCAAATTCCTCATGGAGGAGCGGCTGATGTTCCTGAATCATTAGATTATTGCAATAGGTTTTCCGGCTAAGTGCATCCGCAACAACGTTAGCCTTACCAGGTTGGTAATGGAGACCTACGTCATAATCCTTGATCAATTCCAGCCATCTTCGTTGCCGAAGGTTCAGATCGGGCTGGGTGAACAGATATTTCAAGCTTTGGTGGTCGGAGTACAACTCACAGCGATTACCGATAAGGTAATGCCTCCAAATCTTCAAGGCATGGACCACTGCAGCAAGTTCTAGATCGTGGGTTGGATAATTGAGCTCATGTGGTCGCAGCTGACGAGAAGCATAAGCTACCACATGTCCTTCTTGCATCAATACACAACCTAGACCTAGGCGCGAGGCATCACAGAAGATGTCGAAGTTTTTGCGGATATCCGGAAGAACAAGCACAGGAGCAGAGGTCAAACGGTGTTTCAACTCTTGGAAACTTTCTTCACATCTTTCGGACCACTCGAACTTCTTTTCTTTCTTGAGGAGTTCGGTTAACGGTTTGGCTAGTTTAGAGAAATCCTTGATGAAACGGCGGTAATAACCGGCTAGACCAAGAAAACTTCGTACTTGAGTTACCGATTTTGGCTGTTCCCAATTGAGGACATCTTCAACTTTACTAGGATCCACGGCGACACCTTTCGCCGAAAGCACGTGGCCTAGAAAAGCAACTTCTTCGAGCCAAAATTCACACTTGGAGAATTTAGCATAGAGCCGATGCTCACGAAGTTTTCTCAAAACAAGGTTCAAGTGCTCGACATGTTCTTCTTTGGTCTTAGAATAGATCAGGATATCATCGATGAAGATGATTACGAAACGGTCCAGATACTCCATGAAAATAGAATTCATCAACCTCATAAAAGTAGCTGGAGCGTTGGTTAGCCCAAAAGGCATTACAGTGAACTCGTACAATCCATAGTGGGTTGAGAACGCTGTTTTTGGAATGTCTTCGGTTCGGATCTTGATTTGGTGGTAACCCAACCTCAAATCAATTTTAGAAAAGACTGCAGCTCCGGTTAACTGATCAAAGAGATCATCAATGCGAGGGAGAGGATATTTGTTTTTAATCGTCACCTCGTTAAGAGGTCGATAATCAACGCACATCCGGAGGCTCTTATCTTTCTTTACCACAAAGAGAGCTGAGCATCCCCAAGGAGAGGAACTAGGTCGGATGAAACCTTTCTCTTCTAGCTCCTGGAGTTGTTTCTTCAACTCGATCAATTCATCCTGAGGCATGCGATAGGGACGCCGGTAAATGGGAGCAGTTCCAGGCATGAGCTCGATAACGAATTCGATCTCACGATCGGGTGGCAGACCGGGTAGCTCATCAGGAAAGACATCTGGGAAATCACGGACCACTGGAACATTTAGAAGATCTGGAAGAGGCTTGCCTTCAAGAGCACAGAGGTGGTGGTTGACGGATGCCAGATTACAAAGAACAGATTGGCCAGACGGGTGGAAAAGAGTTACGGTATTGGTTGCACAATCGATTAGGGCTTGATGCGCGGTCAACCAATCCATACCCAGGATGATGTCGATATCGGTGGAGGCCAAAACAATTAAGGTGGCATAGAACTCAAGATTGGCGATTCTGACACAAACTTTACGACACTCCAGAGAGGTTCTCATCACCGAACCCGGTGCAAGGATAGACAATGGAATTGACATACTCTCAAAAGGAATATTGTACTTCACGGCAAAACCCTTAGCTATAAAAGAATGGGACGCTCCCGAATCGAAAAGGACGGATGCGAAAATAGAATTGACGAGAAGCGTACCCAAGACGACATCAGGCGCTTCCTGAGCTTCTTCGGCGACCACGTGATTCACGCGACCGCGACCAGCTGGTTGAGGCTTCGGGTTTGCTTTCTAAAACTGAACATTGCCTCGAGCTTGACCTTGCCCTGGATTAGGACGAGGTGCAGGATTCTGATTCCGGGGACATTCACGAGCAAAGTGACCTGGCTGGCCACACACGAAGCAGGCTCCTGGGGGCGGTCTTGGGACAGGATTAGATGACTGCCCTCCATCCGGCCTTGCTTGGAAATTCTGCTGAGGAGGACGAGGGATGAAGCCTGATGGTCTTGCAGAGGGAGTAGCGCGATTGAACGTGCTAGCCGGAATCCAAATTCTTCTTTTCTGGGAGTTGGAGCTCGATGGTTTGGCAGCATCGCGAGCATGCTTGCACGATTCTTCTAGAGACTGCCTGCCATGCTCCATCTGGATGGCCTTGTTCATCAGGGCCTGGAAGTTTGCGAAATCGAACGGAAGCAGCTCATAGCGAATCTCCGGGTTCAGACCTTTGCGGAACTTCTCCTGCTTGTCCGCATCGGTGGCAACGTCATTTGGAGCATAACGAGCCAAATGGTTGAACTGATGGAGATACTCAGTTATATTGTTCCGCCCTTGCTTCAGATTACGGAAACTCTTCCTTCTTGACCTCCATTGTTCCATCTGGGATATGAGCTCCGCGGAAAGCAGCACGGAACTCAGACCAGGTAATCTCATGATCCTTCTCTTGCATAGAGCGGAAACTTTCCCACCAGGCAGCTGCGGCACATTCAAGCTGGAAGGCCGCGAAGTTCACTCGATCTGCTGTAGCAACACGCGCAGTCTCCAACTTGCGCTCGATGGTGCGAATCCAATCGTCGGCATCCAGAGGATCTTCAGAGCGGCTAAACACCGGAGGTTGGGTTCGAAGGAAATCAGAGATTCCAACGTGATCATCCGTCTGGCGGCTGGTGTTCCGAACAAGGTGCTCCAACAGTATGGTTTGTTCCATGCGATTACGCTCAATCTGCATCAAGACTTCAGCCATAGACGGCGGTGGAGGAGGAACATCACCGGTGTTACCAGCACCATGATCTGCTGGGCGCGGATTGCCAGCCATCCTGCAGTAAGGAAGAGAGGTTACTTCCAAACTCAGGATCGAATCAAAAGGAAGGTTTACGATGGAATGTACGGAGGAAACTAAACAGTGTCGAACAAGATAAATGCTAAATATGTCGCATATGGTAGTACAGAAGCCACAAAGCTAACATACATTCCATAGCCACACAGATAGACATTCGGTACATAAGACACATGACAGTAATATTGCAAGCTCACAAGCAAGAATATATACATGATCATGCTATGATACCATGCTCACACTTCGAAGTTTAGTTCCTATACATGATTCATCTATAACCGCATACGGCAATAGACTTAGGAAGGGAGGACCATGCACTGCTATCGCGCAGGACGGTCGAGTTTATACGTTTGTACAAATGTACATATACACCTTAAGGAGGTGCTAGAAACACTTCTCTGCTCATAACTGATGGAATTCTGCATTCATAGATCAAGATTGCGAACGGATCAAGAATGAGATTCAAAAGGAAGCCAGGGGTGTTGATGCAACGTGAAGGCGAATACTTGAGCCACGATGCATCTAGAGCAAGAAACACGAGTCAAAATTCACGGTCACTGAATTAGATACGAGGGAAGGTAAGGGAACCCGAACACGTGAAACCTTACTTTTGAAGAGGGAAAGAATAAGCAATCGATTTTTTAACCAAATGAGGAGGTAAGGATCAGACTAAGATCGAAGGTGATAAGGAGAAAATGGATCCTTACTTATCTTTTTCACAAATCTTTTTAAGTTCAAAATAGTTTTTGAAATTCTAGACCCAACATCGACCAATCAATGGTTATCCTACAGTCAGTCCTGCTCTGATACCAAGCGTTGTCGGACCCCAGATTCCATAACGGAGAGCTTTAGGAATAATCACCCGCTAAGTCGGAGCTTCAACCCCGACCTCAACTCACGGATGTCAAATCCGAGAGGAGTAGAGTGATATGGCTCCGAATCGCCCGAGACGTCAACCCCAAAGCTTACTCCGGCAAGCTGATGCACAGAGCAGTAGGGTGATATAGTCTCCTCACTCTTTCCCACTGAGCCGGAGCATCAACCCCGACCTCGTCCCGGCAAATAAATGCACGGCTGGAGTAGGGTGATATAGCTCCCAACATCTCAGTGGAGAATCGCTTCACAGGGGTGACTAAACTTAATAGCTCTGCGATATAAAACCTGAAATCCTCCCTGCATCACGTACTTCAATCATACACGCATTGCACATGACACAGGGGGAAGAACAAGCCAGTACCATCGCAGAGACTCTACGACGAAACTGCAATACTACTAGCTTTTCTGAAACTTAACAACATATATATACAATCAAAAGATGCTTACACAGCGGAAGTTCTAGTTTGGCTGAGAAGCCTAAAGGTCGGGCCAAAATAGCGGCAGAAATAACCAGGCTGCCGAACCCTGGGCAGGATCACTGCCTGGGATCCCCAGCGACTAGTCGACGTCAGGATCGACTTCAACGTAGAAACCCTCCGCTACGGGAGCGGTTTCCTCTGCACACAAATATTATCAACGAATGCAAGGTGAGTACAAAATGTACTCCGCAAGACTTACAGGGGAAAATAATAATAGATGCATCAGGTATCAAGAAGGGGCTATTTGTGGACTATTTTGCAGAAAGCTAATTTTATGCCTTTGACAATACCTGTAATAGATTGAAATCCGTCTACTGGGATATTTGCAAACGAGAGGAGCTGAAATTGCATAATAAAACCTAAAGCAGACCATCGAGCACACGAAACCCTCGATCCTTCCTCGACCACCAGGGAGAAAGCGATCGCTAACCCACGTCCTTAGAGTTGGCAAGTTTTAGATTAGGGTTATACTTGTCTAATTCGACACAGGTAATCACCAAGCTGTCCATAACCGCGGACACGGCTATTCGAATAGTTTAAACCCTGCAGGGGTGTACATCTTTACCTACACGTATCGATCGACTCTTAATGCCACCATGGACACACTTCACGAGGTGTGCTAGCAGAGGGTGATCGAACATGACCTTTACAATGTTTTCGACTTAGGCATGAGCCGCCCTAATAGGCTAGTCCGCGAACGACAGTTCGGCCGCTACTTCGACGCGGTCCTACTAGTTGTGTCAGGTGATACATCCCCGGTCCCGGACCGTGTGTAACCCTCACTCCTATATTGTTGCACCACACCACCTTCTCATTTTACACGCACCCAAGTCACGAAAACGGCAAACTATGCGGCTCACCACCTAAGTCTAGACAAATTATTCGGTCGGGGGTGGCCCATATACACCCGTGTAGTAGTACGCAAAATCTTGGGTCAATGTACGCCTGAAACCGGTCCTTGTGGGATGAACGAGACAACCCACCATGCTCCCGAGCACGGCCTCTCGTCCAAGCCCGATTGATATTAGTCAGGTTTATTAAGCACATCCCGGTGAACACCCACCAAATCCGCTAACCCATCCAGAGTGTGTTTTGTCTGCCATCCCAGGAATTACGACGTTTACCCAACTAAGCAGGTCTAAGCATCGTGAGCTACAATAGCAATATTATAACAGCAAGTAATTCACGCTAAATAGGTTGGGAGGGTCGGTGGTGTTGATTGAGCGACAAGGTAGTTTTCATGCAACGGATAGGGTTCACACTTAGCATAAAATATCAGTGGAACGCATGCAATACGATTTTAAAAACAAATAGTAAGTTGCAAATAATTGGTTATCCTCAAGATGGTCAAAGGGGGCGGCTTGCCTTGCGGTTCAGTGACTAGGGCCTGTTCTTGCTCAAAATTATACTCGTCGAGATCCTCCGGCCCTATCGGAAAGAACGAAACATAGCAAACAAGCGTAGTGTGAACACCACGATGATGAACTTTAGCATGAGATGCAATGTATGCCATGAGCTAGAGGATGCAAAATGCAAACTAACGCAACTGGAATCAGGTTAATCGGAGTCCGGACGTGCGAGATATCGCGATCCGAAGATTTCTGGGGTTCGGGGAAAAACCTAATTTAAGTTCTTCGACATTTTCATCTTTCCTAGCATGCAAACATGTATGATCATGACATAATTGAATAGCTTTCATTTTTCTGAACATTTTGAGATATCATTTGCATTTTTCTGAGTTCGGATGAATTTTCTATGAATTTTTGAAGGTTTAATCCCCTTTTTACATTTCTTTCAGAAAAGAAATTAATATTAAAACCAGAATTACTTTTAATACTCAGCTGAAATTAACCCTAGAGGCTGACAGTGGGCCCCTAGGTCAATTTTGACTGAGCCAATGACAAAGGGGACCCACATGTCATTTTCTTTTCCTTTTCTTTAATCTTTTTCCTAATTTTCTGACGAGTGGGACCCAAATGTCATACACACATAAGCATTTGAGCTCATTTAACACACTGTTAAGCCATAAATAGCAATGAGTAGCATTTAATCGATGCATTAATCGCAGCTACCATTTAATACTCTACTAAATATGCCCTAACGACCGATTTAAACAGGGCATTATTGCCCTAACCGCCCGGTCGGCTCGGGACGCACGGGCTCGGTGGAGTCCGGCTGGCGGCGGGCTTACCGGCGGTGGCTCACGGCAGGGGCTCGGGGCTCCGGTCAGGCGGCGGTTGGAGGCGGGTAGCTCGGCGTCGGAGGGGCGGCGCGGAGGAGGGCGAGGGCGAAGGCGGCGAGGTGGGGCTTGACGGCGAGAGGCGGCCGCGGCGAGGCGTCGGGACGGCGAGGACGACGGCGGGGAGCACGGTGGCTGCTCGGTTCGGGGCGACGCCGCTTCGGATGGGTGCGGGAGCGGCGCGCTCGGCGACGGAGGAGGCGACGGGAGCGTGGAGGAGCACGGGCTCGGATCGGTGAGGAGCAACCGCGGTGGAGTAAGCGGGCCGGCGGCGAGGAATCGGGTGCGGTGACAAGGGTGGCCGGGGCGGAGCTAGAGGGGCGGCGACGCTCGGGTGGCGAGCTCCGGGAGAAGGCGGCAACGAGCTGGGCGACCGGCGGGGAGCAACCGGAGGAGGGCGGCGGCCGAGAGAGCTCTAGGCGGCGAGGCGGTTGGAGGAGATGGCGGTGGTGTCGATGGGGAGCAGAGAAAGAGAGGGAGCCGGGCGGGGGAGCCGAGGAAAATGGGTTTTGAGGGGGGGGGGTTCGGGAGCGGTGAGGTGGCTCGGTTGGCAGGCGGGGGCGCGCCACGCGGCAAGGGAGAGCTGCGCGGGAGGCAGCTGGCGGCGGGGTGAGAGGGGGAGGAAGAAGAGAGAGCGGGGCAGGCCGGATGGGCCGCGTGAGGAGGGGATGGGCCAGGGGAAAGGGGGCCCCGGCCGGGGGGGGATTAGAATAGGATTTGGTTTTCCATTTTTTTCAATTTCTATTTTCTTTCTCTTCTAATTTCTTTTCTAGTTCTCAAATTGTTTCCAATAGTTAGTTTGAATCATTTTTAACTTAATTCCAAATCTATAAATGATTATCCAGAATTATTGCCCACTAACCTCATAAGCAAATAAGGCATCTCTTAGATCATATTTTTTGAAATTCTTTTGTTCAAGAGATCTTACCCCAAAATCTAGAATCCCTTCTAAACCCTCATGTGCGAGTTAGGGTTTATTTCCTCAGTGATTTGAAAAGTTCAAGTTTCTTCTCATTTTTAATTTCATGCATGCATGCCATGATGCACAAACAAAAGAAAATTGAAAACAGGGATGTTACATTGTAATGCCTTTTTGGTCATCATTTAATTGTAAAAATAGAGCGGCTCAATTTTAGCTTTGGAGTAACGGTGATTCAAATAAGTTCCAAGTATTTTCCAAAAATTTATGTTTAAGTTTGAAGATAGGAATAACACCTCAACCTAGCATTTCTTGAATCTTGGGGAAGAGGAAGTTGACTTAGTTGGCTTATTCCAATTCGGTCCGAGGGAAAATGTTTTGGGAAACTATTAGGTTAATTAAGCAGATGAGTTCCAATGACTAGAAATGGGGAGCTTTTATCAACTCTTTGGAACTTATAAAAATCATTGGGCTTGAATTCACTACCGGATTTTCGAACTTTGCCGTGTGCCCAGGGCACACGGCGACAGAGGAAAAGCTCTCGGCAGCGCGTTTGCCGAGTGTAACACTCGGCAAACACCACACGGCGTACAACCTACCGGCAAAGTCCTGTTTGCCGAGTGTTTTTTATCGCGCACTCGGCAAACTATTTGCCGAGAGTCAAATCCAACATTCGGCAAAAAAAAGTAACTAAACGGAATGAGCGCCCTAACGGCCTCTTTAGCGAGTGTCGACATCCGGACACTCGGCAAACCCTTACTCTTTGCCGAGTGTCGACACTCGGCAAACATGGTGAACAGGGCCCAAAAAGGTGGCCGCCGCCGGGGCACATCTACTGTGCATTTCCACGTGAGACCCACGTCGTCAACTGTTCATTTCCACGTGGGACCCACGTACGGGTCGGTTTCAAATGACGTGGCACCGTGTATAAGCGCCCGGAGGTTTCAGAGGAATTCAACCAGCACCGCGCGGCCGGGTATATAAACCACTCAACCGCGCGGTCGCTGGGCGAGGTGGGACTAAACCCCAATGCTGTTTGCCGAGTGTCAAAAAAGAACACTCGGCAAACCTGCAAAACGCCAAGGGGTCTGGCGTTTGCTCGGTGAGCCAAACGCCAAGGGGTCTGGCGTTTGCCTTCCAAAAGGGGTCTGGCCACATGTCTCCGTGTTTGCCGAGTGTCATAAAATAGACACTCGGAAAACAAACAACTTTGCCGAGTGTAAACTTCAGGACACTCGGCAAACATATTTTTTTTCTTTTTCTTATTTCTTTCTTTGTTTTGTTTTCTTTGCTAAACCTTCTCAAATTTTTACCATAGCCTCTAGGTGTCATATGATGACACCATGTCAAGTTTCACGTTTTTCTGACTTCGTTTGCATTTTTTAGAATTAAAATACCAATAAGCGCCATGTTCGGGGTCGAGTCCTGGCACCCTGATGTTTGGAATTCCTCTTCTTTTCTTGGATGAGGCCTAAACATAGACTGAAGAACACAAATAGGATTTTTAAACCCATTTTCGGCAACTTTTTCATGCACTTGCAGTTCAAATGTTAATTATATCCGTTAAATGCCTAGAAATGCACTTAATGGCTTAAATATAGCAAACAAACCCAGAAAAATGCCAAATTTTTACATGGAACATGTGATGGTGTATGTTGAATGTATAAAAAGTTTCAAGGTCAAACGATGAAGAAACTGTCACTTCACCATAAAACCCGACCTGTTCCCTCTCAAAATCATAATTCTTCCTCAGAGATGGTTCGGTTTGTAAGCAGTGTACGTCACAACTTTTGTGAAACCTTTCCAAATTTTTACCACAGCCTCCAGGTGCCATATCATGACACCATGCTAAGTTTCGTGTTTTTCAGACTTCGTTTCCTTTTTTAAAATTAAAAAACCAATAAGCCACACGTTGGTGATCGTGTATCGGGACCCAGATGTTTGAAATTTCTTTTTATTTCTTGAGAAAGCCCAAAAACTAGACTCAAGAACATAAATATCATTTTTCTACCCATTTTATTCCATATTTTCAAACACTTACAGATCAATTTGACTTATATCAAAAAATTCCTAGAAATGCACTTAATGAATTAAATATAGCAACCAAATCTGAAAAAATGCCAAATTTTAAAATAGAATATCATATGATGTATGTTTAGAGGAAAAAAATTTCAAGGTCAGTTGAAGAAGGAAAAAAAATGTTTGCCGACTGCCGCTAACGGACACTCGGCAAATAAGAAATGTTTGCCGAGTGTCCGTCTTGCCGAGTGTCCGTTAGACGACACTCGGCAAAGGAGGGACGCGCCGTCAGCCACCGTGCGCTGGGACACGTGGCGCCGTGGTTGCCGAGTGCCCTAATTTGCCGAGTGTTTTTTCCCGCGTTTGCCGAGTGCCCTTGTTTGCCGAGTGTTTTTCCCGCGTTTGCCGAGTGTCTTTTGTTTGCCGAGTGCTTTTCTGCGGCACTCGACGTAGATGATGGTTTGCCGAGTGCTCGATAAAATGCACTCGGCAAATATGTAGACACTCGGCAAACTAGGATTTTCCGGTAGTGATTTGGTTTGCACGTCTATCTTCAAGTTGGTATTAGAGCACATTCTAGAGTTTTTTATCAGAGTTGTTTCTACTTTCAAAGTGGCCTAAATACATGTATGTATGAGAAAACTTGCTTTATACACGATAATCTTTGATGGTCTCGTGCATTAGGAAAAAGGTCATTACACCCGGACAGTTCAAAGAACCGTCTGAAATATGCATTTTGAACCGTCTAGTATAGTGCTTTTTGTAGTAATGGCTGCGCTAGCCTGTCCCGCACCTTGGGTAGACACGGCAACGTCAAAGAGGGTCGTTACAGGTATGACATGCGTGGCAGCCTAGCAGCTGGTGCCACCACCAAGCAAGGCCTTGCCAAGATGCATGCAGTGCACCCTGCCGCATCTAATGTTGTTGTGACTACCATTCCAACGGCAGCAACGACCTCCCTGGCCATGGTAGCACCAGCAACTATCATGGTAGTGTGTTTGGCGATGTCGTCACTTGCCGCCGGTTCCCATGCCGACCCAGTTTGCTCACAAGTGTAACCACGGAGAGTTTGCCGGCAATGTTTGACCCTGAGTTGTCGGTCATGTCATCCCTAGGAGCGGCGCCATGCTTTTGACGCTTAGAACCTCGATCACCCATATCGGCATTACCATGGCCATCCATTCTATCATCCTCATGCAGCAAATCATCGTCGTCCATGTTATCCATCTCGTCCCCCTTGGTCGGTTCAGCTACAAGGTAAATGTCATGCATATACGTTCCGACCAATCATAATCTCCACGCTGTGTTTAGGGATGAGCTCCGCGTCCAACACGGCCTCCTAGAGTCTGACAATATTACGACGGCGAGTGAAGACCATATCCACCACCGTGGTCACTCCCAAAATGGAGCCAATGGCACACATGCTAATTAAGATAATCTCTGATGTGGCAAGAAGCACAAGGACAATAGCACTCCGTCGTATTAGGCGAGCTGCTTGCGGGCACTTTCACCTCCTCCGAAAATGTAGAGTCCAGCACGCGGTGTATTACTTTACACTGAGCAGCTCAGCTCGCAGCAGACTTTGCATTCACTCGAGACTGCAGACGGTGTTGCGCTGGTTCGATTAACCAAGTTCCGCACCACCGGCCACCGGTACTGTACCACAAGAAATCCATGCATTTCAGGAATGGTTTTGATTTGTATGTTTTTTGGCAGAAGTTTACTAGTTAGTATATATCTTGCATGTCTTATTGACAGGAAAATGTTGTCGATGGGGAGGAAGCAGGGACGCATGAATTGATGGAATATGAAATCATCCTCTTCAATCATTACTTACTAGCTCAAAGCATCAGGTCATCAGGGAGCATCGATTCTCAAGTCTTACTACCTTGGGGTTTATTATGAGAGGCCTGTTTAGAGGAGCAGTATAAACTCAAATCAATCGTTAATTAGCAGGATTAATTTAGACATTTGGTGTTCGAGGGTGTTTTTTCACGTAGGGTAGTTTAGTCCCCATCGATCTCTTCGCAATTGAATCCCCGCCGCCCCTATCTTGCCTAGCCGCCGCCGGTAGGCCGCCTCTCAGGTTGGGGCCGATCTTCTCCTCGCACATAAGGGTAGTTCTTCCGCCGCACTGTCCGTAGTTCCTGCAAGCCGGCGAGCCCTGCAACGCCGTTCGACAGGTCGTCATCGTGTCTCGGCTTCGCGGGCGGCGCGCTCAGAGTTGTGTGGTTCTTCGATTGTGCCCGCTCAACAAGACGCTCACCTTCTGCGCCTACGCGGGGAGCTGCTGCTGTGACGCCGCCGCCACCAACGCTGTCCTGCAGAAGCAGTTCGACGCCATCAACATCTCCGACGCCGCATGCGCAGCTGTCCTCAAGTCCATTGTCTGCGCGGTACATGCGCCCTGTCGCCCTGCTGTCTCTGCTTAATTTTGCAGTCGACTTGTGAGCTATCGCAAATTGGTACTGCACTCTGCGCACCATGTGTTGGATATAGGGAGAATGATGGCTGTGCCACTAGTCGTCTCCGAAACTCGTAGGCTGCCACTAAATTTGTGGAAATTATGGTTGTGCCACCAACTCGTGCGAAGAAATTACGCGGAAACCCCTGCGCGACGTCAGCGGAAGTTGCCGTCAGCTTGCCGTCTCTTTGACCCTCCCTTTCTTCCTTCTGTGGGACCCACTACTTTGCCACGTCATCAGCAACGAAGAGGAGAGTCGTTTGACCCTTCCATCCACTGTGGGGCCCACCTTATGGCCAAATAACGGCTGTTCCTCCGCCGCCGCCCACCCAAATAATAACGGCTGCTCCTCCGCCGCCGCCGCCGCCCCGCCGCTGCCGTGCCCTCCCTCCTGGAAGCTTACTCCTACGCTATCGTGCTCTCCCTCCTGGAAGCGCACCCCTCCGTTCCACGCGTCCCCACCACGGCCTCCATCCGCTCCTCGATCTGGATTTTTTCACTGAGGGGATGGATGCCGCACAAGTCGACAACGGCGGCGGCATCAACAACGGCGGCGGCATCGGATAGGCAGAGAACGCGGGCGCCCAAGCGTTGCAGCTCTGGAGCCCGGTGAATGTGCCGTTTGTCCCAGAAAGGTAAGACATCCACAATTCCCTTGGAACTTGTTTTGCGATCCCCATTCGAAATCCGTGGTCATTCTCTGCTGCTTCGCGTAGGGCGTGTACTGCCTCTGGTTTTCTGCTGAAGATTCGGCATGGGTGTCGCACTGAACGCATGGCCGATGGTAGCATCACAGTTAGCGCCAGGTTTGCCTATAAATTGACTGTAGACGCTGCTGAACTAACTCTGAAGGACCTGCTCAGGCAATTTGAGAAGTACCCATGTCATCAAACCGAGTCTTACCTGCCGAGGTACTATGACAGCATTTTGGGGAAATTCATAGATGTAGAGAATGATGAGTCTTTGGCCATGATGTGGGGTAAACACATGGGTACGAGGACTGTGTTGATGTCGGTTCATATTGTTAACAAGGAGACTGGGGAAGAGACTGCCTGTAATGATTTCAGTGCATCAACTGCTCAATCAACTCAACCTAGCTCTACTCAGCTTCTCAGTGAGTATGATGGAGAGACAGGAAGCGAGCAGGAAAAGGATATAGAAGAGGGGTCAGAGGATGATTTTGCTGCTAATGATGATGTCGATGAGAGAACGTATCCAGATGTGGCAGCAGATCCTGAGAGGGTTTCAATCAGGGAATATTTGATTGATCCTGACTTTGAGCCTGACTATGGGACTGATGAGGATGAGCAGGCTGAGAACGAGGAAATGGGTTGCCTATCTGATGGTGAAGAAGAGGATAGGCCAGTGATCCAGTTTGACAAGGATAACCCTACAATTGATGAGGGGACTGTCTTTGAGAGTGTGGAGGATTGTAGATTTGCACTTGCAACTTTTGCAATAAAACATGGGTTTGAGTATTGCACTGAAAAGAGTGACCAAACCAGACTTAGAGTGTATTGTAGGGATAGTAAAATATGTAAATGGCGAATGCATGCATCCCTAATGAAAGGTGGCTACCCATTTCAGATCAAGGTTAACACCCAGAAACACAACTGCCCTACTATGCAGTTAAGCGATAGAATTAGACCTGCTTCGACCAAGTGGATTGCTGCTACCATACTCCCCTGGCTGAGGGAGAGTCCAAAAATAGGACCAGCAGAATTGAGAAAGAAACTTAAGGAAAAGTTCGATGTAGTAATTCCTTACCATAGAGTGTTCGACGGGAAGGAGATGGCTTTGGACCTGATTCAAGGCAAGTGGACCGAGAGTTTCCATATGCTATACAGTTTCAAGGCAGAGGTAGAGAGGACATCACCTGGGAGTGTTGTTGACATTGACTGGGAGCTTGTGCAAGGAAGAAGTAAAACTTCTAGAGGGAAGAGGTACAGGCTGAGAGACAAGAGATGTTTCAAAAGATGTTTTTTCTGCCTTAAGGCATGCTGGAAGGGTTTTCTAGAAGGTTGCAGGCCATACTTGTCAGTAGACTCCACTTCATTGACAGGCAAGTTCAGAGGGCAGCTAGCTACAGCTAGTGCTATAGATGGACATAATTGGCTCTTCCCTGTAGCTTATGCCATTCTTGAGGTTGAATCTACTGAAAGCTGGACATGGTTCATGGAGAGGCTGCGTAGAGTAATAGGTCACCCTGCAGGTTTGGTGATACAGACTGATGCATGCAAGGGGCTAGAGAGTGCTGTTGAGGCTGTATTTCCTGGGGTTGAGCATAGAGAATGCATGAGGCACCTTGCTGTGAACTTCATGAAGAAGTTCAAAGGCAAGATCTTTGAAGACAACTTGTGGCCAGCAGCGCTGACATACACCCCCAGCAGGCATGCTGTTTACATGCAGAACCTATTTACACAGCCCAAGGTGAGAGAATACCTTGAGGAACATCACAGCAAACTATGGGCTAGAAGCATGTTTGGTGAGTTAAGCAAGGTGGACTATGTAAACAACAATTTGGCTGAGTGTTTTAATTCTAAGATTAGGACACTGAAAGCACTTGCGATTGTGCTTTTGCTAGATGCCATCAGACAACGCATAATGGAGAAGATAGATTTTAGGCAAAGAGTTTCAGCAAGGAAATTTGTAGGCCATGTAATACTGCCAAGTGTTATTCTCAGACTGAATGCAAGGACAAGGGCTATGAGAGGATTAAAGATGAGGATGATTAGGAGTGGAAATTCAGAAGCTGAGGTTTATGCAACGGACAAGCATGGAACTGAAAGGTGGTATCCCGTGAACATTGCAAATAGGACTTGTGCGTGTAGGAAGTGGCAGGTTACTGGTCTGCCATGTCACCATGCTCTCCACTTCATCTTAAGGTTGAGAGGTGAAGGTGCTGAAATTTGGAACTTCGTGGATGAGTGCTATTCTGTGGCCAAGTTCAATGCAACATATGCAGAAAATGTTCCACCAATGATAGGCCAAAATCAGTGGGAAGTTGTAGATCCAGGCTTCAAACTTGAACCTCCAGTACTTAGGAGGCCGCCTGGAAGGCCCAGGAAGCAAAGGATCAAAGGCTCACATGAAAAAGGTTCAAGGTTAGGAGCAAGGAAAAACAAATGCAAACGTTGTGGAGGACTTGGCCATATCAAGCGCTTATGCAAAAACCCTGTTCCACATGATTTAGCAGATGTTCCAGTTCCAGTTGAGGAAGTAGCTGGAGATGCTCATGTTGCTGAAGCTGAAGATGCTGGAGATGCTCATGTTGCTGAAGCTGAAGATGCACATGTTTCTGAAGCAGAAGAAGCTCATATTGCTCAAGCTGAAGATGCACATGTTTCTGAAGCAGAAGAAGCTCATGTTGCTCAAGCTGAAGATGCACATGTTTCTGAAGCAGAAGAAGCTCATGTTTCTGTAGCTGAAGATGCTCATGTTTCTGAAGCAGAAGATGCACATGTTTCTGTAGCTGAAGAAGCTCATGTTTCTGTAGCTGAAGAAGCTCATGTTTCTGTAGCTGAAGATGCTCATGTTTCTGAAGCTGAAGATGCTCCTGTTCTGATTGAGGAGGAAGGGAGGAAAAACAAGAGAAGAATGAAATCCTTGCCAGTTTCATCATTGTATGCTTCTGTAGAACAAAGGTAGCAACCAACCAACTTCATAACTTGATAGGGGAAATCTATTTCACATGTACCAACCAACTTGGCCCTTTGTTTTGTTTTCTGCAGTACAACCCTGAAGACAGCAGGCTCTAAGAGGAAAGACTCCAAGAAGAAAGGCTCCAACAACATGAAGGACATTATGGACTTTGTAGGCTGGAGATGTTTGTAGTTGTGGACATGTTTTTTCCCCTTTTCTGAACTATGGCAATGTAATATTGTTGGAACAATGTTTGTGCTCTGCATGCATCTACAATTACTGGAATATTTGTAGTTGTGGACATGATGGAATTTGCAATGTAGAAATTTGGACAAAATATGCGCAAAGTTCAAAACTACTAGGCCAAATAAGCTGAAACTTCCCCACTTTGTCCAATACGTGTATGTAGCATTACTGGAATTTTTTAAGATTTTTTTAAAAAACTTGATTTTTTGGTCAGATTTAGAAAATGATGCCATGGGTGGCCAAATGGGTCCATTTCTAAACAAGTGGTTTTTTGAACTTTTGAGAAATGATGTGAGTTTTTTATGAGAAGCTTATGTACCAATATTAGGACTCCATGCCAATTTTTAGTAATTTTTGACAACATTTACATATTATTTCATTTTTTCTCTAAAATAGTTGGAGAAAATGATAAATAAAGTGTAATACCCACTTGTAACAAAGTAGGTATTTGACTTGCATGCATGCATACATGGCATCATCCCGCACCATCTCGTTTAAACCCGAAAAGGATATAATTGTAATTTATAGAATATGTTAATATCTCATCCTCGGTGGATATTTAGACAAACACCAATCAACTTATTCGAAGTAGTTGAATTGAGAATGTCATTAATAAGGGTGGTGGAAGTCATCGAACACTTCGGTGAATCCCCGTCCCTAAACCTAAAACCCTAAAGGAGCTGGAATTAGGGTTTCGACGATAGAGCAATTTATAGTGGATGCAAACTCCCCAAATTTCGCAAATAGTTTCTAAAGTGGCAACCCTAGCCCCTTGCTAAGTTTCAAGATTTTTGAAATAGTCGAAACCTAGTTTCTGCTCAAAACCCTAACTCGGACCCTAATTCAAATCTGAACTGGACACCCATTCAAATGAGCTCCAAATCGACCCAAACTTCTACAGCGGCTCAAGAATAAAGATTAGAACCCCCGTAAAAATTTCACATTATTTGGAGCAAAATACGCACATAAAATAACATGGGGGAAAGGTTCTGGTTTCAGAAATTAAAAAAGAAAATAAAAACCCTAAAGCTAATCGGGCCAGCAGCCCACTCGGCCGGCCCACCCGAGCAGCCCGCCGGACCCCCTCACCATTTTCCGCCTCCCTCCTTTCCCGCTTCCCGCCTTCGCTCCAGGGAAGCGCCTCCGTGCGGTGCGCCTTCCCCCACTCCCCCGTCAGGCGCCCGGGCCCGCCTGTCATCTCGCCCGCGCCACGTCGCCGTCGCCCGTACGCCGGCGTGGGCGGTGCCCCGCCTCCGACGCCACCGGTCCGAAGCCGCGCCGCCCTTTAAAAAGGAGCGCCCCGACCGGCCATTGCCCCTGTCCGAAAACCCTAGACCTCCGCCCCCCTTTCTCCCCTCCGCTCGGTGCCGAAGCCTCTCTGCGCCGCCGTCTTTCCGAACTCCGGTGCTCAGCTCTGGTGAGCAATTCCGCCTTCCCCGGTGAGCCCCGAGCCCCCAATCCTTCTTCCCGAGAGTCCTCTCCCTCTCCCTTACCCCTTCCTTCTTCCATTTTGTAGATTGGCGCCCGGAAGCACCTCCGCCACCCTCTTCTTCTCCGTCTCCGGCATTAGCTCCGACGAGCTCCCCCTCGCAGTTCCGATTCTCCCCTCCTTCCCTTTTCTTGCTCCAGAGAAACCGCTTCTCCCCCTTAACATCTTCGTGTGCTCCACTTCGCAGATCCCCGCTCGGAGCAGCCTTCCCGCCGGTGACCGAACCACCCCGACGCCCCTCGCCGTCGCCAGCCTCCTCCAGCCTTCCCCGAGACCTCCTCGTGCGCGCATCCGTCCCAGGGTAAGCTCCGGGTCCATTTGCCGCTTTCCCCGAGCTTGGGCCGGTAGCCCAGCGCTACTCCGGTGAGCTCGGGCGCCGCTCCGGCCACGCGCCGCTGCCTAGAACCGCCGCCGGCCTCGGTACAGAGAGGGAGAGGAGAGATGTGAGAGAGAGAAAGAGGTGAGGCCGCGTGGCCGTTCCTGATTGGGCCACCGGTGCTCGGGTAGGACCCACTAGTAAGTGGGGTTAGGTTTATGTGCTGGGAAACCCGGGTGAGCTCCCTCGGGTACGCGTGAGATTTTGGGTTTTGACCTGGGTAGCCCTCGGGTGCACGTAGCAATTAGGGTTAGGGTTTGTTTAGGGCAGATTTTATGCTGAATTTCAAACACTCATATCTTTTGAACCACAACTCCAAATTTGATGAATTTTATATTGTTGGAAAGCTTGTGAAAAACTCTACAATATGGCTGAATAAAAAATTAATTTTGAACACATGCACAAGGTGATACTTAGGGTTGTTGTTTAGCCACCGTCGAGGGTCGATAAACACTAACTTCGCAACGATAGCTCCGATTTCGACAAGCCGTATAGTTTTGGAAACCTTGAGGGATTTTCCTAGGACTTGGCACTATTAGATTTCCAGTAACGACACGTGCACGACGGATCTTTGTAGGGTGTGAGTTGTAGCCCCGTTTATCATCGTCATGGTCAACAAACCCTAGCTTCGCGACCGTAGCCCCGAATTGCACGATTCCAGTTGTACCTCGCTCGTATGTCATGCTGTAACCTAATAACAGTAATATTGAACCTATTCACTATGCCCCGCCGCTAATGGCGTAACCCCAATTCATCGAGACCCCTTAACCTGTCATGCATGCATAATTAGTGTTCCCCGTAACTTCGACAAGTTAACCTAACACCATTTGTTCTAGTCAGTACATGACTAACCCTAACTCGACATAAAGGTTAATATTACATGCATGCATGCGCAAGGCATTAGGGTAACATCAACTGCTTTAATTGTATATGCCTTGTCGTAACGGAACCCTAGCCATCCTAGCATCTTCATGACATGCACATCTCGCATAAGTATCATGCATACATGCTGAACCTTATGGATTCTTTTACCGTTTCTTTTCCGGTATTCGTGTCAATCGCAACAGAGCCCGAAGAAGGTGACCACCAGGCTTACAGCTCTCCGCAAAACCAGGAACAACCCGAATCAGGCAAGCAGAGCTTGTTGCATCTTTACTTCCCGTACTCTTGTGTATGCCCTCTTTATGTGTGCTTATATGTGAATGACTGTTGTATGTTACCTATGGGTTTGAGCACACTAGTAGGTGTAGGATGTGTCTTAGGTTGAGAACATCTGATGGCTCATCAACTAAATCTTTAAGTGAGTTGTGAGAGCCGAGGGCGTGCACAATGGGTACGGTTGGTGTTCATCGTAGTTTGATGGCGACCCGGGAGTAAGTAGAGATTTGTCGTCACACCAACCCTATCTTCAGCGTGTCACCATCCCTTATCACACGGGAACGCTAGCGAGAACCAACACTGAGGATAGTTGGGGTAAGCCTCCATGCACTTTGGAGGCTCGCTACCTCCAAACTGTTATGCACTCACTATGCCTGCAGGGGTTGAGTTGTCGGTAGTGGTTCGAGAGATTTAAAATGAATATGTGCGGATTGGATCAATTGGAACTTGACTCATATGTGGATTGGATCAACTTGGATTTGACTCAGGGGCTGCCCTAATTGAATTGGATAATGTTTACTGGATGGATTTGGATTGGACTCTTGGGCTATCCCCAATGGATTTGGATTGGACGATTTGATCTCGTGATGAATTTGTTGATATATGTTTGTATCCTGAGTTAGTCTGTTACTTAGTCTGTCGTTATTTTACCTTGTTAATGCTATGTTCTTAACTTGTACATTGTTACTCTGAGAAGCATTCATGTTTAATTGTTGTTGTACTAGTATGAGTAGGACATTTAATCAAGCACGAATAAGTCTTGCGAGTACGTTCGTACTCACCCAAGTTACTCCTGGAGCTTGCAGGTGAGCCGGTGGTCGAAGATTATTTCGATGATGCCTGAACTTGTGTTTCCTCGGTAGTGTTCGACTCATGGGATGGGTTGTAGCTTTTGTTCAGCGGTCATTGTGCCGCTGTGGGACTCATTTACTGTTCTTCCGCTGTCGTTTATTTACTCCGTACTCGGATATGATTTCGGATATGACCGACTGATGTAATATGTTGTCCCATCGTGGACTGTTATTAGTAATATCGTATTGTAGAGCTTTGTGATGATATCCGAGTTGTTAGATCAGGCTGCCCCTGCACAATGTGTGAATGATATGAAGTGTACGGGTATGCCGTGAAGAGTCGAAGCCGTACCTTGTTCTACTAAGTCGAGCAGGTGTTGGTTGAGTGACCCGCTGGCTGAGATGCTGTGCCGGCCAGGCAGGGTGTGGGCGTGTTCTACCGGGCTTTCGAGCGACCCACTAGCCTCCGAGCTAGGTTAGGGTGTGGGTAGAACTGCCGGGCTCCTCCGACCTTGTTTGTCGTGGTAGGATTCGGGAACGACTCTGAATCTTCACCGGGTCATGGAATCGTATGTGGTTCTGGGAAGATTGGTCGCTTCCGGCCGGCTCGCACGTGGCGGGTGTCGGATCGTTCCGCCTTGGTGCGTACGGCGCAGGTACCGTGCCACCGGGCTGACGAGTCTTTCGGTCCTTGGAGACTTCGCGTTCCCTTAATCATATGCAATTCCGGGTCCGTGACATAAAGATTATTGCATAACAAGTGGTAATGTTAATTCACATTTGTTATTATAAATGTTAAAGGAAGGTGTATTCAAATTTTTAAGTAGAAAAGATTACAAATGATCACTAAAAATGGATTATGTAGTACAAACTAGAAGATTTGCATGGAATGTTACGAAACTTCATCGGAGATAGTCCATTTTGTGAACAATCTATTATTTCAATTTCGTGTATTCTTCTCAAATTTTTATCACAAGATAATGTACCAATATAAGGGCTCCATGCCAATTTTTGGTAATTTTTGACATCATTTACATATTTTTTCTTTTTTTTCTAAAAACAAGCAAAAGCTCCTTTTGAATTTACCATATCAAGCAATTGAATATTTCATCCATTTTTCTGCACATGAGCTACAATTGTATATATTTCCTTGAATATATTTTTTCTTCCTTTTTTTAGAGCTCATTTCACATACCTATAGTTCAAAGGGAATCACTTTCAATAAGTGCGCAGAAATTCATTTTATGTATAATAAATAATAAAAATATCAGCAAATTACTGAAACTTGTACACAACAACATATATTACAGCCCCAAATTTTGCCAAGTTTCCAAATTTTCTAAAAGCTCAAAAATTTGCAAAGATTTAAAAATCTAAAGTCCTGCTCTGGGCCAAATCTCCCTTCCTTGGCCATTTCTCTTTTTTTTTCCCTCAGCCCATTCTCTCCCGGCCCGTTCTCGTTGCCTCGGCCCGTGCAGCCCACCTCTCCCTTCGTACCCGAGGCCGAGGCCACGCGCCACCTTCTGCACGCCCGCGCCACCTCGCTCGCGTGTGCTGCACTCAAGAGCTCTCCTCGCAGCGCCGCGTCGCCATCTTCCCCTCCACACAAATTCGAAATTGGAGCCACATGTCATTCACCCAAATCCACTCCTTACTTCGGCCCCACATGTCATTCACCCAAATCGTCCCCTTTGCAAACCAGTTGGGTTAATGACATGTGGGCCCTCCTTCCTTCGGCCCCACATGTCATTCATTGCCCCGTCTTCTCCTCCATTCCTCTCCACCGCGTCTTCTTCTCCATTCCATTCCCCCTTCCTCCCCATTTCGTTCCCCTCCGTCTCCAAATCCCCTTCTTCTCCATTCCATTTCCCAGTTCGTTCCCCTTCGTTTCCAAGCGCCGGTGAGCTCCAACAGCACGTCTGGACCCATAGCAGCTCTTCTCTTCAGCGCTCGTCCCGGTCTTCTGTTCCGCCATCGTCGCTGTCAATGTCCGGCCACAGCGGTTACACTTACACCAGCGAGGGTGGGGACTCGATAATGTCATGGCCCCGGGACGACGCTTCGAGCTGCACGAACGACCGGGTAAGTTTTCTCTTCTCTCCTTCTTCTCTTTTTCTCTGTTCAAAATTTCTTGTTATATGTTCTGATTTCTTCTTCTTTTTTCTGCTTTCTTTTTTTGCGAGAAATCTTTTTTCTGCTTTTTGCATTGAATGTAACAGATTCTGGCCGCTTATTATGCCTACCCGGATTATCTGTTGTACGACGACAAGTGTGCTGAATGGGATGCAGACAGATTGGCACTGAAGGCAGAGCTTGCTGCTCAAGAGCATATACAATCAGAATTAGAGTTGCAGTTGCTGGCCGAGAAGAAGATGACAGAGCAAGTAGAGTCAGAGAAGATTAAGCTGGAGATGGACCTAGCTTATGAAGACCAGGTAATTGAAGAGCTAGACTTAAAGCTCGAGGAAGAGAAGAAGATGACAAATCAACTGAAGGCAGAGAAGATTAAGCTGGAGATGGACCTAGCTTATCAGAGAAGCTTTGCATTGGCTGCTACTTCTGTTGCTGTCACTTTATTTGTTGTTTCAGTTGCTATGTATGCTAAGCTATGATCAATAATGTGTTGAGTGTGTTTCTCATGGATTAGACAGATGCTGGTTTTTTCAGATCCTATTTTGATGCATGGAATATTATTGTGTTTGCAAATGTACTGCTCATTTCCTTGTCATGTAATTAGACGCTGTTGAAATGCTTCGGGTTGGCTGGTTAATATGGTGCCATTCCTGTATACGCTGTTAATTTTGGGGTTCGATGCAGTGCATAGTTCTCTGTCAGGTTGCCACCTTACTCTAGTGTATAATGTTTCAGGTGAATATTTTGCAGAGTCTGACGGCACTGTACATGAGGATATAATCTGAGATGTTCATGGAATACATGTTGTTGTGACTCCAACGGTGGGTATGTAATCAAGCCACAACTTTGCAGGTGGACAAGTGGGTATGTAATCAAGCCACAACTGACTGAGTGAGTGATGTTATTCAGTGGCAGCCTCCGAATTTCAGAGATGACTAGTGCCACAACCATAATTTCCCTGCTTAATCTAGGCCATATTGCATGTATCATGATAATCTGGTTCCATAGCACCTTGTATCATATTCTTGTTTTAAGTCACAAGAGAAATCTGATTCTAGTCTACTAGTGCATGTGATGACATCTACCCTAAAGCAATGTCCAGAAAGAGATGCTGCTTGGGTTGTTCCCTTTTATTTTTAGCTTTTATCGTTTGTAAAGATTTCATCTATGTAATCTGAATCAATGGAATTCCAAGTTCTGATTTTGACTCTGGTTCTGTAATGTGGAGCAGGGCATGCCGTGGGAATCAATAGAACTCTGGTTCTGTAACGTGAGCAGGGCATGCCGTAGTCAATGGCACATGCAATATGGCCTAGATTAACAAAATCTTCACTAGGATCACCATGTTTCAGTACGATAACAAAGCCTGTTAACAAAAAGCTAAAAATAAAAAACATATATAAGGGTTCTTCAACTTTGAATAGCACGGCGGGCGGCCTCCTCCTCCTCAGCGCGGCGGGCGGCCTCCACCTCGGCTTCGACGACGGCGAGGTGATCCCGGCCGCGTTGGCCGCGAGCGAAGGCCACGGCCACGCCGTCGTGGTCCAGCGCGGCCTGGGCTTCGGCACCGGCGGCCCATTCGACGCGGTCGACGTACCGTCGGGCCACCGGAAGGCGCGCGGACCCGATGGCCGCTAGGGCTTCGCGCCGGGCGCCGGCCTCCACGTCTTCCGCCCATGCGCGGAACTGTCGAGCGCGCTCCTCCTCGGCCCGGCGCGCGGCCTCCACGCGGGCGCGCTCCTCCTCCATAATGCCGTCCAACTGACTCCAAATCTCCTCCTCGAGGTTGGTGACGATGGGGGCCGACGCGATGGCGGGGGCCGGCGCGATGGCGGGTGGTGGCGACACGTGGTGCGCCATTCGCCGGTTGCGGCGGCGCCGCACGCGCAGGCCATCGCGCGTAGCCACGGGCGGCGCTACGCCGCGGGGCGCGATGTGGCGGACGCGAGGGCGAGGGCGCACCATGGCGGAGGCGAGGGCGAGGGCGAGGGCGAGGGCGCGCGGCAGAGGGTCGGCGAGGGCGAGGAAGGAGAGAGCCTACTGTTCGAACTGCCCAAATGAGGATTATTATGGCTGAGCCACTACCGAGCGCTTCGAATTCCCTGTTGACGACGTGGCCAAAAAGTGGGCCCCACAGCAGATCGAAGGGTCAAACGACTCTCCTCTTCGTTGCTGACGACGTGGCAAAGTAGTGGGTCCCACAGAACGAAGAAAGGGAGGGTCAAAGAGACGGCAAGCTGATGGCAACTTGCGCTGACGTCGTGCAGGGGTTTCCACGCAATTTCTTCGCACGAGTTGGTGGCACAGCCATAATTTCACAAATTTAGTGGCAGCCTACGAGTTTCGGAGACGACTAGTGGCACAGCCATCATTCTCCCTTGGATATATGAGCAATTTTCTATTAAATTTAATCCAGAATGAAAACAGATAAAACATGATAGGAATTGTAGACAAACTGAACAAGACTAGTGACGCAAACATTATAAATATACGATCAGAAAAGCATATGAAACCTAGCAAATATATCTCAATATATAGCATCAGAGAATGGAAGAAAGACCCTATCAACAGAAACATGAACACATACGTGACGGATGAAGGAGCCTGCGCAGCAGCGGCGTTGGCGTTGGCTTGCGCACCAGCAGCGTTGATGTCGGAGTTGTCCAAAGCCATGGCGGTGAAGTAGTCGATGACGAGGAAGGAGATGGAACAGCGAGCAGTCGCGCGAACGCTCCCCAAAAACCTGTGTTGCCATTGTTGTCGTTTGCCTCGTTCCGTTGCTGCTGTCTGGTTCGAGAGGGTGGGTTTGTTTAGTGGCAGAGGCTGTACCGCGCTGGGAGGTGATGGTGGTGGTGGATGCTGTGCGTCCGCGCGGAGGACGCCCTGGCCGCCGCTGCAGCCATGGCCGTGACCTCCGACAAGATACGCTCCGTGACCCTGTCAGTCTCGGCCCTTCTCTCTCTCTCTCTCGCTTAATCGTGTGCTTCGGCGCTTGGGTGTTTGTTACATTGCAGCAGATGCAGGGAAATTTCCCCTTGCTAGTTCTGTACCTGTCTCATTTAGTAGATGCAGGGAATTTTGACAATGTTTGCTACATTGCAGTTATTTTTGGATGGTTTCGGACCCGGCTGTATGGTCAATGCAAGAAACCGTACAAGATCAACCATGTCTGTACATAGTAGTTGTTTGAAAACAAGATCAACCATGTCTATAGATTTTTCTTAGTTTTGAATGTGTGAAATATTAAGATGCAGAATTGCAGGCTTAAGCAATCCGTTATAAAATAGTTATAATTATATCCGATATAAATAGAGTTGTTTAAAATATTTTATTAGTTATACGATATCAATAAAATATAGAAGAATGGAATATGGAGAACAGGAAATAGAGAATGAGTTGAAGTGTGTGAAGACATAGGGAGGAAATTTTTTGAAGAAGTTCTCCATACGAAGATGTAAGGAGAATGAAATGGACAACCTCTTGAATCTTGAAGATGCTTTAAATAGAAGTACATAGTGATGAGCCGTCTCACATCTCACCTCCGTGCACAAGTAACTTACATACAAATAGGGATATCTTTTCATAATCTCCACCATCTTGTTAGAGATTCCAAAATATGTAGTAAGATTGTTTTGCTATTTTTAAACTGATGTGACCATTGAAATTCTACGGAGATTGACGTGTGTCATCTGGTTGGACATTTTCACTACCTCGAACGTACGTGTATTGTTTGAAAACTTCAGAGTGTTCTTTGCATATATATTGTGGAGCTAATCTTGGATAAAAAGTCTTTTTTGGAAGGGCAGTTTAATCAACAGTTAGTTAGTAGATTTCAAACGAGAGAACTAGCTAGCAACAAGAATCATCTGGTTGGACATTTTCACTACCTCGAACGTACGTGTATTGTTTGAAAACTTCAGAGTGTTCTTTGCATATATATTGTGGAGCTAATCTTGGATAAAAAGTCTTTTTTGGAAGGGCAGTTTAATCAACAGTTAGTTAGTAGATTTCAAACGAGAGAACTAGCTAGCAACAAGAATCCCCAGAAGAGTACCTAGAGAAAATGATAATGACGTACCCATAAACGCATGCACTAAAAGATGATGTTAGCTAACTACAACCGTTGGAAACACCTGCACAACCCGTCCATTTCAGCCACTCTACGCACGTCACACTCCAAAAGCTGTGTAGAACGGTTGTTGTTGGAGTCCCAAGTCCCAACCAACCGTCCAATCATAGGAACCCTGCACTCAAAAGAGAAAAGAAAAACCTTGTAGAAGGGTTGATTAATTAAACTTGAATTTGCTCAACACCGCCTTAATGATTAGCTGATGGTAGATCATCTGATTTATTTGCGTACTTTGATTCAAGCTCTACATTTGTTTCTTTTGACATATAGCATAATTTATCTAGAATTTTGTTGCACGGCACGTGCACTCGTCTAATATTCGTGTAAAGACATTGGTAGATATGATGTTAGCAGACTGCAATCTTTGGAAGAGGTGCACAGTATGTCCGTTGCAACTACTCTACACGTCACAATTAGCCTCGAAGTTGTGCAGAGGTAGAACGGTAATTGGGAATTGTAGTTAAGCCAAAGACATAGTAGAATAAGTTCATTTAACTACAGGAACTTAGAGATGGGCACTACTTTGATGAGAGATTATGTTTTTTTATATGTTTTTCTACTATAGTTAACCATGTTTATAGTAATTCAGTTAAGAGCCAAATTATACATTGGTCGAGAGAGAGAGAGAGTTGAGCCAAATTAAGGAGAGAACGGAATGCACCCATAGGAATCCCAACCTTGAGGTAACTAAGCTCATCTGTATCTCTATTTCGGAACAGAAGAAACAAACTGGGCTTTGGCTCTCTACTGAGTTGGGCCGCGTAGAGAGATGAAGTATACCGCAAGGCTGCCGCTGGACAGTCGGGTCCGTCCGATGGGGATCTGTTGGCTCGTGGGCGCTGCGGGGAGCAACATACTCAAACGTTTTGTACCACATCGGCTATTTAGCTTCGTTACGACCGGTTTATAAACCTACGTGCTGCGATATGTATTGTCTCTTCGGGGACATTTGATAAAATTGGAACTATACAGAGAAGATTAGCATGGCCCCTGCGCGACACGCACAAATTGAGAAATGGTCTAAATTTTTTCGAGATTTCGCGCCCAGGTTCCTGGCTGGTGTTTCTTTTTTACGGATATGTCCTTTGCGCTTCCTTTTCAAGTCTTCATCTCCACATCTTTTACAGAAAGCTCCTTGCAGATTTTTGAAGCACGCAACTTTCTCTTATAGTTGCAGATTTTTGAGGATTAACCTTCAGTACAGTAAAGTCCTAGTCCTTGTTTAGGGTCCGTATTTGTTTTTGAGCCCATTTTTTGCCCTGGTAGTCTTATACCAAGATACTTTGTACCGTACCATAGAAATACGGTTCAGTAGTTTAACTTGGTTTGTTCTAACACTTCTTAATATTAGCAAGAGATAAAAATGATAAACTCGTCAGTCCTTTTTCGAGATTTCATGCACCAGTCCTTTTTCTCTTACAGATATGCCCCTAGAACCTTCTATTCCCGCCCTTGTGTATTTTTTGATCTTGCTGCAAGGTCCTTTCTTCTTCATGCTAGTTTTCAGCTACATTATCCCTGCAGCTGTGTCCTCAGATCTTCAATTTTATTGCGACTACTTTTGTTAATCGTTCCTGTCTTACAACAAAGTACAAATGGAGCTTGTGGATTCTTCAGAACATCAATTTTTCGCCCGACTTACAATCTAGTCATCTGAACTTCAATTGCAAGTTGCAGTATGCAGGTAGCCCTTTTTGGGCCTGTTTGTTTGGCAGGCTTTTGGCTTTTTGGACTTTGGCTTCGAAGCCAGAAAAGCACCTATTTACCTGTTTTTGGCTTTTGGCTTCGAAAAGCCTAAAACAACTTAAGCCAAAAGCCAAAAACAGATAAATATGTGCTTTTCTGGCTTCGAAGCCAAAGTCCAGAAGCCAAAAAAAGTCTAAACAAACAGGGCCTTAGTCTTCTTGGCAGTAAGACCTCATGTTTACCCCAAAAAGAAATTAGACGGGCAAGCTAATTTTTTTCACGAAAGTGCTTGAGAGCTGTTATTTCATTGGATCAGGAACCATACGGGAATGAAGCAATCGTGTGCACGTGCAATTTCTCAGCAACAACGTTAACTCTGTAGTTAACAATGTACAGGAAAATCTTGCATTCTATTCGATGGGTAGTGGGTAACTGGGCATGTCAAATTTTCACCCACATCCATCAAACAAAAGTACTTCCACAGTATACACCAGTAGCTAGAAGGTTTTGACATGTTCCTGTCAAAATTATTACAATCTTGAGCGCCGTATACATTTTATCGGATTGAAATTACCATGTTGACGAGCAATTGAATGTATATGCCGCCCGTTTATCAATACAGGCTTGAAGTCCCAGTCTTCAACGTTTTTGGGGACAGCATCTTCCCCCAACACGCCATCGGGGTTCATGCTTTCAACGCTCGGCATGTTGAACAGCTCTGGTTTTGGTGCTTCCTTGCTGCTCTCATCAGTTGGATCTATCTTATATCTGTCTATGGCAAGCAGAAACAAATTAAGATGGCATAACAATCCACGTTGCAATATTAATTCTTGGTACTACTATATGCAACTGAAACAGAAGGGCTAGGTACTATATATGTAAGACTGAAATTATTAAACCGGCGGGCGAGTAACTGATAGTGCGTATGTACATGTGTGCTGAACTAGCTAGGAACCGATAGATCAACGTACAGAGAGAAAACACGCTAACGAAAATGCAGAAATTAAGAATAGAAAGCCAGTGAGCGCGGCATTACCAATGGACGGGTGTAAAATAACTAAGCAAACGAATGAAAAAGAAAAATCAATACCTGCTGGTCGAGTCCATCTTGATCATCATGCCTCCGGCCGGCTCCTCCGAAACCTGAAATTGAGAAAGAAAGCAAGAGGAGGAATGATTATATACACATACACGCGTACACGTGCGCATGCAGGTATACAGCAGCAGGCCGGAGTAGCTAGTATGTAAACGGAAAATGCGTGGACAAGTACTACGGATATACCTCTTCCATCGCCCTGATTTGAAGGGTGGGATGGTTGGGATGGGCGTCTGCTGCGTGCCTCACCGCAGCCTTGGCTTCCTCTGCCTCCTTATCACTCGATTTCTGACAAAAAAGGTAAACCAAGACTCTCTCAAGGGAAGGGAGGTGACCCATGCCCAGGTCCAAGCCACCGCTGGTGACGTCACACGCTCGGAGCTCGAAGTAAAAGTATCGAAGCATTGGCATAGCTCCTAGCGGGAACATAGATGGCACCGTCACAAAACCCGAGAAACTGCACGCTCTTAGGCATGGGAATGCATCAGCCGTGACCACGAACCCCATTTCCACTGCTCGCTCTTCCATGGAGTCATACACCTCCAGGTCGAGCAAAAGAAGAGCGGGCAGCTTTCCGAGGACCTGAATATCGTCCCACCGTGCTTCAGCCACATCTATGCCTAGGCGGGATAGGAGGGGAAGCGACGAAGGATTAATACACTTCGGCATGAAATTGATGCGGCTATTAAAAAATATTAGACTTTCCAATTTATGCATATTGCCTATGGCATCCATCAAAGCTTCATGTCTGCTCTCATTGATCAGTTTTCCCCCTAAAACAATATCGAGGAACCTCAACTCGGTTAGATTGCTCAACTCTTCAAAATCATGTTGAGAAAAATGATTCACACCCAGAATGCTCAACTCTTCTAGGGACACCAGCCCGGCCACCTGCACCTTTGTGTCTGAGTTAACAGATAGGCGCATCAACTTTCTTAGCTGCAAAACACTCGACGGCAATTCTTTTATTCCAGTACATCTTACGTCAAGTGTTTGCAAAAACTGCAACTTGCCTATTTCTGATGGTAAATGATCGATACCTGTATTATTTAGCCCAAGGTATCGCAGATGCAATAAATTCCCGAGATACCTAAGATCAATCTTATCCTGTCTTCCACCACCAACTTTGCAGCCTTCTAAGTCCAGTACCCGTAAAAATTTAAATGACGAAAGAGACGGCATCAGATTAACACCAGGCTCAAAGAGGGAAACAGACCTCACTTGTGACATGCTCATGGTACCAAGCTGAGGGGTGCTGAGCTCTGTCATGCTAGTGTTTTGGAGGGATAACCTGCGAACCTTGCTTTGCAAATCATATGTGCTTCGCCTAACACCATCCAATATAGTAGCAAAGTTTTCTTCACTTGACAATGAGCATATGAGATCAAGCACCATATCATGCACACGGCAAGCACGTGCCTTCTCTTCACAACGACCAATGTCTACCGGCATGATCATACTTCTATTTACAAGCTCATTGAAATAACTCTCACCAATCTCAAATAGGCTTGTTTCTTGTTTTCCGGGATGGATGAATCCTTCGGCTATCCACCTCCAAATCAATCTCTCTCTCTCAATCTCATAGTCTTCCGGAAATATGCTGAGATATAATAAGCAAGCCTTCAGATGAGAAGGCAGATCATAATAGCTGAACGATAATATCCTCTTCATGTCCTCCACACCACCACCTTCAGCAAGTCCACGCCCAATAGATTTGCGCAAATGATACCATTGATCCTTTGACTTTATCTCGTGGTTACTAGCCAAAAGACTAGCTATTGCAATGATGGCTAATGGTACGCCACCACATTTCTTTAATATGTCTCTGGATACTTCTTGCAACTGATCAGGACATCCCGTCTCGCTATGAAATATTCTTGTATAAAAGAGCCTTTGGGAGTCTTTATCAGAAAGAGGTTTCATTGTATGAATCATGTGATGATTGGAAGAGCGACATGCTTCAGCGACACTGACGTTGCGGGTTGTTGTGATTACTTGACTGTTGAGACTGTTTTCAGGGAAAGCACACTTGATAACTCCCCATGCTTTTTCATCCCATATATCATCAATTATGATGACATACCTATGTAAATTTTTGGGGGAGTTAGTCAACAAATCAATCAAGATACAACTAAGCTTCTCAAAAGAAAATATATAAGGAAACCAGTTAAATGACGAGGTACCTCGGTGAAAAGGGACTACAGCAAACTCTATTATAATTCATTACCAGCAAAATTTTAATAAGACATACGGACAAACAAGCACAAATTAAAAAAGAAGCAGGGTTTTGTTAAAAATATGAAATAATCTATAATAGAAAAGGTAAGAGAAGACACTTCAAATATGCTACCTGTTGACTTGCACTAGCTATTTGATCTCTGCTCGGAAAAAGTACAAGCATTGCGTGATACATACCTCTTGTCCTGAAGGAATTTACGGAGTTCGTCGATGAGTAGCCTTTCATCCCTTGTGTTATAAGTGTCTTTAAACTTTTCCTTGTCCAGCTCATACAGCATGTCCTTTAAAATTTTCTTCATGTCAGGGTTCCGAGACACTGGAACAAAAGCCCCACAGTCAAATTGCACCTTGATCTTATCATATACCGCTTTGGCAAGCGTTGTCTTGCCCAATCCACCAAATCCAACAATAGATGTTGTCTTCAGTTGCAGCTTGGACCCCTCGTCACCTTCTGTCATCCTTTGTATTAGCTCGTCTCTTGCCTCTTCGACACCAACAAGCTGTGTGACATCTTTGTACATATCTATCAATCGAGGATCAATGTTAGCACCAAAACGGGTGCTAAGCATCTCGAGCTTGTACCTATTATGTTGCTCAGCCAACTCCTTGGCGAGGTCCGAGCTTCTTGGATGGCATCGGAGATCTGATGAAGTGCCTTGCCTTTGGTGAACAATCTGGTGGTTTTCTTAAGGAGCTTCTTCACTCTGTTCTTCAGGTTGGTGGGCTCACTGTCACGGCCCTCCTCCGCACGCACTATGAAGCTGTCGACGATGTCCTCCATGTCGTAGGATAGGTCCTTCACCTTACCTGCCCATATCCTGACCTCTGGGTCAAGCTGGTCAGGCAGCACCTCAGCCACCTTAAGGAGGGTGGCGCGCATCAGCTCCAGCTCGGTATGAACAGACTTGATGCTTTTCTTCGTACGCTTCTCTAGATTGAGTTCATCGACAAGCAGTTTGCCAAGCTTGTCGAGGAGCGGGCTCATCGCTCCCGCCGTGACCTCCATAGCTCCACCTTTCTTTCGCTGTCTACTCGATTAGGTGGTGTTTGTGTGTTTTGGGCAGAAAGCTGGTGGCGCCGCGCCGGCCCGTGAGTGGTATGTAGCACACACTAGGAAAGCAACTTGCGAGATGTTCGTCTCAATGAGAGAGCACATGGATGGAGTGGAGAACTAGTGATATGATGACCATGCACTCGGATGCGGCATCGAGTGTCGTGTCCGTGCTAGAAAAATGGCCTCGGATGTCACCACAAGATGCCTCCAACTAGTAGATAGTTTAGCAATCGCGTCCGGGGTTGCAAAGCCAGTCGGAGATAGCGCCTGAGGGTCGTCATTCCAGAGGCTAATTAAATTCCATACCCTTTCCACTAGGTTGTGTTTGTGTTTGCTAGCTGCAATAATGTTTTCTTTTCTCATATTATATTCAACCCTCTGCCATTGATTATTATTGTAGGTAGTTATGGTCCCTAATTTGGTGTTAACAGCTGGGCGTGTTAGGTTCATTAGCTAGCTTCATAACTGACCTACCGTGTTGGTTCTTGTTAAATTATATGTATGTTTGTTTAGATCAATTTGTGGGTATAATGGCGATATATCAGTGTTGAACAGCTTGCCCGTATCCAATTATGCAAGATTGCTTATGACTAAGCAATTATTGAAGGTTGCTGTAGCTTCTAAAATATTGTAGATCGTGAGACGCCACCTACTAGTAGCTGCGCCTCATGGCAGATAAGTTACAAAATATATGTGAACGTCACCGTATACGACTGATGAGGCAGATAAGTTACAAAATATATGTGAACGTCACCGTGTACGACTGATGAGGCAGATAAGTTACAAAATATATGTGAACGTCACCGTATACGACTGAAAGATCATATTAATTAGCATCTAGGATATCAGATCATATATTGATTGAGATTTGATGCCTTTCTCACGTGTTTCTCTAGGTTAAATTCACCAACAAACAGTTCGCCAAGCTTGCCGAGAGGTGCGCTCATCCTCCCTGCCGCGACCTCTATAGCTCCACCTCTCTTTCGCTGTCTACTGAACTACGTGGTGCTAGTGTGTTTTAGGCAGAAAGCTGGTGGCGCCGAGCCAGCCCGTGAGGTTGTTACGTAGCACCTTGCGAAATGTTTGTGTTGACGAGATGACTCCCGGTCAGCAGGTGTAGGCATCCCGGGTCGGGGTCCGAGGTGCTGAAGGAGACTCGGGGAACGAAGCCAAGCGTCCGCGGGACTTTATCCAACTACCGCAAGAGTATCGAAGAATGTGTGGTAGAAGCTTGTATTGATCTCTGTTCATACGGGGTGCCAACTTGCCCTTATATAGGCAAAACCGGCTTACAAGTGTAAATACATCGCTACCCCTCTAAAGGTTACAATCTCCCCCTGGCTCGTGTCACCGTACATTTGGCCGAACTCGTATTCTCCACCTCGCCGCTACCTACTACATGCGCCGGTATATCCGTAGATTCCCTTCACCGGTAAGGCTCGCCTCCGCCCTTGCCGTCCTTTACCCCCGGCGGCGTCGTCCGTATCCGGTGGTCTTGCCTCGCCTTCCTCCTCGCTCCGGCCGAGTCGCCCTCTTACCTCGTCCACGGGGGCCGACTTGCTTCTCGCCTCGGCGGTTAAGTCGTCCGACCGAGATGGCTCCCCGTTGGCTCGAACTCACCTAAAGACCTCTGCATAACACCTTACGTTAATCGTGACACGAATAGAGAATAGGGGGTACCTCGTCCTGGTGCCTCATCCGGACTTCCCCAACAGTTTGTCTCAATCGAGAGCACGTACATGCATGGAGTAGTGAACTACTCTCTTCGTCCAATAATGTAAGGCACGTACGGATCCCAAGATTTACAATTAGGTCTATAATATTTTAGTTATATAATACAAAAGTGATATTGTTGGAAAGTACTTTCGAAAACGAATCTAATGATACCGTTTTTGTGTCACATAACCAAAATATTATAGATCTCATTATAAATCTTGGGACGTATACGTGCCTTACATTGTTGGACGGAGGGAGTAGTGATATGGCTGGTTGGGTTCGTCGGTTTAGATGCGACGACCTTGGGACGGGCTGGCTTCGGATGCGGCTTCCAGTGTCGTGTTCGTGCTAGAAAAATGGCCTCGGATGCCATCACAAGAGGCCTCCAACTAGTTGATAGTTTAGCAATGAGAAACGCTACACGCCGGCATCCCGATTCGTAGCTCCCGTCAGCCCAGTGCTGAGCCGTCCGATCCAGACTAATCATCTAATGGTGTTTACTTAACCTATATAATCCCCTGATAGCTAGTTAGGGTTTCTCTATCTCCTATTTTTCCCTGCCGCCGCCATCCATCTCTCATCTCTCACCACTGCCGCCACCCGCTTCTTGCCGTCGCCGCCACGACCTCGAAGAAGACTCCGTTGAGCGCCTCTCGTCCTTCGCCCTGTCGAGGCCCTCTTCATGGCAACCACCTAGACCGGAAGCCGCTGACTGTGTGCCGCCTGTGCCCGGACAAGTGATGTACCGTGGTTTCATCGGCGCCATTGAAGCCGCGCCTCAACTGCATCGACGAGTCCATCGGCCGCGGCTCAATGCGAAGCCACCTTCAACTTCTGGATCCAGGCGCGTTTTCTTCGGCTCATCAAGATGGATGGGTCTCACACCTTGCAGAACCAATACGACTCGCTCGACGTCCACGTTGGCCACTGCTTCTCCATCCTCGTCGACACCGACCAAAAGCCCGACGACTACTACATGGTACCCCAACATTGTTTCCACGAGCCTTCTTCCGCTGATGTCATCGTCAGCAGCAAAGACTCGGCAAGCATCTGCTGCAGCTTCTCCATTAGTTGTTGATGGAAACGAATGATTGTTGTGCATGAGAAATGAATGATGGTTGTACATGAAACAAACTATTGTTGTGTGGAAAACAAGATACTCGGATGAATGAAACATAAATAAATTAGCTCGGCAAACGTCTGCTGCAGTGCATCTTCTCCATTAGTTGTTGATGGAAACGAATTATTGTTATACATGAAATAAATTATTGTTGTACGAGAAATAAAATACCCAGATGAATGAAACATAAACACATTAGTCCGGATGAACAAACATTAGTTGTTGTATGGGTTTGACAAATTTGTTGTACAAGTTTGAGTAAAATATTTCCGTCTCGCCACGCAAATGTTCCACATTTCCATAACAGAAGGAATCCATGATGCCGAAAATCCAGCGATTTGAATCATAAATTTTCCAAAAATTCAGGATTGTGTTGTATACATTCCAGTGTTGTATTGGTTCGAAATTTTTTGTTACGCAAGGTTTAGTAAAACGTTTCCCTCTCGCTATACAAATGTTTCCATGTTGTATTAGCAGAAAGAGTCCACGCTACGTATTGCATACATATATTTGTCTATGTTTCATATTATCACTATAATTGTTTTCTATAGTCACTAAAATTATTTTCCGTAAATTTAGCTAATCATGTTTATTGCTAATCTTATCATCATATCCAAGAGCTGTAACCTACTATGTCGATGGAATGTTAATATCGGTAATGCCGATTTGTAGCTCTCGCTTTTAGCAATTCCGTTTTTTTAAGAATCTCGATCAATGGAGTAATTGGCTACCCTAGCATGCATGCACATTCCAAATCTCGATCGCTGCGTCATGTCAGGTGAGCGCACTGCGTGCACGTACATGCGTCTCAGAAAGTCCTCAACTCAGCAGAGTCCTAGCTAGTCTCCGTACATGCCTTCACGTGAGCTGGACTCTTGGTCAGCAACAATTACATACCATGGACACGTATATACATTACATTTTTTAAAAGTTCTATTTCTTTCGATCTTTATATCTAGAAATTCATACACAGTCTAAAAACTGTCAATATTACTATGTTGCTAGAAAAGAAACAAGGACCCTTAAACTTACATCCGAAGATATATCGGTGAACTATAATGAAGCGTCGCCCAAACATCGATAGGTTCGCCAGTTGTTAGGACAAAGAGCTCCCTTGTCATATTCTTCATTTGCTTGCTCCCCTGGATTATATTTTTTTGGAACTCCAATTTCTACAAGAGTGCCTAAGATCGTAGCAAATCTTCACACTATAGATGACCTGATGCCACTTCTAGGTTTTTTTTATCTTTGCTCGTAAAGTTGCACGCTCCATGTTGTCCATATTAGCATCCGGGTGCCCATGCAAGAGGTCGCTCGAGCGAGGTGACTTCAGCATCGCTTCAGCTCCCTCAGTCACAGCCACGGCAGCACTAACTCCTTGGGCAACAAGCATCAAATGGAACTCTGCCGAGCTTATTGCTTCCATCATGAAGTCCTGGCCATCATCGTTGTCAAGGATTGCCGCCATCACATCCTTGGTGGGGTTTGTTGCCGCTATGGTAGGCACGGCCTCAGCCTCGGCTGTGGCCTGAGCAACCACGGCTGCGTCAGCTTGCGCGCTCGTTTGCCCTGCACATGTAGCAGACATGGCACATGCGATAGCCTCGCCTGTCTATCCCACACCCACCCGCGGTAGGCACAGCCGCTGCGGCAGCCGTGCCAGCCTGTCCCGCACCTGTGCCAAACACGGCAGCGTCAAAGAAGGTCGTTGCAGGTATGACATGCGTGACAACATGATGTCTTAGGAACGGCTTAGGCTTGTGCATAAGCTAGCTGTCCAGATAAGCCCTGTATAAGCCCCTGTGAAAATAAGCTCTAAAAATAAGCTTTGTCTATTAGGAATAGCTTATGAATTTGAGCTTAACATATATGGTAAAGAGTGTAAAGTCTACAATACCCTTGACTAGTAACAAGCATTCCATTTGGCTCTTTTCTGATTGCAATTACCAGATCATACACACATCAATTGACAAGATTTGCTCCCATTCATAAAATTAGCTATATGCAAACTAGTGTTTGGGAACAAAATGTGCTAGCTATGTGCAACAATGATTGCAAGCTCGGGAATCCCCCGCCCTCGCTGCTGGAGCTCACCGTGGCCGACGGCGCTGGACCCCCTTTGGCCTTGCCTCGCTTCCCTTTGGCCTTGCAGATCTAGGCGGAGGGAGAGAGATGGACGGAGGCGGCAGGGGAGGGGGCTCGGGCGGCCGGGGAGGGCGGGAGTGAGAGGGAGGTCGGCGGCCGCGGGCGCGGACGGCCGCCGTGCGAGCTCGGCCGCCTGCGAGGGGACGCCATGCGGAGCTCGGCTGCAGCGGGGGGAGGACGCGCGGAGCTCGGCCGCCACGTGGCGAGGGCGCAGAGCTCGACCTCCATGGCGAGGGTGGCGGCGGAGGGAGAGGGGAGGGCGGCGGCCACCGGCACGGGGAGGACAGGGCGTTGGGGAGGAGCGAGGGTTGCGGGTTTGGGGGATAGAACTCGAGTGGCAGTTTTTCCATAAATGTTTTTAAACTTTAGAGGCAAAGAGCTGGTTACAATAAGTGGAGAGGTGGAGAAGCTCGGGAAGCCTCAAATTTGAGGCTTCCTGGTACCAACGGGAATTGAGAATAGCTTAAAAATTAAACCCTAACTCATTTGCCTCTTAGGAATGGCTTATAGGGGGCCATAGTGCCACGACAGCCTAGCAGGAGGTGTCACCCCCAAGCAAGGCCTTGCCAAGATGCATGACAGTGCACCCTACCGCATCTACTGTTGTTGTGGCTACCATTCCAACGGCAGCAACAACCTCCCTGGCCGTGGTAGCACCAGAACTACCATGGTAGTGTGTTTGGCGATGTCGTCACTTGCCGCCGGCTCCCGTGCCGACCCAGTTTGCTCACCAAGTGTAACCGCAGAGAGTTTGCCGGCATTGTTTGACTCTGAGTTGTCGGTCGCATCATCCCCAGGAGCGACACCATTCTTTTGACGCTTAGACCCTCAATCACCCATATTGCCATCACCATCGCCATCCATTATATCATCCTCATCCAGCCAATCATCGTCGTCCATGTTACCATCTCGTCCCCCTTAGTCGGTTCAACTACAAAGTAAATGTCATATACCTTCCGATCAATCATAATTTCCATACTATGTTTACGGATGAGCTCTGCGTCCAACACGGCCACCTGGAGTCAGACAATATTATGGCGGTGAGTGAAGACCATATCCACTACTACAAAAACGATTTAACGGGACACCCCTGTACAGACGGATTTTTGAAATCGTCTGTACAAATAGTATTACAGACGGTTCCAAAAGAAAACCGTCTGAGAAAATGAGTACAAGCGGTTCCCAACAAGTGGGACGCTACAGTACAGACGGTTCCAAACTAGAACTGTCTGTATAAATAGCATAGACGGGTCCAAACTGGAACCGTCTGTACAAATCAAACAGTACAGACGGTTCTAAGTTCGAAACCGTCTGTACAAATCTGTGAACAGTACAGACGGTTCTAAACTTGGACTCGTCTGTACAAATCAAACAGTACAGACGGTTCTAAGTTTCGAACCGTCTGTAAACAGTACAGACGGTTCTAAACTTGGAACTGTCTGTACAAATGGAACAGTACAGACGGTTCAAAGTTTGAACCGTCTATACAAATCTAATAGTACAGACGGTTCTAAACTAGAACCGTCTGTACAAATAGATAAGCAAGGCTAGTTGATAGGCTACTGCCGCGATAGCAAAAACTACAGATTTCCTTGCTGCGGTAGGAAAGTGGCAACGTTGGGGAGGGAGTTTGACAGCTCCGATTGTCGGACGGTTTTCACGGCTGTGAGTGGGAGGCCAAACTCTACGTCTCCACAAATTTTGAGCCAATTCCGAGAAAGTCGACGAAACGACTAGTGGAAATCCCGGCCCGAAATTGAAGATTTTGAAAACGGCACCTCGACGAAAGTGCTCGACAGAAGCTGGGATCAAGATGGAAAGCAAGTCCTCGGCTCAAGCTAACTAGGGAAATAAGAATCACACAATTCGGAGTCCGGGTGTAGGAGATATGCTCTCCGCAAAATCAAAAAAAGTAACGGAAAAACTTCCGGAGCGAAAAAGTCCTACTTAGAAGCCGAATTTTGAGGGTCAAGATGCGTACAGGTGTATACACGTGTAGAATTTTCGGATCCGCCTCGTCGTTAGCTTCGATTTGAGTGGTCATGGACTGCCGCCAACTAAACGCCGGCCTCGGTGGTCCGGAAGGAACCCCTTTGGGATTCGACCGGGGAGGAGCTGGAACAGGAGCTACGACCGATCTAGGCCAGGTCAAACGATACGAAACAGAGATGGTGATTTACCCAGGTTCAGGCCACCGTTGAGGTGTAAAACCCTAGTCCTGCTTTGGTGTGTGTATTAATGCTTTAGAGATTACAGAGGTCGTCCTTGGATCGATTCCAGGGAGCTTTGATCTTCTTGCCTTAGCTAGGTCGAGAAGAGCTTTGTGTAAAAAAAATCTCACCCTTTGCATGGCCTCAGCTCTCCCCTTATATACCTGGGGGTTTACCACAGTGACCGAAGGGCATTAAATGCAGCAGGCATGCTGCTTACGTGGGGGGCGTGGGCACGCCACGCCGGCCGCCGAAAGCTGCTGCGGAAGGGATGTTTTGCTGACAAGCCATCCTTGGGAATCGGGTCTTCATGATGGGTTGAAACACGTTGGAGAAGACTTAACAGGCAAACATCCTGCCACGGCACCAACCACCCGGGTCCCACGGACCCAAGGGATGAACCTGGGCGCGCCGTACCGTGCCCGAAAGTCATAAAGTATGTCAGATGATAACTGACAGGCCTTATCACGTCGGTGGACGCCCGCGTTGGGCCTGGAGTAGGCACGCCTGCTGACAGGCATTAAATGCGCCGGACAGGCCTTAAATGCGCCCGATGGGACACGTGGAAAGGGCCCGCCAGGGCCCTTTGGAGGGCACCACGGAACCCCCGCCACGTGTACTGGTCGACGGACCCACGAGGACTGCTCGGGGAAGGGCCCCCGAGGGGTGCTCGGGGCGCCTCGCCACGTGGCACCGTGGGAGGAACAAGAGGCGCTCGGGGTTCCCGAGCTCGGGTACCCCCGAGCCCACAACTTCGCCAGCTCGCTGCACGTGGGCCACTTGACAAAACCAAAAAGGGGCCAAGCGGACACAGTGCTCGAGCCCTCGAGCGCATATACTTGATTCTCACGCCCTTGGGCGAAGTGGCATCAAGTTTGGCCCTTGGCCAATGACTTAGGGAACCCTAGTTCCCGTACCGCCGACATGGACCTAAAACGGACTCCGTATGAGAAAGTTACGGCCGTTTTACTAAAACCTCTCAAACTAGGGTTGGATCTGGACTCTAAAACTAGCATTCGGTGCTACATTACAGACGGCTCCAATTTGAAACCGTCTGTACAAATAGCACAGATGGGTCCAAATTGGAGCCGTCTGTACAAATCTAACAGTACAGACGATTCTAAATTTGGAACCGTATATACAATTTGTACAGACGGTTCCAAATTTAGAACTGTCGGCGGGATGGGGCCCAGGGTCCCCCGAACCGCTGGCGGAGGCCAATCAGATGCCGTGGAGCGAGACACGTGGCGGCCGAATCGGTGTGGTCATAGGCCCCGCCCCGGCTGTCAAGTGAATCCGGCGGTCAAGTCTAAGTGCTCGGGGGCCTTCCTCGGGCATCGCATCCGCGCGAGTAACCAGAAAAGGCCTCGGGCTCCCGAGAGTTTAAGGCCCAGGAATCAAGGGAGCGCTCGGGGCCCCTTACCCGAGCGCCCGGCGTCCCGGCGTCTCGGGAGGTTTGGGGCCCAGGGGAGTGCTCGGGATGTCCCCCCGAGCACTCCTCCTGGAGCTCCCCCCCGTAAGGGGCCCCGAGCGGCCCTCCAACAAGTGCTCCCCGAGCGCTCGAGGTCGCCCGGGGGCAGCCTGAGATAGCTGGCGCCCCTCCCAGTTGAAGGAGCTGCTCGGAACCGAAGTGCTCGGGGTTTGTCGAGTCCCCCCGTGGGGCCCTCCTCTGGGCACGTTATCGAGCGGGCTAGCTTCTCCAACAAGCCTCAGCCCTGGCAGAGGCATTTAATACCCGTCATTCCGACAAGAAACCCTAAGCCCTGTGAGGGCATGATGATGGTCAGGCCGGGCCCCACCCGCTCAGGCGAAAGCCCCGTTGGTTATCGCCCTCTGCCGAGAGGTGGGCCCGACTGACAGGTCTGTTGACCGACCGGGCGCGCCGCACCGCACGCCCCTGTCGCTGTCAACCTTTTTACCCCTTGGGACGCGTCGCCGCGCGCTCCGTTGCGCGGGTTTGGTCGCTGACGCTCGGGGCCCAGGAGCGGGTGTCTCACCAACTCTGTCAGAAGAAGCCCGGTAAGTCTCCGTTCGTGGGACCCGCCGGGCATAAAGGTGTCAGAGTCACTATTCTAAGACACAGCGGGAAGACGTCCGGCACGGGAGTCCGCGCTGTGCATTAAGTGTAAGGCATGGGCAGCCCTGTAGTGCCCACGTCTTCAGCAGTGCTGGTACGCAGTGCTCTAAGGCCATTGTGGTAAACCCCCGGGTATATAAGGGGAGTGCCGAGGCCATGCAAAGGGTTGGATCTTTTCTTAAGTTAGACCATTGCTAGGAAGGAAGAAGGGCTTGGAACATCGGAGCTCCCCAGGGTCAAGTGTTCTTGCAATCTCTGTAATCTTCCGAAGATCAATACACACACACAAAAGCAGGACGTAGGGTTTTACACCTCCGAGGTGGCCTGAACCTGGGTAAATCTTTGCGTCTCCTGCATTAGATCCACCTCTCCGAAAATCATAACCGGCTCACAAGAGAATTCCTACTGCGCCCCCAGGCCGAATCCCAAAGGGGTCCAACCGGACCACCGCTAGAGGCGTCTCTACGCCGACAGCTGGTGCGCCAGGTAGGGGGCACTTAGGGTTTTTCGAGCCTACCTCCATGGCGGATTCTCGCCTGCTTTCCGGGGAGGAGAGGTTGGATTTGTCCTTGTCCTCATCTCATTCGGACCCCCCCAGTCGGGGAGGGCGCCGCAACGAGACCGGTGGTGCGTCGGTGGTCGCTGCTGCTCTGCCGCAGCCACGGCCGCGGGCCCCTGGGTCCGCCGCCGAGTCTTCTCCGCCGCCGCCTCGTCGCCGGCTAGACTTCAACGAGTCTGGGGAAGTGAGCGCGCTGCAGGCGGCGCAGCTCCTCCTTTGGCATCCTCCTGTCCAGGTGGAAGGTGCGTCCTCCGTGGGCCCATGGCTCCAGGACGTCGCCAACTTGGTCGACACCGCCCGCCGTCAAGCGGCGGCCAGGAGCTCCCACACCTCGTCGAGGCGTGGGGGCGCCCGCGCCGGCCCCTCCGCGGTCTCGCCGCTAGTGCCGCCGCATCTACAACGCGGATTAGCCGGTGGCCGGCGCGGTAGATCTCCCCCCTCGATTGCTTCTCCCGCCCGGGGGGACGGCCAGGATCTTCGCCACCGCCTTGGCAGGCGGAGGGAAGATGAGGATGCGCGCACCACCATCGAGCGTCAGCGCGAGCGTGATAGGGAGGACGAGGGCCAATCCTCCTCCGGCCCTATCCCCGACCGCGCGCGCTCTCCGGTGCACCACCGCATCCAGCAAGGTGGGAAGACCGGTACCCCCCTTTACGGGACGGGTTGCCAGGCCTTCACTATCGAACTTCGTCGCGTCAACTGGCCAGGGCAAGTTTCGGCCAGAGCTGCCGCAGAAGTACGATGGATCTTTCCATCCTGAAGAGTTCCTCCAGATCTACCCCACCGCGGTGCAGGCCGCTGGAGGCGACGAGAAGGTCATGGCCAACTGGCTCCCGATGGCCCTGAAGGGCTCGGCCCGGTCCTGGCTCATGAACCTTCCCCCAGGTTCTGTCACGTCCTGGGAGGACCTCTGCCACCAGTTCGTGGCGAACTTCCAGGGCACCTTCGAACGCCTTGGCACGGAGAGCGATCTCCACGCTCTCCGGCAGCGAAAAGGGGAGACGTTGCGGCACTTCATCCAGCTGTTCAGCGAGGTGCGCAACACCATCCCCAAGATATCTGCTCAGGCCGTCATCGTCGCCTTCCGACAGGGAGTCCGCGATGAGAAGATGCTTGAGAAGCTGGGCACTCGGGACATCCAGTCCACCGCGGACTTGTTCGCTGTCGCGGACAAGTGCGCTAAGGCGGCTGAAGCCCGTGCTTGGCACGACCCGTGCCCTGACCAATCAGCGGTCGACGACGCCGGCCCTTCTCGCCCCGCTGGGAAGCGGGACAAGAAGGGCAAAAAGTGTAAGTCCGAGCCCGTCGCGGCGGTGGAGGCCAAGCCTCGTAAGCCCCCTCGCGGTGGGGCAAACGGCGGCAAGAAGCCACCCCGAGCTCCCCAGCAGAGCTCGGGCCTGTGGTGCCCTATCCACGAGACCGACCGGCACGACCTCTCCGAGTGCCGGACGGTCAAGTTCCTCGCTGAGAGGAACAAGAAGCAGCGGGGGGAGCGCCGCGGCGAGAGCGGCGATAATCCCGGCGGACAAGAGGAAGACCTCGGCTTCCAGGAGCCGTAGGCGGTGGCATGCATCAGTGGGGGCACCTTCACGCCGACCTCACACCGTCAGTTCAAGCTCTTGGCGCGTGAGGTGTGCTCGGCAACCCCGAGCGCCGATGCATCCCGAGCGCTCAAGTGGTCGGGGTCCCCGATCACTTTCGACCACTCGGACCACCCCGAGAACATCTCGGGCGTGGGCCGCTTCCCGCTCGTGGTCTCCCCCACCATCTGCAACATAAAGGTAACCCGCATGCTGATCGACAGGGGCGCAGGGCTTAACCTCCTGTCCCCCGAGGTGTTTGGCAAAATGCAGGTACCCCGGGGGGATCTGAAGCCCACGCTGCCATTCTATGGCGTCTTCCCCGGCCTCACCATGCCTTTGGGCCAGGTGTCCTTATGGTCACCTTCGGTACCAAGGGCAACCACCGGACCGAAAACATCATCTTTGATGTCTCCGAGTTTGAGCTCCCCTACAACGGCATCCTGGGGCTAAGGCTGGACACGAGCCGAGCCGAGCCGGCTCGCGGCTCGGCTCGCACCAGCTCGCGAAAAGACGAGCCGAGCCAAGCTCGGCTCGTGTCCTGCTACGAGCCGAAATTTGGGCTCGGCTCGGGCTCGTTGCCGGCTCGAGCCGGCTCGTATGAGCTCGTGAGCCGGCCAACCGCCTGCCCTTAAATCCCCCCGATCGTTTTGCCCGCAGGCCAACCGCCCAACCCCACGCCTCGTCGCCGTCTAGGGTTAGGCTCGGCCTCGCCTGCCGGACCGCCGCCGCCGCTCGCCCGCTCCTCCTCTCCCTCGACAACCGTCCGCACCACTCCTCCCCCTCCACAGCTACCGCCGCTGCCGCTCCTTCCCCTGGCCGAGCCGCCCCGCTCATCTCCTTCCTCGGCCGGTTGCCGCGGCCAGCGGCTCCATCCCCAACCGCGCCGGGCTCGGCCTCACCGAACCGCCGTCGCTACCGCGCTCCTCCCCTCCCGCTCCTCCGGTCCTCCCGCTCCAGTGCCTCCATAGCCGCACCGTGCCGCTGCTCCTTCCCCTAGCCGAGCCGCGCCGCTCCTCCGGTCCTCCCTGTCGTGCTGCTGCCACTCGTCCTCAGCTGCGCCGCCTGCGCTTCTTCGCCGGACAGCCACCACTGCCACCGAAGCACCACCCGGATCAGCCCACAGGTCCTCTTCTCCCCTTCTTGTATGTCTTTTTGCATATTCAAATTTTTGCATAGAAATCCATGAAGGTTTCTAATTACTATGTGCTGTGGTGTTGAACTTAGTGATGGCTAACTCCTTTTTAAATAGAGTTCTAATCTTCTGTTCATTAGCAAGAAAGAAACTAGGTCATAGCAATCGTGTAACCTTTTTTTTTGTGTAGGTTTCTCGTCAGATCCGCTTGGAAATACTTCACATGCCTTGAATTTTCACCAACGGGAGTAAAATATTTGATTCGGTAGTAGATTTTCCCAGCTTTATTTGCGTCGTCATATGATCCATGGACAGGCTTATTTCATGATTTCATCATCTAGGTTATGATTTTGTATATGTTTGAGAGGGATGGATCTTCTTTCCCCTTTGGACTCTGCGTTTTAGCCCTAGAACTGTACTCACTTGGTGAGTTGGTGATTGCTTTGGTTTTAGGAGTGCAAGGTTAGTTGGAACGTGCACATTGCACATGACTATCAGTAGCATATTTTCAAACCTGTATGGGATTTGTCCTTTCAGGTATGAGAAGAAAGTATACGATCTCTCTTGCAATGCGTGATATATAATGTTCTGATGTCGTATGAGGCTGTTTTCGATCTATTCTAGTCGGATGGGACTTTGTAGGTCAAGTCAAGATAAATTATGTCTGTTCAGGTTTTTGTGTCTTGAATTCATATTAGTGGTTGCTCTTTTAGCAAAAATCATATTCAAATTTTTTAATACAACAAGTCCAAACGAGTCTATGCATCAATATTATTATCTAATATTATTTCGATATCTTATGGATGTTTGAATCTCCCATATGCTTAACGGCATGCATCATTTTGGCAGCATCTTGGTGTTGGTCTAGCTGAAAAAGTAGGCACATGGACCCGGAGCGGCAACGACCTAGTGAGGCATCGCGGGCACTCACGCATGGAGGAAAGAGGGGCAGCCATGTTGTGCACGCCACGAAGGCCAGTGCAACGCGTCTACCTAGCGATTCACCTTTTGACACAACAACGTCTCCTACCCCACGGATGGTAGAGCTATTTTTTTGCTTCTTTGTATGTGATTACGATGTTATCTTTTATCTTTTATTTTTAATTTCTAGCCGATGTAATATGATTACAATGTTTGATTTTATTGTTTATTTCCAATTGTTGTAATATGATTATGATATAAGGCAATTGTTGTAATATGATTACGATATAAGGCAATTGCTACAATATGATTACGATATTTGCTTTTATCTTTTATTTTTAATTTTCAATTGTTGTAATATGATTACGATATAAGTTAATTGTTGTAATATGATTACGATGTTTGTTTTTTTTAATTTCCAGCCGATGTATGAGCAGGATGAAGAAGAAAATTCATATGATAGAAATGACACCATGTCTGAAGAGGGCATGGGAGATGCTTATGCTCCAGAGGTAGAGGGAAAATATATTGATGTTTCTGATGATGGGAATTCCGGAGAAGTTAATTGTTCAGTACCGGCAAGAGGAAGAAAACGACAAAGAGGGGTGAAGGTTAGGCCAAAGTTTGCCGTTCAGGTTCAGTCGAGCAGTAAGCAGACTTCAGATGTTTGGAACTTTTTTGAGAAGGTCCCATTGCCATCCACGAAGGAGAAAGGTGTGATGATACTGAAAGCCCGGTGTTTGTTCTGCAAGAAATTGTACTCATACACATGAGGAGGTTGTACTTCTCATCTTGGGAGGCACAAGAGGGTATGCGTGACATACAAGAACGTGATGGCAAAGAAGGGTAATCAAGCTCTTCTGAATTTTGCTCCATCAAGTGCAGGTGATTCTGGGATTCCTGTTGTGCATTCTCCTAGTGAGTATAGTCATGAGCAAACGCAAAATTACTTGCTAAGATGATCATAGTTCATGAGTATCCATTTAGAATGGTAGAGCACACATGGTTCAACATCTTAATGAAATACTTAAATCCTTCTTATCAGTTTATTGGTAGAAAAACCATAAGAAGTGAATGTCTCAAGGTTTTTGAATCTGAGAGAGAAATACTTATGAAGAGCCTTAAAGGTGTAGAAAGCATAGCTTTAACCACTGATTTATGGACATCCAACCAAACACTATCCTATATGTGTTTAGTTGCACATTATGTTGATAAAGATTGGAATATGCAATGCCGTGTGCTGAATTTTATTGAGTTAGACCCTCCGCATACTGGTCATGTGATATCTCAAGCTATATTTGAGTGTGTGACTGCATGGAAGATCGAGGACAAGATCATCTCAATTACTCTAGATAATGCATCCAACAATGATGTAGCCGTCCGGGCTTTGAAGGCTAAGTTTGCTGCTAGAGGCTCACATTGTTTCGTTGCAAAATATTTTCATGTTCGTTGTTGTGCTCATATCATTAATTTGGTAGTGAATGATGGGATAACAAGTATATCACATTTGATAACCAATGTCAGAGAATCTGTGAAGTATATAAAGAAGTCTCCATCTCGCTTGCACAAGTTTGTTGAAATTTGCAGATCTCTTGCATTGACCATTGGAGAAGGATTAAAACTTGATGTGTCCACGAGGTGGAATTCCACATATTATATGTTAAAAACATGCATTGCTTACAAGGAAGCATTAGTGTCATATGCTGATTCAGATGCAAACTATAGATGGAAGCCTACATGGGAGGAATGGGCAATGTTTCAAACTATTCAACCAATACTTGCATCTTTGGCAGAAGTCACTACTGCGTTTTCAGCTTCCACATATCCCACTTCCAATATCTTTTATCCTCACATTATCAATGTCAAAATTGCATTAAGAGCTGCTTGTGCTTCTAGTAATGAGCATTTGAAGACTATGGGCACTGCAATAATGGAAAAGTTTAACAAGTATTGGGAGGAAAAGAATAATGTCATGGTGATTGCAACTATTCTTGACCCAAGGTACAAGCTTAAATATATTGAGTGGGGTTTTAAGAAGATTTATGAACCGCAGAAGGCTATGGTTGAGTATGAGGATGTCAAGAATGAATTAGAGAAGCTATATGAGAAGTATGAGATGGATCATAGACATGAGAAGACGGCTTTTCAAAAATCTAGTGTATCATCATCTTCCATTGTGGATACAAGTAGCTCTTTACCCTCTAGCTCAAGTGAGTTTCAGTCTTTCTTGTTTTCATCTTCTATGGAGCCATCAAAGAGCGAGCTTCTCATATATCTAGATGAGAAGAATGAGAGTTTGGCAAACAAATGTTTTAATTTGCTTGAGTGGTGGAAGTTGAATGCACATAGATACCCAGTAGTGTCAAAGATGGCAAAGAACTTCTTGACTATACCAGTTACCTCCGTGTCTTCAGAGTCCACTTTTAGCACCGGGGGTAGAGTTCTAGATGACTATCGGAGTTCTCTACGGTCGGCTATGGTGGAGGCATTGGTGTGTGCTTCTAGCTGGATTAGAGGTGCACATAATGACAAGAAAGTTGTTATGTCAATGGTATGTTTATTAGTATTATAATTTATTTTATATTATTATTGTTATCTTTTATCTATATCATGTATAACTCGATTAATATGAATTTATTTAGGAAGAAGATGATGAGGATGATGTCGAGCTCATTCCATTTCCACAAAGCATTATGGAGAGCAACTAGTACGTGCTATAATGGTACTACTACGAAGTTGACATATAGAATGTTTGAAATATAAAATGCATATAATTGATGTATCATTCTTTTATTTGACATGTAGGATTAACTTGTTCCATCTCTTCGATTTGGATTTTGGAAGAATAGAGAACGAAGAATAAGAATAGAGCTTCATATTGATGGTCGCATGACAGGATGTCATTTTATGTTTTTGGATGTTGAATTATTCGTGTTGAGACTTGAGAGTTTGAGACTTTATATTTGATAACTTATTGGACACGGACTTGGTAGTTGGTGCATGTTTGAATGTTATTGTTGACAACTTGAGACTTATTCATATATTGATTGCATCACTTTTTATGTTCTATGTGCTTGTTTATTGTATAATTGTTCAATATATGTATGTGGATTGTCAGTTTTTTAGTAAAGGTCATGCCCAAATTTTTTTATGCAACGAGCCCAAACGAGCCTCCGAGCGGCTCGCGAGCATTTTGGCTCGGCTCGCCGAGCTTTACGAGCCGAGGAGGAGGCTCAGGCTCGGCTCATTGCACCTCCGAGCCGAGCCGAGCCTGAGCCGAGCCTCGCCGGGCCCGAGCCGAGCTACGAGCCTCGAGTTTTATGTCCAGCCTTACCTGGGGCGTCCAGCGCTCGCCAAGTTCATGATGGCGTGCCATTATGCTTACCTGACGATCAAGATGCCGGGCCCCAACGGCACCATCACCGTGCCGGCCGACATCCAGGGCTCCGTCGCCTGCGCCGAGCAACTCTTCTCCAAGGTTGCCGCTGCCATCGACGACGTCTCCGAGCTCCCCGAGTCCTCGGGTCCGCCCCCGACCAAGGCCAGAGTCGCTGCCGATGACTCCGTCCCTGTGAAGGAGGTGGTCCTTGGAGAAGACGCGTCCAAGACCGTCAAGATCGGCGGCCGCCTGGCCGCCAAATAGGAAGGCGCGCTCATCGCTTTCCTCCGGGCAAACGCCGACGTGTTTGCATGGCAACCGTCCGACATGCCCGGGGTCCCTAGGGAAGTGACTGAGCACCGCCTCGCCGTGCGTCCCGACGCTCGGCCGATTCGGCAGAAGGTGCGCCGTCAAGCACCAGAACGGCAGGAGTTCGTCCGGGATGAAGTCGGCAGGCTCCTCGCAGCCGGCTTCATCCGGGAGGTCCTCCACCCCGAGTGGCTCGCCAACCCCAGTTGTCGTGCCCAAAGCCAACGGCAAGCTGAGGATGTGCGTGGACTACACGGACCTCAACAAGGCTTGTCCGAAAGACCCTTTTCCTTTACCTCGCATTGATCAGATAGTAGATTCCACCGCAGGGTGTGATCTTCTCTGTTTTTTAGATGCCTACTCTGGTTATCACCAGATTAGTATGGCTGTAAAGGATGAGGAAAAAACTTCATTTACAACCCCTGCGGGGACGTTTTGTTATGTCCGCATGCCTTTTGGGTTGAAAAAACGCTGGCCCGACCTATCAGCGAGCCATGCGTATTACTTTGCAGTCGCAGCTAGGTCGCAACGTCGAGGCCTACATCGACGACCTCGTCGTCAAGTCAAGACGCGAGGAGACGCTCATCGAGGATCTCGCCGAGACCTTCAACAGTCTCCGCGGTACTCGCATGAAGCTGAACCCCGAGAAGTGCATCTTCGGGGTTCCATCCGGCAAGCTTCTCGGTTTCTTGGTCTCAAGCCGAGGCATAGAAGCCAACCCCGAGAAGATCCGGGCCATCGACCAGATGCGCCCGCCGGCTCGTCTCAAGGACGTGCAGCGCCTAACGGGCTGCATGGCCGCCTTGGGGCGGTTCATCTCCAAGCTCGGGGAGCGGGGTCTCCCCTTGTTCAAGCTTCTCAAGAATCGGGCCACTTCGAGTGGACCCCAGAAGCCGAGCAGGCCCTCGAGGGCCTCAAGAAGTACCTCACCTCGCCTCCGGTCTTGGTGGCACCTAGACCCGAGGAGCCCTTGCTCCTCTACCTCTCGGTGACACCCCGGGTGGTGAGCGCCGTCCTCGTCGTCGAGCGGGAAGTCGGGTCCGAGCTCCCGCATCCCCCGACCAGGCGAAGGCTCTCGGGCCCCCTGCTTCCGAGTGGCGACCCCGAGCAGCCAGCAGGAGCCCCCGAGAACGAGCTCCCGAGCGAAGTCTCGGGGAAGCGGGCAGAGCTCTCGGGTCCGAGTCCCCGAGCGGCAATGTTCCCGAAGAAGACCTTGAGCCCCATCCTCCGAGCGAACCCGAGCAAACCGCCTTGCTCGGGGACGAAGTCAATCGCTCGGGGGCTGGGCCCGAGGAGCCTTCTACCCGGGTGCGCGTCCAGCAGCATCCCGTGTACTTCATCAGTGAAGTATTGCGCGACGCCAAGACGCGTTACCCTCAAGCACAGAAGCTACTCTACGCGGTGCTCGTCGCATCGAGAAAGCTTCGGCACTATTTCCAAGCGCACGAGGTCTCGGTGGTTACAGCCTACCCCCTCGAGCGCATCCTCCGCAACCGGGAGGCCACTGGACGAGTTGTCGAGTGGGCCATTGAGCTCGGGGAGTTCAATCTGCGCTTCGTCAGCAACCATGCGGTCAAAAGCAGAGCTCTGGCCGACTTTGTCGCCGAGTGGACGCCGGTGCCCGAAGACGAAAGCGAGCAGCTCTCCGCCAACCCGGGACCAGGAGGAACCGAGCACTGGACTCTGCATTTCGACGGTTCCCTCACGCTCAAGGGCGCGGGGGCTGGAGTGGTTCTCACCTCCCCGACGGGTGAGACACTCCAGTACGTCGTGCAGTTGCTCTTCCGCGCCACCAACAACATGGCAGAGTATGAAGGCCTCCTTGCAGGGTTGCGCGCAGCCGCATCCCTCGGGATCCGCCGTTTACTCGTCAAAGGCGACTCCCAGTTAGTCGTCAATCAGGTGTCGAAGGAGTACCAATGCTCGGACCCTCAAATGTCGGCGTACCTGAGCGAAGTCAGGAGGTTGGAGCGGCGCTTCGATGGGCTGGAGCTCCAGCACATCCCTCGCCGCTACAACGACGTCGCCGACACTCTATCGCGACTGGCCTCCTCTCGGGAGCCGGTCCCGGCTGGGACCTTTGAAGAAAGGCTCTCTCGGCCGTCCGTCGAGGCCGCCGACCAAGACGAAGGGGGAACCTCGCGCCAAGGCGAGTCTACCCAGGCGGCGCCTTCAGTGGGAGATCCTCCCGTCAGGCTGCTGCCGGGTGAGCACCTCGTGCTCGCCACCTGTTCTCAGGACACCTCCTGGATCTCCGAGATCCGAGGATACCTGAAAGAAAACTTCCTTCCCGAAGACGAAGCCGTTGCGGAAAGAATCGCGCGGCAAGCAAAAAGGTACGCGCTCGTAGATGGGGACCTCTACCGGCGTGGTACCAACGGCATTCTCATGAAATGCATCTCCCGGGAAGAAGGCCGCGACGTGCTCGCGGACATCCACGAGGGCGAGTGCGGTAGCCATGCATCGTCTCGCACGCTGGTCGGTAAAGCCTTTCGGCAAGGATTTTACTGGCCGACAGCCCTCGAGGACGCCTTTGAGCTGGTTCGACGCTGCGAGGCGTGTCAATTCCACGCCAAGCAGATACATCAGCCCGCTCAGGCACTCCACACCATCCCCCTCTCGTGGCCTTTCGCGGTCTGGGGGCTGGATATCTTAGGGCCCGTTCCCCCGAGCAGTCGGGGGCTACGAGTACCTCTACGTCGCCATCGACAAGTTCACCAAGTGGACGGAAGCTGAGCCGGTCGTCAAGATCAATAAGCAGTCAGCGATCAAGTTCATCCGAGGCATCATGAGCCGGTTCGGGGTGCCTAACCGCATCATCACCGACAACGGCACTCAGTTCACGAGCGATGCCTTCCTCGAGTACTGCCAAGCCCTCGGGACAGAAATTTGCTTCGCCTCTGTCGCGCACCCCCGGGCCAATGGACAGGTCGAGCGTGCTAACGCTCAGGTCCTCCGGGGGCTCAAGACGAGATCTTTCGACAGGCTCAAGAAGTGCGGCGCTGGCTGGATAGAAGAGCTCCCTGCCGTCCTTTGGTCGATCCGGACGTCCCCCAGTCGGGCGACCGGCGAAACCCCTTTCTTCCTCGTTTATGGGGCAGAAGCAGTCCTTCCCTCCGAGCTCGCTTTCCGGTCCCCTCGGGTCGCGGCGTACTCGGAGGAAGATCAAGGTCAGCGCAGGCTCGAAGACGTCAACTTCCTTGAAGAGCATAGGTGCCGAGCTGCCCTCCGCGCCGCCAGATACCAGCAAAGCCTCCGGCGCTATCATCAGCGCCGTGTCAAGCCGCGGTCGCTCGAAGTCGGGGACTTGGTGCTTCGCCGCGTCCAGACGCGGGAAGGGAAGAACAAGCTCTCCCCCATGTGGGAGGGCCCCTACCGAGTGACCAGAGTTACCCGGCCAGGCTCGGTGAGGCTGGCTGCCGAGGACGGGATGCCGCTGCCCAACGCCTGGAACATCGAGCTCCTGCGCAAGTTTTTCCCCGTGAATGCCCCGGGTAAGTTTTTGCTTTTTAGGGTCAGCTCCCCGAGTGCCAAAAGTGAGTCACGGGAAGTTCCGGGTCCGTCACCCAAGCCCTGGCTGCTCGGCCTGGTTCCTTAACCCCGAGCACCGGTCCGGCCAAAGGTCACCCGAGTATCCCACGCGCTCGCGCCCGCACTCGGGGGCTCCCTTGTATCCCAAGCTATTTGAATAGCATTATTATCAATATAAAGATGCATTTTCCCTTTTAAGAATCCCCTGTGCAATGTCAAATTTCTCTATTCAATACCAATATCCCCTCGCTAGCTAGCAAAAGAGTCATTTTTCCGCGCGGGTACCGGGATCCCAAGTCCCCCACGGTGCAAGTAGGTCCCACCTGTCCGGGTACGAGCAGTCGAGCTAATCTGATGTCTGTTCGCGGGCCGTAAGACGCTCGGGTGGTTAGCTGTACCCCGAGCACACCCGAGTCAGGGCAAATAAGCCCCTGACCACTCGTGCTCCGATGGTTAGCAACCCCGAGCGCTACCCAGCTTCATGTCATTCGGGTAGCCTCACTCCTCGTGCTCGGGACAGGTCGGCAGATTCGAAAACCCGTGGTATTCGAGCTTAAATTTGTGAAAGAAAAGTTATGCAAGTTGTGGTATTCGAACCTGAGACCAAACCAAAGCAAGCCAAGTCTCTCCAACGCTTCAGTTAGACAAGCAATTGATGTAAGTTGGCAGCTTCATTCGTTTATAACTGATCTCTGTGATAGACAACAGACAACTTCCAAATTAGAACGAAATTATTTTTCAATTACAATTTAATATATGTCAGCTAAATACAAATTCAATTACAAAATAATTTCATATATTTTAGTACGTTTGTAATTTAATATATTTTTAAATCGTAGATCCGATCTTGTTGTTTGCACACATACGTGGACACATCATCATCAGGCGATTACATAGTGGTTCTAGTGGGTCTGAACGGCTTAAAGTGTTTTTGGTGGTGGGACTAGACAGCTAAACATACATGATCATGGGTTCAAAAATGAGTTAGAGAGGTGATGGATGGGACTGGGACGCCACATATGGTTCTGGTGGGACCGAATGGCTAAATATACATGGTCATGGGACAGGACAACTGAGATAGGGGTTGGTGCGCCAGATGATTGAGAAAGATGATAGTGGGTCTAGACGAGTCACATAGGTATTAGTGGTGGGTTCGGATGAGTAACAAAGGTGATAGGTGGGTTTGGACGAGTTAGAGAGGTGATGGTGGGCCCGAATGAATCAGAGAGGGTCTCGACAAGTCAGAGAGGTGATGGTGGGTCTGGACAAGTCAGAAATGTTATGGTGGGTCCGGACGAGTCAGAGAAGTTATGGTGAGTCTCAACGAGCTAGAGAAGTTATCATGGCTCATATATGTATTTGTAGGCCTGGATAGCTAAGAGAGGTATTGGTGTAGGTCGGAATAGCATGTTTCATAGAATATTTATACATATGAATGTGGATCCAACTCCTTCGTTCTAAATATAGGGTCATAGAGTCACGTAGAACATCTTCAATGGTCTCTTCAAATTTATCTCCCTATATATCTAGATATAGAGAGCTCTCCAAAGAATCTGCCTCTTCATATTTTCTTCCACTCCCATGGAACAAGAACAGAGTCTCTAATTTTGCCTCCCCATATTTCAGCACGACGCGTGGCACAAGAACAGAGCCTGCTCGAGCAAACGCTGGAGCTAGTGCGAGAAATCGAGCAGAGCACCCACCTTGCTGGTCGCAGAAGGCGAGGAGGAGGACGATGTGCGGGTGGCGGACGCGGAGGAGCGTCTCGAGCTCCCGGTGGAACACGCGGTGGAGGCGCTCACTACTGCGATGTACCTCGACGGCGGCGGAGAGGCGCGCGAGGTACACGGTGTTGAACCCGCCCTCACCGACCACAGCCGAGGTGAACTGCCCCATCAGCCGCCGCACGGCGCCGACCCCTTTCCCTTCGATCACCCCGGCACCGGTGTCCCCCTTCTCGTCAACCTCCCAGTCGCCGGCCGCCGCATTGGCCCCTCAGCAGGCCCGACTCCTGAGCACGGACGAAGGCCGGAGGGGAGGGGGTCACTGTCGACCGGGGTACGTCGGGTCCTCCAGGCTCGAGCAGCGGTGGATTTGGGCGCGACGTGCCCAAGGAAGCTCCTCGGGGGGGATCTGGCCGTGTCGCCTCCTCGGGGGCAGATCTGGCGACGTCTTGCCCAAGCAGCTTTGGGGAGGGCGATGGCGGGATCCGTGTGCGCGAGATGGCCACGACGCGAGAGGACGACGGTGCGGGATGGAGAGAGTGAACGTGGGGGAGGGGAAGAATGGGCGGGAGGGCGAGGGCGATCGCGCGGGAGGCGAGGGCGATGGCGAGCACCCAGGAGTAGGGAGCCCGGGGGGCGTTTTTGGGGTCGCTAGATTTCGAGAGTAGGATGGAGACTGTTGGAGCTTGTTTGGGGGTACGTTTTGCTAAATTTGACTATGGAGAGTAGGATGGAGAGCAGGATGGAGAGCTCCTTGTAGTTGCTCTTACACTATACTATACATGAATATTTTGGGAAATGAATATGGGACGAAGAACAACATCATCTCGAGCTTGATTAGCGCGTGGTGATCTGGCTAGGCAGGCCACCTGAGCGCTATAGCTCCATGCAAGTGCTGCAGGCCAGCCTGCTAGCTACATGATGAATTGCATGGTGGACGGACAGAGCGATATTGGTGAGGTTCAATCCGATGATGGGGATTTATGCCGTCGTGCATGTCCTTAATTTCTTGCAAGGTTAGACCAGCCGGCATGCATGTCCTTAATTTATTGTTATATAGGTCATTGTTCTTCGAAATGAATATAGACTGTTTTTACGTGAGAATCACCTCAGGCTTCTTCTGTATTTATCTTTATATAACTCAGAAGATTACAGGTTGTTAGAATTACAACTACCAGCCTGCTGATTACATCCTATTCTATAAAAACGGTTGAAAGCTAAACATCTCCAGAACCTGCACGTCTGCGCGTCTCGCCTCCGCCGGCCGCACGACCTCTCCAGAACCTGCACGTCGTCTCCGCCGGTCGCACGGCGTCTGCAGAACCTGCACGTCGCCTCCGCCGACGGCCGTCTCCGGAACCTGCACGCGTCGTCTCCACATACTGGTCAATCAGCGAGATAATTACTCAGATACACATGCCAGCCATCAGCATATGTCCCAAGACAAATGAACCAATCAGAGTTGTATCAAAACCAGTGATGGATCATAGTGGTCAATCAGCGAGATAATTACTCAGATACACATGCCAGCCATCAGCATATGTCCCAAGACAAATGAACCGATCAGAGTTGTATCAAAACCAGTGATGGATCATAGCAGAGGTGGATCATAGCAGAAGTGCCTCCATCTCATTTGTAAAAATTCTGAAGATATCACCCTGCAGTTGCCTTAAATCTGCCTGCACTTGTTTTGGCAAGACTGAAAGTATCGAGGATATCTCATTCAGTTTGCTGGTGTGAGAGTTCAAAACAATCAGCTGATCAGGATTGCTCTTTGTGCTGCCTTCAAGGAGTGCTTCGAGATCACTTGTCCCTTAAGCTGTGGTAGCATGTTTGAATAAATTAAACTTTGTGACAGCTTAAAATTTTCTGGAATCTACTACATATAGAACAATTTCAGGTTCATTCTTTTTTTTTGAATGAGAGCTTTTGCATCAAATCCATTTGACATTCAGAGCAACTACATGCATACATACAATTTTTTTTTAAAAAAAACAGATTTCTTGGCGACAGAGATGAAGCACACCATATTACCACAAAATCCAGGTTCACTTTTGAGTTATAAAAGCATGCACCAGTCCATCTTACATGCTCAGTAGATGAGATTTTTTTAACCTATCCAAAAACACCAAAAATATTTGTACTTCAAGTTCACGTGGAATACTGTTATGCTGATATGACTGAAATGGAAAATCTATCAGACACAAGGCCTAGAGTTTACATCTGCTAACCGGAATTCGCCCAACGAAATGGCCATTGCGGACATCCGAACTATTTCTTACACGCATCAACCAATCACAAGGGGATTCACCTAATTGCTGCTTGGAGCCGTCGGCGGCCTTCACCAGCGAGCCGCAGCCAAATTTACTTCCAGGTAATTCCTAGGATTTAATCATGAATTATCTCCAAGCTATTCTCAACTTCCCCACAATCTTCCCAAAATGAACGGGATTGTGAGGTGTCCCATGGTTTGATTCGCAAAGAAGATAAGGGGGCTGTTACTCACATGGCGGCGAAGAAGGCGAGCCACTTGAGGAAGGAGCTGCCGAAGCCAAGGCCGCCTCCGAGGACGAGCGCATGGTTGGCGAGCTTGCGCGCCGCTACGCCCAGCTCCCGCAGGTCCGACTCGATCAGCGCCCGCGCCGCCGCCCGCCGGGCCCGTTTTCAGCTTCAAGTACGACGCCATCGTCTTCCGCGTTGCCGAGCGCGAGACCTCACAAATCACAAACCCCTCCAGCTCCGGCAGAAGGAGATAAAGCGGGAGGGCTCGACGTGTTGCAACCGCTCCGTCACCAGCGTCGAGTCCGCTAGGGCTTCGCGGCGGCGCGGTAAGAGAGGGAGACGGCGAAGGACAACCGAGGGGTCGGAGACGATGGCCGCCGGGGTAACTTAGAAATTTAGCTCAAGCAACAAAAAAACAGGCTGCAGCAGCTTCCCTATTCGCTTCCCCATCGCATCCCGTTCTCCACATGCCATCCCTCGTTCCCCATTTCTAGCAAACGCATTTGGTTCTGCAAATTCCCAACCGGCGGCCGCGGAGAGCTCCCTACCGCCACGGCCGCGGCCATCTCCGACCCGCTCGAGCAGATTCCTACCCTTCTCTCGTCTCGTCCGTCGTGTCCAAACCCCAAACCCTCGCGCGGAGCAACCCCGGCGACGGCGATGGATCTCCGCCGTTCGCCGCGCTCGACGTCGGGCGGTGTCGAGCCCAAGATCCGCCAGGTCGGCTTCTTCACCCCCGACGCTTCAGCCCCCTCCGAGCCCCCCGCCGCCGCGGCGGGCGGCGGCAACGCTGCCCGCAGCCGGGCCCGGCTGCCGGGTCACCGTCGGACCTCTCCCCGGGCTTGCTCTCCCCCGTCATGATCCCGCCTCCGCGCCATGCCGACCACGTCTCCCCCGACGCCCTCCTCGCCTCCTCGGCGCCTCAGCCTTCCTCCATGCGCTTCGACGCCGCGTCTGAGCTCAAGTCGCTGGAAGAAGTACGCTTCCTGATTCAAGTCGTTTGATAGTTTGTCTAATTTGCAGATGAAGTACGCTTCATGATTCAAGTAGCTGGAAGAAAAGGCAGGGATGGCTGAGAGCATGGATTTGAAGCGAAGATGCTTGGTGCTTGCGTGTGATGATGATTTTGGTGCGTGCTTGTCAAGCTGATATAATGTGCAGTACTCGGTGTTGTGTGGAATTAGTATTCGGTAGAATTTCCTGTGTCCTTGCATTCTTGACTTTGCAAGGCCAAGCTGCGAGATTCCCATTTGTTTTTGTTCTGAACTTGTGTTGTCAGATGTAAGAGATTGTGTTGGGGGAAGGGTCCCCGCGCTACCCGAACTGACGGGCTTCCCCCCCGCGCAATGTCAAGACCCCCCCTCCCCGAGTCAACACGTTCTACCCCGCGTCCGCTAACCCCGTTGGCATCTCCATTGGCATCAAGGCCACGTCCTGTCCCGGCGAGCGTCCAGGTCACGTCATGTCCCGGCAAGCGTCCAGGTCACGTCCTGCCCCGACGAGCGTCCAGGTCACGTCCTGTCCCGACGAGCGTCGAGGCTACGCTTCGCCCCCTCGCCAAGGGTAACACGTCGTCAAGGACCACCCCAACGTCCGACGTCGCCGAGGGTTACGTCGACATCGTCAAGGTCCGCGTCGACGTCGTCAGAGGCCACCGCGACGCTCTCAAAGATGCCTCCAGAGATGCTAAAGAATATTCCCTAAATATGCCCGGGAATATTCTTTCAATATCCTCTAAGGATGGTCAAATGACTATAATGCCCTTGTAGATTCCCTCTCTTGTAAGGGCAAAATTGTAATCTTCTATTTTTCATTTTCAAACCCTATAAATACCCCCCCAGGGGGTAGAGAAAAGGAGGCCCACTTTCATTTTCCCCCTTTTGAGCTCTGTATTTCGTGCCCTAATACAAATAGTGATTTCCGTTACCGACTGTCTCGCGTGCATTACTTCTCGCTCGTTTGTCCCCGGCACGCCCGGCAGTCGCTGTAGCCGACCGGGGGTGCCACAAATACATTGTCTAGGCCCATACCTACGACAGTTGGCGCCGACCGTGGGGGCTTCGAGCGAAAAGCCATGGCGCCGAAGAAGAAGAGCACAGCCAGGACGATCGCACCCCCGCACACCTAACCCGACGCGTCAGGCAAGGACGAACAACACGGCCGTCGCCGCGGAGCTGGGCGACGCCCGCGTCAGCAACTCGTCGGCAGCTAACCTTCGAGCCGAGTGCGCGCCAGCCGAGGTCCGCGCGGCGGGACTCCCCACAGCCGCGATCAACGCGACGAACTCAGAAGCACGCATCGAGACGGAGGCTGAGACCTTGAGGCGCGAGGCTGACGAGCTCAGGGGGGAGCTCGTTAGGGCAAAGGCTGAGGCCCTCCAGGCCCTCCAAGCTTCAAACAATGCTCGCGCCGAGGCAGGCCTGCTTCGCGCTGAGCGTGACGCCGCGCGAACCGCGGCGGCTCCCCCGCCGGTCCCCGAAGCAGCCGAGGCCGCGGCAGTACGGCGCTGCCTGGACGAAACCCTAGCTGAAGCGCGAGAGCAAACCCGACGTAACACCCTTGCCGCCGAGGAGGTCATGCAGGAAGTAGCAGAAGCCCAAGCGCGCGCCAGGCTGCCATCCCCATTGGGGGCGCAGGAGGCCGCCGCCCTCCGTCAAGCCATGGCCGACAGCCGCGCAAGAGCGGTTCCTTCCCCACCTGCGTGCGCCGAAGAAGCCGCAGCCTTGCGGCATCAGTTGGAGGCTAGCCGAGAGATGGCCGCGGCATCCCTCTACGGCGCGAGGGAAGGCCCCAGCTACCAGCCCTTCTATCACTCCATTGCGCAGCCAGGCGGGCAGGTCCCGGCCTCGCCGCATCGGCCGACGGAGCTCTACCCTGCATGGGTCCCCGCACCTCCGCTGCGCCCGGAGCTTCGCCACCCGGGATGGGTAGCCGGACGGCCCACCGACGTCGCCCCGCACCAACTCGAGATCAGAGCCGGCCAGCCGTCGTCAAACGCCCCAGGCCTCACCGACGTGTACAACCCGCTGAGCCCAGGGCTAGCAGCGACGCCATGGCCGAGCAAGTACCGAGCGCCCAGCATCGCCAGCTTTGACGGGAACTCCGATGCCGTCGAGTTCCTCAGGGTGTATGAGACCGCTGTTTCCTCAGCAGGAGGCAACGAAGCGATCATGGCCAAGGGGTTACTGCTAGTGCTCTCCGGTCTGGCTAGGAAATGGTATCTCGGGCTGGCTCCTCGCTCGATGTACTCATGGGAACAGCTCCGCCACAAGCTCACTAGCCACTTCATTGCCCACCGGAACAAGGAAGTCACCTCCTCGGACTTGTTCTCCCTCAAGCAGGCCCCCGACGAGTCGATACGGGACTTCACGCAACGCTTTGCTCAGGTGCAATGCCAGATCCCGGACATCACCGACAAGAGCGTGTGCGAGGCTGCCCGCCACGCGATCTATAACCCCGACTTGGCAGCAAAGCTCGACAGGAAAGAGCCCAAGTCAGTTGCGGAGCTGTACGAGATTATGCGAACCTACTCCAAGTCCGAGGACGGGAAAACCCGTAGGCAGGCAGAGGCACAGGCGCTTGCCGCCTGGACCGGGCCGAAAGCAGAAACTTACGACCGGCGCGCCAGGAGGCTGAAGGACGTATACCACGTGGAAGGGGAAGAGCGTCGCCCCGCTAAGCAGGCACGCAGCAGCGACCAGGGCCGCGAGCCGGGCCGTCCCGGGCAGGAATCCCGTGGTCACGGGTCGGGCCGTCCCGAGCAGGACTCCCGCAGCCAGGCTTACCCGCACGGAGGCCGCGGTCAAGGCCAGGGCAGCGGGAATAACTTCGGACGCGGAAGGGGTAGCAACAACGAAGACGGAGGACGAAAGGCCGGCGGGGACAATCGAGTATTCTGCGAGCTCCACGGCTGGACCTTCCACACCACCGCGAGGTGTGACCTAGTCGCCGCAGCCCGTGCGATCAAACAGCACGGGCTGGCCGCAAGGACCGACGCCCCGCGACACGATCGCGTGGCAGCTCAAGAACGCCAGGCCTTGCCACCCCCGCCGCCGCTTCCACTCCTTGGGGAGCCACCAAAGCAAGTCGATGACCCGCGGCGCCGCATCGTGCACGCCATCACTGGCGGCCATGCCCACACGTTCCCGTCCAAGCGACAGCGTCGGGCGTACACCCGACAGGTGCACCACATCAACTCGTCGCCACCCACTGAGCTGCCTCCATGGGTCGGTGCCACGGTGACCTTCGGCCCCGAGGATGCCGCGGGGATCAGCCTCCCCCATCACGACGCCCTCGTCATCTCGGCGGTCATAAACGACTGTGAAGTGCGTCGTGTCTTCATCGACGGAGGAAGCTCGGCGGACATCCTGTTCGCATCTACCCTCGCAGAGATGGGGATACCACGGGCAAGCCTCGCCCCCGCTGGCATCCCGCTCCTTGGCTTCGGAGGTGAGCCGGTCCCAGGGCTCGGGAAGATTGAGCTCCCGGTGGAGTTCGGGGAAGGGGAGTGCAAGCGTCAAGAGAGTATTGTCTTCGACGTGGTCGATCTCCCCTACCAGTACAAACGTCATCCTCGGCCGGGTCACGCTGAACAAGTTCGGCGCCATCCCACACCATGCTTTCCTCTGCATGAAGATTCCGTCCCCCAGCGGTGTCATTACCGTCCGAGGCGATCAAGACTTATCTCGCAAAATCGACAGCGACATCCAGGCGGCTATTCGCTACGTCCACACCGTTCACGATGAGGCCGAAGGCACGAAGGCCACCCCAGCGGCTGCCGACCCCCCCGACATCCGGATGGTGGGTCCCTAAGCCCAAGCCCGACGGCGAGACACGCGCTGTGCCGCTGTCGGAGGAAGACCCTGTCAAGACAGTGCTCGTCGGGGCGGACCTCGACCCAAGGTCGCCGAGGCTCTGCTCGGCGCACTCCGGGGCGACCGCGACCTCTTCGCGTGGGAGCACGAAGACCTCCCTGGCGTGCCCAGGGAGATTGTTGAGCACCGGCTGTACGTCAAGCCAGATGCGCGCCCGGTGAAACAGAAGCTCCGGAGAATGTGTGTAGAACGTCAAGCCGCGGCCCGTGAGCAGGTTGACAAGCTCCATAAGGCCGGGGTCATCCGCGAGGTCATGTACCCGGACTGGCTCGCCAACCCCGTCCTCGTCAAGAAGGCCAATGGGAAGTGGCGCATGTGCGTTGACTACACCAACCTCAGCCGCGCATGTCCGAAGGACAACTTTCCACTCCCACGGATCGACCAGTAGTTGATGCCACCTCGGGATGTGAGCTCATGAGTTTCTTGGACGCATACTCTGGTACCACCAGGTGTGGATGGCCAAAGAAGACGAGGAGAAGACGAGCTTCATCACGCCCTCTGGAACGTTCTGTTACGTCCGGATGGCCTTCGGACTCAAGAACGCTGGCGCAACCTTCGCACGGCTCATTTGCAAGGCCCTCGCGCCTCAGATAGGGCGAAACGTTGAGGCCTACGTTGATGACATTGTCGTCAAAAGCGCCCTCGCAGATACCCACGCCACTGACTTGCGGGAGACGTTCGACAACCTCAAGAAGGCGGGTATGAAGCTCAACCCGGAGAAGTGCGTGTTCGGGGTCCAAGCGGGGAAGCTCCTTGGCTTCCTTGTGTCAGCAAGGGGTATCGAGGCCAACCCAGCAAAAATACAGGCCGTGCTTGACATGCGACCGCCGGAAAATGTTAAGGAGGTGCAAAAACTGACAGGGCGTCTCGCCGCATTGGGGAGGTTCATCTCTCGCTCGGCTGAAAAAGGACTCCCGTTCTTCAAGACGCTGCGCGGATCCTCCAGCTTTTGAGTGGACGAGTGAAAGCCAAGCTGCCTTGGAAGATCTGAAGACGTACCTCGCCTCGCCGCCCCTGCTGCAGAGCCCTTGTCCCGGGGAGGCATTGTTGCTCTACCTCGCAGCCACCCCGACGGCGGTGAGCGCCGTCCTCGCCGAAGAAAAAGACAAGACCCAACATCCCGTCTACTACGTGTCTGAGGCGCTGCAGGGAGCGAAGGTGCGGTACACCGAACTGGAGAAGCTCGTGTATGCGCTCCTCATGGCGTCAAGGAAGCTGCGACACTACTTCCTTGCCCATTCGGTCCGAGTACCGTCGGCCTTCCCCATCGGCGAGATGCTTCGCAACAAGGAAGCGTCCGGGCGCGTTGGCAAGTGGTCGCCCGAGCTTGCCCCTTTCTCCATCGAGTTTGTGCCAAGGACAGCAATCAAGTCCCAGGTGTTGGCGGACTTCCTGGCAGAATGGGCCCCGTCAGGGCACACCGCGCTCCCAAACCCATCAGATCCGTTGTGGACGATCTACGTCGATGGCTCGTGGTGCCCGGAAGGCGCTGGCGCTGGAGCAGTCCTCGAGTCCCCGGAGGGCAACGTCACCTCTTACAGCGCACGCCTCGAGTTCCAAACCACTAACAACGGGGCGGAGTACGAGGCGCTCCTCCTCGGTCTTCGAAAGGCGTGCGCCTCGGGCGTGCGGAGGATGGTCGTCAAGAGCGACTCGCAGCTCGTCACCGGTCATGTCGATAAAAGCTACCAGGCTAAGGACCCCGAGATGATCAAGTACTTGGCTCTGGCTCGAGCCATGGAGAAGCACTTCACCGGCATCACCGTTCGCAGCATCCCGCGCGCTGCAAACACCGACGCCGACAGCCTCGCAAGAGCCGCAAGCACGAATGCCGAAATCCCCCAAGGGGCTTTCTATGAAGTAATCTCGGAGCCCGCCACAAGGGGGCTCCCCGAGGTGTGCCTCATTGGCGAGCAAGACTGGAGGGCCCCGGTCCTGAGTTACCTCTCAGACGAGACGGAGCCCGCCGACCCCGTCGAGGCACGGAGGCTCAAGAGTCGGGTCCGGGGCTTCGTCATCCACGACAACGCTCTCTACAAGCGCGGGGTCTGCGCACCCTATCTCCGGTGCGTCTCCAAGGAGGAGGGACTCGAGCTGGGTCCGCGAAATCCACCAAGGGCTGTGTGGGTCGCACCTCGCCCCCCGAGCCTTGATATCTAAGGCATTCCGTCAAGGGTTCTATTGGCCCACCGCCCATCGCGACGCCCAAAACCTCGTCAGAACATGCCCCGCGTGCAATGGATGGGGCGAGGCACGAAGCTCCCTGCGAACGAGCTGCAACCCATCCCACCGTCGTGGCCGCTGGCCCGCTGGGGCGTTGACCTCGTCGGCCCATTCGGGTCAAGGAGTCGCGGATACAAGTTCGTTGTCGTCGCCGTCGACTACTTCTCCAAGTGGATTGAGGCCGAGCCCTTAGCCAAGATAACGTCGGCAGCCGTGCAGAGGTTCATATGGAAGAATCTCATTTGCCGCTTCGGCGTCCCAAGGGAACTCACCGTCGACAACGGGACTCAGTTTGACGCGACTCCCTTCCGAAAGTTCTGCATCGGCCTCGGCATCAACTTATGCTTCGCCTCTGTGGCCAATCCAAAGGCGAATGGCGCGGTCGAGCGGGCCAACGGGGATAGTCCTTTCGGGCCTCCGTAAACGTCTCTTCGACTGCCCAAGGGTCTCTGGGCTGACGAGCTCCCTAGCGTCTTGTGGTCCACCCGCACGGCGGCCAGTCGGGCCACCGGCCTCACTCCCTTCAAGTTATTATATGGAGAGGAGGCGGTGACCCCCGAAGAAATCAAGATCGGGTCCCTGCGCACCACCACGGCCGTCGACGGAGATTCCCAAGAGGTATCCCTCGAAACGCTGGACGCCGTCTGGCAGGAGGCCGCCCTCAACATCGATCGGTATCAGGCCACCATGGCAAAGGCGTACAACAAAACCGTCCGCCCTCGACCCATCCACGTCGGCGACCTCGTGCTCAAGAAGAAGGCGAACCCAGAAGCAGACGGCAAGCTGAGCTCGAAGTGGGAAGGACCGTACGAGGTGGTTCGCCGCCACCGTCCGGGAGCGTTCCGCCTGGCAACCCTCGACGGGGGCGAGCTGAAGCACAGCTGGAACGCTGATAATCTCCGTAAGTACTATGTATAAGCCATAGCCCCTCTAGGGGTAGCCGCTGCGTCGGCATCTTTTGCAGTTTTTTGAAGTAGTACGGCGAGGGTAAGGACCGCTGCGACGGTCTCCGCCCCCGCTCGGTCATTCACTTATGTTGAAGTCAGCGCGCCATTGTCGCCGCTTTTTGTAATCGGCCTTAGCGCCCCCAGGATGCTAAGCCTTGGTGGAAAACTCAAAACGGCAGCACTGCTCCGCAAGGTAAAAGGATCTAACATCTCCGTCCGGGATAGTGTCCCTTCCCTCCGGGGTCGCGCGACGAAAGCTCCCCGCGATGTCAAGCCCCCTCCATCCGGGATAGAGTGTCCCTTCCCTCCGGGGTCGCGCGACGAAAGCTCCCCGCGATGTCGAGCCCCCTCCATCCGGGATAGAGTGTCCTTCCCTCCGGGGTCGCGCGACGAAAGCTCCCCGCGATGTCGAGCCCCCTCCGTCCGGGATAGAGTGTCCCGTCCCTCCGGGGTCGCGCGACGAAAGCTCCCCGCGATGTCGAGCCCCCTCCGTCCGGGATAGAGTGTCCCGTCCCTCCGGGTCGCGCGACGAAAGCTCCCCGCGATGTCGAGCCCCCTCCGTCCGGGATAGAGTGTCCCGTCCCTCCGGGGTCGCGCGACGAAAGCTCCCCGCGATGTCGAGCCCCCTCCGTCCGGGATAGAGTGTCCCCTCCCTCTGGGGTCGCGCGACGAAAGCTCCCCGTGATGTCGAGCCCCCTCCGTCCGGGATAGAGTGTCCCTTCCCTCCGGGGTCGCGCGATGAAAGCTCCCCGCGATGTCGAGCCCCCTCCGTCCGGGATAGGGTGTCCCTTCCCTCCGGGGTCGCGTGACGAAAGCGTCCGGGTAAGGCAGGAACATTCTTGTGCACACTCTAAGTATATTTGAACAAGGAACGAGCACGGTGCTACGTACCCAATGACGTGTTTATTTCTTTGTTATTTCATTCTACAATCGCTCTCAAGCACGCCATCGAGCGCTTAATGTTTTTGGATGGGAGGAGGTACAGCACCGCCCTCTCACACACCTAATACAGGTTAACACGCCAAGGCGCCCGCGAAGAAAAACTCAAACTTATTAAGAGCGCCTAGCCAGGCTCGCGGAGAAACACTGCGATCTCCGCCTCGCTTAAGACATGCACGTCGTCATCCTGCCGCTCGACCTTGGTTAATCGGTGTGAAGCATGACACTTGATAGACTCGCGCCTAACGGGTGCCGTCCCTAGGCGCCCCGCGGCAGCTTTCCATCGAAAGCTGTCACCCTGCGAACCAGATAACAAACAATTCACAAAGATGCAAGTGCAAAGTCGGGCAATTTTCTGGATTTTTATTAATAACTAGCAGTGTCACTTGAGAGTTACAAAAGAAAGTCCGGCCATGCAGACCCTACCAAAAGAAAAGCCACAGCTATGCCAGTCCTACAACTAAGGGGCTTACGTCGACGCAGCGACGGCCCAGGCAAGCGAGCTACTGAGATACCAAAAGCTAAACTAAGATCCTATCATACTAAGGTAAGCAAAACACACAAGGCCAAGGGGTGAACCTCACACCTGAGGAGGTGGGTTCGTCCCGCCAGGGGCTCCCCCGGAGCTGGACGCCGCGGAGGGATCCTCACGTGCACGACGGGACCGCTGCAAGGCGCGAAAGTGCGAAGGGCCGTGCTCGCTCCACACAGAACTGAGGAAAACTCGGGAGTGGCCCCGGATGCAGTCCGAACACTCCCGAGTTTGTCACGAGTCGGAGCATGGTAACCACGGGCAGCAAACGTCTCGACATGGCCACACTTGGCCACGCTCAAGCAGCCAAGAACCAGCTCGGCAGAGGCCCGCGCACAGTCGAGCGAGTACCCCGAGACAGCAGCGCGCGCAGCGGCGCCGACAGTACCAACCTGACGCAACTGGGCAGCGACGTCGCCCTCGCCGGAAGAGTCAAGGGGGGGGACTGCGAGGCCTAGCGACCCAGCTAGCTCGCCCACCCCCGCAGCAGCCAGCGCCGCCAAAGATGCCACCTCCCCCTGATCCTTGGCGCGAGTGGCCAACTCCGCCGAGAGTCGCCCTGCTTCGGCCTCCGCATTGGCCAGCGAAGCGCGAAGGGCGCCGATGGTGGCCTCAGCCGCCTCAAGCTTCTCGTCAGCCGCAGCCTCAGCATGCCGGGAAGTCAGCTGGGACTTCTCCAGCGCCTCCAGAGCAGCAGAGGCCTCTGCCCGGGCAGCCGTGCTCTCCTCTTGGGCCGCCAACATGCCCGCCGAGCGACAGAAACCTCCCGACGCTTGACCACCTGTGCAAGGAGCCAAGCGTCCTGTACCGCAGCACCTTGCTCCAAAGCGAAGAGGCCCTGAAAGGTAAGGAAAAAGACGGGATCAGCAAAGTCCAGGACGGGAGTAAACTAAGGGCAAGAACCTTGCAGTTGACATGTTACCTTAAGAAACGAAGCCCTGGCACTGTCGTACAGCTCGGGACAGGTACGCCCACCGAGCACGGTGGACAAGTCAGCCGGGAGGACGAGCTCGGCCGCACGCCGGAAGAAGCGCCTCTCCTCCCTCGAGCTAACGAGACACTCTGGGGGAAGCTGACCCGCCACTCGCAGGGTACGCGGGGGAAGCTCCTCATCGTCATCACTCGCGTCCTCTGCAGCCGGAGGTGGCGGCGGCACGGGCACCTGTACCGAGGGCTCCCGCGAGGGGTCGTGATGCCTCGACGTCTCCGAAGCATTGGGAGCCATCCCGTCCTCCCTATCCGAGTACCAGAAGTCCCCTTCAGGCGACTCCGGCAGGGGAAAGGACCTCTCCACCTCAGAGTCATCATCATGACTGTCCTCGTAATCAGCAGTGTGGCTCGCCTCCGGCTCGTCCAGAGGCGCCACCCAAGGGCCCTTCCCGCGCCCTGGGCGGTGAGGAGGTGCAGGCTGGTGCAGCCCCACCTGGACGCCAGGAGAGTGCCCCGCTCTCACCGGCGAGCGGGACCTAGGCGGTGAGCGAGGCTCGGCAGACGCGGGGCAAGGCCGAGTCGAGCGAGTCGGCGAGTCGGGGGAGGGCGGCGGAGAGCGCTTCCGAAGCTGCATCTGCGCAGTCTTGGACAAGACGACCGGGCGCTCCGGACATGCCAGTCCGAAGGCGATGCAAGCACGGTTGCGGCGAGGTTCCTTGATCGCCTCCTTAACGCCAGCGAACTCCCACGGCATCACCGGTCCAAGTACCGCCACAGCCGCATCTTCCCCTGCCTCGAGGGTCAGACCTGCAATCGAAGCCAAAACGGAGATCAACGCCGTGTACACGTTACCGCTAAATAAAAATACAGGAACATTATGAAGAAACCTTACCCTCGGAGCGGGAGTAACCCGGCGCAGAAGGAGTCGAAGGCGACGCTACCCTCAGGTGGCGCAGATCCAGGAAGGGCCCCTCGCCCGCGGGTAGCAGGAAGGGCTCCCATCCTCTCGCCAGGGGCACGACCTTCAGCATGTGGTACTCCTCCACTAAGTCTCGCGCGCTCACCACCGAAGCCATGCGCGCGAGGATGCTTGCGCGCGAAGCATCTGTCGACGTGGGCGACGCGTAGGGAGGCGAGGTCCGGGGCACCGGGCCACGCCCCGCACGAGTGTAGGCGGGATCAGTAACGGTGCAGAAGAACCAATCCTGTCTCCAATTGTCCCACCGGTTCTTGGTGGCCCACGCCGGGTATGAGATGCCCAGGCGACCCCGGCGTCTGACGAAGGTGACCGTACCATACGGGGAGATCGCCTCCTCCCCGCCCTCGCTCGGTACCGCCACGCGAGTCACGTGCGCCTGGTGGGTAGTAGGCAAAGAGTTCGGTGGAGCCCTCCATCTCCATGCTCCGTAGCGCCCACTCGAAAACCGCCAGGCGAACGAAAGCACCTGGGTTGAGGTGTGCAACCTCGAGCTCGAAGAACTTGAGCACCCCCTTCAGCCAATCAGCAGCCAGGAAACACAACCCGGCGTCGAACTGCGCGGCGAAGGCCACGACTTGGCCAGGTCCGGGTCTCCCCCACAACTCCGTCCGCTTTGGGAGGACGACGGCGTCGACTGTGGAGATCTTACCCTCATCGACAAGGCACTGGATCAGGGTCACATCCGCACGGGAGCGACCGAGCCACCGGGTGTAGCGGTCGCCCTCGCCAGCCTCGGCCCCGTCCGTGTCAACGCCGGCCGCAGTCCCCTGTCCCTTGGCGCGCATCTCCTTGGCCTCCGAGCGCCTCTCCGCGGGGGGTCCTCGCGCCGGTGCAGAGGGTCCGCGTGCCTCCGCGGGGAGTCCGCGCGCCTCCGCGGGAGGTCCGCGTGCCCCCGCGAGCGCCTCCGAGCGCCCCTCCGCAGGGGGTCCGCGCGCCCCAGCAGAGTGCCGACGCGCCCCCGCGGAGGGCGGCGCACGCCGCTCCGCCGAGGGTCCTCGCGCCCTCGTACGCAGCTTCTCGCGTGCGGCGTCTCGACGTCCCGAAGACGGGTCCCGACCTCCCGGACGACCCTCACGATGCGACGGCATCGTTGGCGAGCTCGCTCCTCGCCGCCCCTGCGACCCTCGGCGTGCAACGGCGTCGCGCACCAGCGCTCCCTTCAAGCATCGCAAGGACGGTGGGGGAGCGGTGGGGCGACACGGGCAACCGGGGTGCAGGTAACGACACGTAGAGCCGGTGGCGAGGCGAAGCTAGAATGGCCCGTGGCGGCGTAGACGGAGGCGGCCGTGGCGGGGTAGACGTAGACAGTAGTGGCGGCGTAGACGGAGACGATGGTGGCGGTCGAGGCACTCGCGACGTCAGTGGCAGGGGCAAAACGGAGGCACGAAACAAAAAAAAATTTACACTGCAGCGGCAGTAGCAACGGCGGCACTCCAGTGTGCGCGACTCGCCGAACACGGCAGCAGAGGACCGCGTCCGAGGCGTGGGCGCAAGGACTCGGCCCAGCGACCGGCAGCAGCGACGCCGCGGCGGCGAGGATGTGGCCTGCGGCGGGCGAGGCCCTGCTCGGCAGCGGGGAGCGAAGCACGGCCGCGGCAGCAAGGCTCTGCTCGGCGTCGGCTCCGGCCGAGAGAGGCGGCACTGCCCAGGCGGCCCCGCAGGCTGAGCCGAGCGACGGCTCCGGCCGAAGGGTGCTGCGGCCCGGCCCCGGCGGCGTCTCGAGCCCGGCGGCGGCTCGAGGAGCAGTCCGGCGGCGGCGCGGGGGCGTTGGGCGACGGCGGCGAACTCCGGGGAGGCGAGGAGTCCCCGGGCGGCGGGGCGACCGTGCGAGGCGGCGTGGGGGGCCCCGGAGCCGGTGAGCTCCCGAGCGGCGCGGCGGCCCGGCCCGGTGGCGCAAGGAGCTCGGGGGCGGCGTCCTCGGGCGCCAAGCGGCGCGGCGGCCCGGCCCGGCGGCGCAAGGGGCTAGGGGGCGGCGTCCTCGGGCGCTAAGCGGCGCGGCGGCCCGGCCCGGCGGTGGCGCGCGGGGAGCAGAAGGCGGCGGCGGCGCAAGGAGCTAGGGAGGCAGCGTAACAGAGGAGGGAGAAGGTGGGGGAGTGAGCAGAGTGAAGAAGCAGAGCAAATGGGGGGGTGCGGTGGAGGAGATAAAAATCTCCCCCACCCCCCAACCGACCAGAGGGCATGGCGCACGGCGCGTAGGGGCATGGGCTGCAGCCCTTTAGTCAAAAGGTGTAGGCGCCTGGCAGAGAAGAAAGGAGAGAAAGAAAAATGGGAAAAGAAGAAAGAAGAAAAGGGAAGAAAGAGAAAAGAAAAGAAGAGAAAAGAAAAGAAAAGGGAAGAAAGGAAAGAAGAGAAGAAAAAAAAGAGGGAGAAAATCCGCCCCCTGCACCCCCGTGTTGAACTCCGTCGAGCAGGGGGCTCCGCCCCCCACACCCCCCGAGGATGATTGTGCGAAAGAAGAAGAAGAAAAGGAAAAGCGGAGGAAAAGAAAAAAAAAGGGGGTGGGAGAAGTCGTCAGCCCGACCTGCGCGCCAACCCCTCGAAATTGGTGCGCCGGCTCGGACGGGCGTCGCTCGACCGCCCAAACCGGCAAGGGGCTACTGGTGGGGGAAGGGTCCCCGCGCTACTCGAACTGACGGGCTTCCCCCCCGCGCAATGTCAAGACCCCCTCCCCGAGTCAACACGTTCTACCCCGCGTCCGCTAACCCCGTTGGCATCTCCATTGGCATCAAGGCCACGTCCTGTCCCGGCGAGCGTCCAGGTCACGTCCTGTCCCGGCAAGCGTCCAGGTCACGTCCTGCCCCGACGAGCGTCCAGGTCACGTCCTGTCCCGACGAGCGTCGAGGCTATGCTTCGCCCCCTCGCCAAGGGTAACACGTCGTCAAGGACCACCCCAACGTCCGACGTCGCCGAGGGTTACGTCGACATCGTCAAGGTCCGCGTCGACGTCGTCAGAGGCCACCGCGACGCTCTCAAAGATGCCTCCAGAGATGCTAAAGAATATTCCCTAAATATGCCCGGGAATATTCTTTCAATATCCTCTAAAGATGGTCAAATGACCATAATGCCCTTGTAGATTCCCTCTCTTGTAAGGGCAAAATTGTAATCTTCTATTTTTCATTTTCAAACCCTATAAATACCCCCCAGGGGGTAGAGAAAAGGAGGCCCACTTTCATTTTCCCCCTTTTGAGCTCTGTATTTCGTGCCCTAATACAAATAGTGATTTCCGTTACCGACTGTCTCGCGTGCATTACTTCTCGCTCGTTTGTCCCCGGCACGCCCGGCGGTCGCTGTAGCCGACCGGGGGTGCCACAAATACATTGTCTAGGCCCATACCTACGACAGATTGTTTTACGGTTTTGCTATTTCTCAGGCGACTGAGAAACCTGATTGATTCCCGGCGGCGACGGCGAGGGCAAGGCGGAGCCACCGGAGGCCGCCGGGTTAGGGTCACCGAGCTGGAGCCCGGCAACGACGCGGAGCAGCGGCGCCGTGCGGAGGCGAGGCAGAGCCACTGGGGGCCGCCGGGTTAGGTTTAGGGTGGTGGGTGTCACCGGTGCCGGAGTTGAAGCCACGCCGGCCGTCGGGTTTAGAGGAGAGGCCTGATCCGGTGGCGGTGGCCGCCGGACAGAGCGTCGGGGAGAGAGAGAGGCGAGGCGGAGAGAGACAGGCAAGGCGAGAGGTGGAAGACGACGCGGCGGCCGTTCGATTTAGATCCAACGGCCCAAAATAGTCGACTGAGATTTAAAAAAATCTCAGTCGACTGAGAAATAGTCGGACCCATTGTTTTATCTTGAATTGCAATTGATTGGTTGTTTCTCCACTCTACCAGACGAGGTTTTTGTCATGTTCTTAAAGTTAAATTGGAATAGATCAGATGCTAAACCCTAAGCAGGTTGTTTCTCCTTTTCTGAGATAAAACGAGTGATCTGTTTCATTTCTCCAGAATAAGCGAGCGAGTCCAGCTATCTTTGGGATTAAGGGAACGAGGGAATCAGGAATGAGTAAAAGGGATTGTCGTTTTCGATAACCGAAATGATAGATCAGAACCGTGCACTCTAGTTGCTTCAGCTTCATCCGATGGTATCATAAGGATTTGGGATGGTATCATAGTTGCTATGGCCTAATGGCATTTTTGTCAATCACATTTGTGGTCACTGCTACTCTTAGTCTTATGATAAGACTTAGTCTCCTTTTAATTTCTTTATGAGATAGATGTGAAATTTAGCCATCTTTTTGAATCATTTTTTAACTTTGGTTATTTAGTTTATCAATGACTTTGTTAAAAAAACAATAACTTGCTTGTATTGTGTGTTATTATGGTTTTCATTGATCCTGTTTAAAGTTATACACTCTTTTTAAACCTTGATAGTATGCTTGTTTGTGACCTGAAAAAAATGCTTACTAATCTTGCCTATCTTAAATCTTTGGCCGTTGAAAATATAGCCATCACAAATATAATCGTTAAAAATATAGCCGTTGAAGAAAAGCGTCGCTGGAAATCTATCCACTGCGAAAAATAGCCGTTGAAAATAATGTGGTAGTTATAGAATATCGATAAAGTACAGGATGGTGGACTATGATGAGTGAGATTTGGAGAAACTGTTAGAGCATGAAGAGATATAGGAAGAGAATCTTTTAGAGAAGCTTTCTATATGGAGATATAGGAAATGAGATATAGGGAACCTGCTATAGATGCGCTAAGCTCTATTTCCGAACAGAAGAAACGAACTGGACTTTGGCTCTCTACTGAGTTGGGCCGCGTAGAGAGATGCCGCCCACTGCGAGGGTGGCTCTGGGCAATCGGGTCCGTCCGATGGGGATCTGTTGGCTTGTGGGCGTTGCGGGGAGCAATAGACTCAAAGGTTTAGTACCACATGGGCTATTCAGCTGCATACGACTGTTTTGTAAACTGACACGCTGGCGCTTGCGTTGTCCCTTTGGGGATGTCTGACAAAATTGGAACGATACAGAGAAGATTAGCATGGCCCTGCGCAAGGATGACATGCACAAATTGAGAAATGTTTCAAATTTTTCGAGATTGCGTGCACCAGTCTTTTTTCTCTTCCAGATATGCCCCTAGAGTCTTTTGTCCCTGCCCTTGTGTATTTTCTGATCTTACAACAAGGTCCTTTCTTCTTCAAGCTATTTTTCAGCTACTCCATCCCTGCTATTTAATATTGCAACTGTGCCTTCAGACTTTCAATTTTATTATGCATACAACCTTTCACTTTTGTTAATCGTTCTTATGTTGCAACAAAGTGCCAGTGGAGCTTCACTCCTATGGTTTGGACGCCTGATTCTTCAGAACATCAAATTCGCCCAACTTAAAATTTAGTCCTCTGAACTTCAGTTGCAGGCTGCAGTGTGCTAAAAGAAAAGACTTTGTCTCCTTGCAGTAAGACCGCCATGTCCTTATGTTCATGCCAATCAGACAACAAAAATCTCCATTGTAGTGAAAAATTAGACCGTTAGCACAGGACAGCAAGGAAAATAAGCAAGCAATCATGTACACGTGCAATTTCTCAGCAACACAGTGTAATTCTATTTCTAATAGTGTACAGGAAAATCTTGCATTCCATTCGATGGATAGTGGTATCTCAAATTTTCACCCACATCCATCAAACAAAAGTACTTCCACGGTAATACACAAGTAAGCTAGAAGGCATTGACATGCTCCTGTCAAAATTATTACAATCTTGAGCGCTGTGTACATTTATCGGATTGAAATTACCATGTTGACGAGCAATTTAATGTATATGCCGCCCGTTTATCAACGCAGGCTTGAAGCCCCAGCCTTCAACGTTCTTCGGACGCATACATCATAGAGCATCCTCCCCAACACGCCATCGGGTTCCTGCTTTCGACACTCGGCCTGTTGAACAGCGCAGGCTTTGGTGCTTCAATTCGTTGATGCTCTCATGGTACTCCATGGAGCTCGGTAAGAAGAAATGATCAGTTGGATCAGTAGATAGCCTTTAACCTATCATTGGAGCTCGCAGCAGTTTTATGGAGATTGCGGACCGACTGGGGCGTGCCACCGTGCTCACTCGTGCCCACCTCGTAGCCATTAAGTCGTCTTCTGCTCATGTAAAGCGCTGAAGCCTCTATGAGTAGCTCAGTCACTGCGGCTCGGTATTCCTCAGCGTGATGCTTGTAATGACCTGAATGACAAATGGTGAAGAGACAGTTATAAGCAGACAATACAGGGCGTTCTACTCTTTCATTTGGGCAAAGTAGAGATAAAAGAGTGATAATCATCCATGTAAAGAAGACTTCTAATACAACTTAATCATCCATGTAAAGAATACTTCTAATACAACTTCTTAGCAGTGTGATTGAGAATATTTGATTGTTGGAAATAATTGTCCAATTGAACTTACTAATAGTTGCTAACGATCTTTAGACTTCACTGATTAACCAAAGCATCTATAGCTTCTTAAGAAGTCAAAATAACATGTGATTTTATTAGTGGTAAATGCATCAGACAGAAACCACTTCATATAAGAACCTGTAATCCATATCCATATAACTAAACAACTAGCGCCCACTAACTATTTTTCCTCATCTCTGAGCAAGCCACATCATCTAAAATAACTACAGCCATCAGAACAACTACGAGCGTCCAGATCAGATTCAGAACCCAGTCCAAGTCACCAATCAAGCTTTTCATTATCGGGCACAGCTAAAGCTGGGAGCCGGGCCGTGTTTTTTCGAGCCAGCCCGAGACCCGGCCGGCACGGCACGGACCAAAATGGGCCGGGCCGGCATGGCATGAACAGCCGGGCCGTGCCGGGCCTGAAATCTTGGCCCAGCGGGCGGCACGGCACGGCACGGCCACCTGAGCCGTGCTCGGGCCAGCCCGACACGAAGATGGCCTTATCCCCTTTCCCGTGCGTGCCCCCCCTCTGGCCTCTCCCTCCTCGGCTCCTCCACCCGCGCCTCCCTCCTCCACCCGCGCCGCCCTCCTCCTCCACCCGCACCGCCGCCCCATCGCCGCCTCCCTCCTCCAGTCCTCCTCCTCCTCCACGGCACCACCCTCGCCGCCTCCCGCGCCACCGCTCTCCTCCTCCACCCGCGCCACTGTCCCCTCACCACCTCCCTCCTCCTCCTCCTCCACCCTCGCCGCCTCCCGCGCCGTCGTCCTCCTCCACCCGCGCCACCTCCCGTGCCGCCGCCCTCCTCCTCCTCCACCCTCGCCGCCGCCCCCTCGTGCCTCCTCCTCGCCGCCGCACCCTCGCGCCCTCGCGCCGCCGCCCCCTCCGCTGTGCCCCCGCCACTGCCGCCTTCCCCTGGCCTGGGCCGTGCCCGTGCCGGCACGACCTGATGGTGGCCCGGCGTGCCGCGGGCCGGGTTTCGGCGCCTCCGACCGGTCGCCGGCACGGCACGGCAGGCTTGCCGGGCTCGGCCTGGCACGGCCCGACTCAGCCCGAGGTCTGACGGGTCCGGGCCGTGCTGGCACGGCCCGGCCCAAGTCTCAGCTCTGGGCACAGCCCAGGTTGGATACGATTGGGATGCAACCACACAAGCTCAGCCTATTTTTCTTTCTCCCATCCTGTTCCCCATTCTCTTCCCCATTCTCTTCCCCTTCCTCTCGCCGTGAGCATCTACGGGACGATTGATGGGTGAGGTGAGCAGTCAAACTTAATTGTGTTTTTATTCTCTTCGGCTCTTCGCCTGCTCTCCTAGCTACTCTCTTTTACTGGCCAGCCGCCTAATATCATGCATATGCCGCCACCGGCACCCAACTCCACGCCCACACCCCAGCCCACCCACTGCATTATCCGCCGTGATTATTTGGTTCTGCCGGATCTATTAGTCGCTGTTCTGCTTGCACTATTTGGATTGTTCCTTTGTCCGAACTATGCCATCATTTTTTTGTTCATATTTACACTATGAAGTTACCAATACAGTCATTCTCTAAAATTACTATTCTACTTTGTTGTGAATCGGATTCATTATGCCCTTTTCTTCAAGACCACATGAATACATCCAGTATGGTTGTGATGGCTTCTAAGGTATGCAAAGTATTCGGATGGACCTACAAGCACTTATATTATCTATCATCCTTTGATATGTTTTAATTGTTTCAAACATAATTGTAACTATTGCTCTGAACTTTGAAGTAGGTGAGATATATATGTGTTGTTTCAAATTTTTCTTGAGCAAACAATATTGAATAAAGTTCAAATTTAAGATGTACCGTCTTCTTACTGATTTTGTGATATATGATGGAATGCTTATATGAATATACGTGATTTGTGAGGGAATGCTTATGTTATGTGATCTGTGATGGAATAATACTTTGTCTATCAACTGTTTTTAGAGAGCATGGCTAGTAGCTCCTGAGGCTAGCCAAAAGCAGGAAAAAACCAGCCAGAGTGAAACAACCATTAACAACGGGTAGCTTAGGAAGTCCACTCGTGAGGAAACATTCATCAATGACGGACCATAGAAATGAATTGTTAGTAGGATATCACTATCAACAATGGGGCTCGTGATGAGCCCGTCAGTCCAGATGAAGTCATCAACGATGGGGTGCCTAGTGAGCTAGTTAGTCTGGATGAAACCATCAATGACGGATTGTCTTTTATGCCTATCACTCCGGATAAACTCATTAACGACGGATAGAGAGAACAAGACGTCGTTGATTACCAACACCATCAATGACAGATAGTGAAAACTACCCATCACTGATAGGTTCAAGTGAAATATCTGTCTTTAATGATCTGAGATCATCAACGATCAACGACTGTTGGCCCTTCAGTGATAAGAATTTCTGTACTGTATAAGCCTCAGGGAGTAGATTGTCGACGCGTTGCCTACAGAGTTTGTCCGTGTAGTGGATGACCAGCTACTGCGAGGCTCTTCTACCGTCAGCTTGGAAGGTTCCGTGTAGTGGATGACCAGCTACTGCGAGGCTCTTCTACTGTCAGCTTGGAAGGTTTTCTTGCACCGGTATTTGAGCTGGGTTTGCTCTGCTCCCGCGACTCGTCTGACCAGAGGATAACGATGAGCGATGTGGCTGTGAGGTCAAAGTGGAGGTGGTACTCCGGTAATACTCCGAAATGGAAATTCGTGGTGGAATAGAATACCAAAAGAGCCAGTACTTACATAATTAAAGAGTATGATCAGATCAGCTCGGTGCATGCGTATGAGCACTCAAAAGTAGTCAAAGTTGAACCAACTATGCTCTCTGCTTTAGACATCAAATCAAACAAATGAGTCTTAATTAAAGCTGCTACGAATCAGAAAGTAGTGCTGTGAAGAAATTAAAGCAGGTAAAGAAAAGGAGTCCATGTGGTAGCTAGCGATCAAGTAGTAAACGGAAGCATCCATCCATCAAGCTAGGTAGCAACATGCAAGGGATCGATACACTTGGGATGAAACAAAGTGTACTGCAGCAAACTAGATAAAGGGAATAAGAGTTTGATGGAAGCACTGCCAGAAAAACCCACTGCCCGGTATCGGACCGCAGGGCAAAAAAACTGGCAGCACCTATACCCATCAGTCTTTAAGTATCATAACAATCCTATTACAGACTGATCTCAATCAGCAATAGATATAGTTCCAAACAACCACGAAACAAACTGGAGATGGTCCTTGAATTGACAGGCACGGAAGCAAATTTAAAGCATAATACAGATATAGAGGAGCACCAAATTAAATATAAATGTGGAGAGGAATGATGAGCTTCGAAGGAAGAAAGACGAATTGAGCGGCAAGGCAGGTGTTGTTGAATTGCTTGGAAGCAGCAGGGGAGATGAGATATCGCCTGCTATTAGCAGCAAGCCTGCAATGGCATGTGGTACATGAGTTAGAGAGAGAATGTTGGGGAACCAGGCTCGGGCCCAGGAGACGAGGTACCCCCTATCCGTTTGTATTTACTGTTCTTGGACATAGTATCTGACCTGCAGGAATATGAGACAAGTCGGCCAGGACGAGCTCGGGCTCGCTCGCCTCGGACGAGGTGCACCTGGGCAAGAACCGAGGAGGGGGGGCCGAAGTCGAGCAGGCCGACCGAAGCCTACCTTGTCCCCTGAGGCAGGTCGTACGAGGCTGGGAGCGGCACCTCGCCTGATACAGCGAGGCGAGGGGGACTCGCCCGTGTCGGGCTCGGCGGGCAAGGAACGAGCGCGGTGGCAAGCACAGAGACGGCCCGTACCGGCAAGGGGAATCTAGGATATGCCGGCGAATATAGTAGGTAGCGGCGAGGATGAGAGTACCAATTCGTCCAATGTACGGAGACTCAGGGTTGTAATCTGCCTAAGGGCAACACTGTATATTCACTTAGAGGTCGGTTTTGCCTATATAAGGGTGGATCGGTACCCCATATGAATCCAAGCTTTTTTACCCCTACAGCTTCCAGATCCCTTCCCAGCCGCCCTTTCCACATCACGTCCCGGTAACAAGCGAGGGCAAACTTTGTGGTCATTTGGCGATGTTCCCCAAGTCGACCTCACAGCACCTCGGCCTTCAGGTCCGGGGTGCCCAAACTCACTGTCCGAGAGACATCTCGTCGACAGAGAAGCTCGAGAAATTAAATGCATACATGGTTCTTCAATTCTATGGATCCGCCAACTAATCGAGTTAGTGTTAATGGATAGTTTTGTTAACCTGGACCATTCATGTCATACAATCTATCTATATCTATCTAGTGGCACTACTGCAGATAGACCCTCTCCTGAACCCCCTCCACTGACGGGCATAAAAAGGTCTATCGCTGGAGGGGAACTCCACCAACGGACGGAAAATAGCCCGTCAGCGGAGAACGCAGCAAAGAAGAAGGTGAGGAGCACCACTGACGGGCGCCAAAATAGCCCGTCAGTGGAGATGAACATGAGGAGGGATAGATGACGCGTCATTTTCACTGACGGGCTCTTGTTAAGCGCCCGTTAGTGGAGATGACAACTCCACTGACGGGCTCCGATTCGGCCCGTCAGTGAAAGGGTGAACATATGACGTGTCGTATCACTGACGGGCTCTTATATTCTGCCCGTCAGTGGAGATGTTGTCTTCACTGACGGTAACCTTTCGCATCCGTCAGCGGTATTTGGTGCGTACGTTGCTGATGAATCACTGACGGTGACCTTTTAAGGGCCCGTCAGTGGTGCTCCTCACTATAAAAACAGAGCGCGGCCTCGCTGCTGGCCAGTGCTCGCGCGCCAACCGGCCAGCAGCGAGCGCCGCCGTCCCCCCAGCTGCTGCCGCCGCCGCCGCCGCCCCCCTTCCCCCCCAACCCACAACCATTTCTCCCCTCTCCCCAACCCTCATCCCTAAGCTCTAGAGGGACTAGATCTAGATCTAGATTTTGCTCCTCCTCTCACTCTCTCCCTCCTCCTCATCCTCTCACTCTCTCCCTCCCTCCTCCTCATCCATATTAATTCTTCACCCATTTCTAGCTCTCTCTCATTCTCTCCCTCCTCCTCTCACTCCCACTCTCTCCATTATCATTTCTCACCGAAAAGATCGCTAGCGCTCAGTAATAATGCTCGCTAGTGTTCTTTTCATTTCGTATATGTATTTGATGTGATTTTCGGTTATCGAACTGATTAGTTTCGTGTTGTAGGTGTTGATCGATGGATCGCAGTTGGACGTACGACAACCGGGCGACAGAGAGTTGGGCTATGGCTTTGAACGAGTTTCTTGATGTCGCCGAACGAGATATGAGGACAAAAGGTGGCACGAAGATTTGCTATCCATGTCGCGATTGTAAAAATTTGGTAATGTTCGATACGAGAGGGAGGGTGGTGGTACACCTGGCGCTTAAGGGTTTCATGTCAGGCTATACACGTTGGACATGTCACGGCGAGGAGGAGGAAGATCAGGTGTTACAGCAAGATGCCGAACACGGAGATGATGAAGAAGACAAGGGAAGTATCGAAGCTGACGCCGAAGGAGAAACGGGAAACAATTTGGCCGATATGGTGCAGGACGTTCACATGGTGGAGCAGGTGGTGATAGATCCCGAGGATGAAAGAGAGGCTGCTAAGTTCACGAGACTAGTTGAAGACTCACAAACCCCGTTGTATACCGGTTCCGATCCAGAGCACACGCGTCTGTCGGTCACGCTGGAACTTCTAAGGATCAAGGCAGCCCATAATTGTCCGGACGAAGGCTTCGGCGAGACACTGGCTTATCTTGCAAAAGTTTTTTCCAAAAACAACTTGTTGCCTACTAGCACCGATGAAGCCAAAAAGGTTGTCTGCCCTCTTGGATTGGACGTGCAGAGGTTCCACGCGTGCCCGAATGACTGCTTCATTTACCGCACGGAGCACGAGAAGCTGTACAAGTGTCCTACGTGCAACACATCCAGATTCAAGCGGGGTAGAAACCAAGCCGATGATGAGGACCCAGTGATGAGTGGCGCTCCCGCAAAGGTTGTTTGGTATCTTCCAGTCCTTCCCCGTTTGAAGCGTTTATTCGCTAACAAGAAGGAGGCAAAGCTGATACGTTGGCACGCCGAGGGGCGAAAAAGTGATGATGGCGTGATGAGGCACCCTGCCGATGCTTCGCAGTGGCGGGCAATCGACACCCAATATGATGATTTCGGAAAAGATCCGAGGAACATCAGGTTCGGTATGAGTACGGACGGAATCAACCCGTTCGGCAACATGAGCAGCAGACACAGGACATGGCCCATGGTTCTATGGATGTACAACCTTCCTCCGTGGCTCTGCATGAAGCGAAAGTACATACACCTCTCTATTCTAATTCAAGGGCCGAAGCAACCTGGGAACGATCTGAACGTGTACCATCAGTTGTTGTTCGAAGAACTCGCTACACTATGGGAACCAGGGGACCAGGTCTGGGACGCTTTCCAAGAAGAATATTTCAATCTGAAAGCGCTGCTGTTCACGACGGTCCAAGACTATCCCGCGTACGGATATCAATCCTGCCAGTGTGTTCACGGATACAAAGGATGTGTTAAGTGTTTGGAGTTTACAACAAGTCTACACTTAAAGGGCTCTAAAAAATCGTTTTCATGGGCCACCGAAGGTGGCTGAAATAGAACGACCCATGGAGGCAAGAGAAGGAGTTGTTTGATAATACTGTTGAGATCCGTTCGGCGCCCCGGGAGAAGACAGGGGTAGAAATCTATGACATCGTGAACACAATGCCCCCCGTTACGCCGGGTAAGACACAACCGCCTGTTCCCATGCAGGACGGCGTCTGGAAAAGGAAATCCGTGTTTTGGGATTTTACCTTACTGGAGATTCCTAAGCACATGTCACAGCACAGATGTCATGCATGTTGAAAAAAATGTGTGCGACAGCCTGCTCGGTATCCTGCTAAACATGTTAGACAAGACAAAAGATGGACCAAAGGCACGAGCTGACATGGAATACTTGGGTATAAGAAAGAAGCTGTGGGCAACCAAGCAAACGACCAAGTTGGGCACGGGTGCAATCAGAATCAAGACGGACTGTCCCGCTGCTTGTTACACCCTGAGCAAGAAAGAGATCGTTAGTTTCTTGGAGTGCCTCCAATGTGTCAAAGTTTCTTCCGGTTACTCGGCAAACATCGGGAGAATAGTTGACATGAAGACTCACCGACTAATTGGTATGAAGTCTCATGATTGTCATGTGATGATCACGCAGATACTTTCTGTTGCAATCAGAGGTCTCATGGAGCCGGGGGTCCGCAAGACGATCTTGAATCTCTGTAACTTTTTCAACACGATATCACAGAAGTCGATCTCGGTTACGCGTTGCCATAAACTGCAGGAGGAGATCATTGTCATACTATGCGAACTTGAGATGTACTTCCCTCCATCATTCTTCGATATCATGGTATATCTCATGATCCATATCGTCCCGGAGATACTGGACCTAGGTCCCGTTTTCCTACACAACATGTACCCCTTGGAAAGGTACAATGGGATTGTGAAGCGCTACGTTCGTAACAGGTCACAACCGGAAGGTAGCATCATCCAAGGCTATGTTGCCGAAGAGTGTGTCGAGTTCTGCACGGATTACTTGGCTGATCAAAAGTCTATCGGTGTTCCTGTTTCGCGCCACATGGGTAGGCTCGATGGTGAAGGCCATGCACGTGGACAAAAGGCTCTACATGTTTATAATTCAGTACCGAATAGATCAGATGACTACGACAGAGCACATCTCGTGGTGCTGCAACACCTTACCGTGGTGCATCCTTATCTCTGGATGCACATGGTGAAGGTAAAAAAAAGAAAACCCGAAAAAGGGAGAAGCGTGGCTCTCGAAAGAGCACAACGCGAAGTTCGCAAACTGGCTAAAGAACTACTGGTATGAAAGGACTCCGACAAATGATGAAGAAGAGATGGTCAAAATGTTGTCACAAGAGCCTGCGAGCAAGGTCCAGACATTTCAAGCATATGATATCAACGGATACACATTCTATACGGAGGCTCAAGACAAGAAAAGTACGTACCAGAACAGTGGGGTGATGATAGAGGCTAAAACCGGTAACTGTAAGGACATATACTACGGCATTATCGAAGAGATTTGGGAACTGGACTACACCGTCACAAAGATCCCCATGTTTCGTGTCAGATGGGCGAAAAATGTCCATATGGACGATGACAAATTCACTACCGTGACTTTACCTCCCCCGACATCTATTGACTCAACACAGGTGAAAGCAATCAGTGCCAAAGATGAGCCTTGGGTATTAGCTAAACAGATCTCGCAAGTGTTCTACATAAAAGACCCGAATGAAAAGAAGCACCATGTCGTCAGAAAAGGGAAAAGGAGTATTGTCGGAGTCGATGGTGTAGTTGACGAAGAGGACTATGACCAATTCGACGACCCGGACTCCGAGCCAGAAGATACTGATAAACGGCCCACCAAAAGGAGCAAAGGTACTAAGGATTCTGAGCCCTACATAAGACGCACCCACGCCAAAGGACTAACGTATACCACCAAGAAGATTACTATTCACGAGAAGATTGTCGAAGACGACGAAACCTAGCGAGCTATGTGTGTTTGTATAATAATGTCTTTGTTTGGATGACATTATGCTATGTGTATGTGTAATGGTGTAATATTGTTGACTCGCGCTAAACGAAAAAATCGTAAAACCCTAACCCGCGACGACACAAAAATGCATCTCCCAAAATCTAAAACCCTAAACAAAATGCATCTCCTAAAAAACCTAAAACTAAAACCCTAAACAAAATGCCCTACCCCAAAAAAGAAAAACATCCAGCAAAAACCAAAAACAAAAAACAAACTACACTGACGGGCATATTTCAGATGCCCGTCGGTGTAAAGACCACCACTGACGGGCAAACCGTGAGGCCCGTCAGTGGTAACCCCGGGCCTAACCCTAGCAACCACCACTGACGGGCAGACAGTGAGGCCCGTCAGTGGTAACCCCCAGCCTAACCCTAGCTACCATCACTGACGGGCCTAGAAGGGCCGACCGTCAGTGGTAACGCTACCACCACTGGTACTGCACATCTTTAGTCCCACCTCGCCGAGCGAGCAGCGCGCGCACTAGCTTAAAAGGGCAGCTGCGCGTTCGACGTTCGAATTCCTTACAACTTTCACTGATACTTCGAGCCGCCGCTGGTCCCCTGCGCGGCCTGGGCTCGTGGGCCTGGGCGCTGTGCTCGGGATAGGCCTCTGGCTGGTCCCCTGCGCGGCCTGGGCTCGTGGGCCTGGGCGCTGTGCTCGGGATAAGCTGGTGGGCCTAAAAATTTTATTTTATATAATTTGTTCACTTCTATTTTCCATAAAAATTTTATTTGCCCAAACCCTATCATTTATTTACTTCATATTTTCCATAAAAATATTGTTGTCAATGCAGCACACCACCACTAACGGTCCCAAATGTATACGCCCGTCAGTGGTACGTTGCTAACCCTAACGCAGCACACCACCACTGACGGTCCCAAATGAATACGCCCGTCAGTGGTACGTTGCTAACCCTAACGCAGCACACCACCACTGACGGGCACATATGGAGCGCCCGTCAGTGGTAGCTAAACCTAACTACCCACGCTGCTGACCTTCACTGACGACCGCGAGATCTGTGCCCGTCAGTGTTGGTTGCCCCTGCTGACTGATGAACCTCCACTGACGGGCACATATGGAGCGCCCGTCAGTGGTATTTCACTGGGTATAAAAGCCACGCGCCGGACTTGGCGAAAATTTCACCAAGTCCCGCGCGTTCTATTCGAACCAGCAGCGGTTCTGCTCCCCCGACGAGCGCCGCCAGGCTGCTCCGCCGCACACCGTCCTCCCTGACGCCGGCCACGCCTCCCGGACGCCGGCCCCGCCTCCCCAGTCCCCGGCCACGCCTCCCGGAGCACCGCCCCCACCTCCCCGAAGCTGGCCCCGCCTCCCCGGTCTCTGGCCAAGCCTCCCCGAAGCCGGCCCCGCCTCCCCGGTCTCTTCTTGTGTGCTTTTTCCACAAATCGGTGCCTTCCTAGCTCTTCTTCTGCACCCTCCTCTCCCACGTCCTCCTCTCCTCTTGGGCAAACCTAGATCAAAATTTCAAGGTCTAGATGGCTAATTGATCCATCTAATTTATTCTTTTTCCTTTGCTACAGAAATGCAATCCCATCTTATTGAGTAGAAGAGTCAATCAAATCGTCATATGATGTTCATCTTCTTGCTTTTATTTTTTGTTTCTCTTTGTTGTGTTTAGGATTTCCTTTCCTTGTGTATAGTTTCCTCTGATAAACTAGAGCAAGGGAGGATGAGTGCCTGCCTATCAATTGTTTGATGAAATGCTGCAATGACATGGAGATGGGCTGAAGTAGCAAATCCTGGATGCTTCTTTTGTGTTACTGTGTTGGTACAGCAAGAAGATGCCATTGTGTCTTGGCTTTCCTTCGTGCACTCTGGGTCTTACTGCGAAGAGCATGGCAGCATGCATTCCGAACCTTGCGAGGATCATTGCAGGGCACTTTCACTATTTCCTATTTCTCCTCCCATCACTTGTTTGTCACTCCTGTATGCTATTAGTACTGTTAGGCATATCCAACCGCTTTCTGTAAAACCTGGTAACTATTTGCGATAAAAATATTCAAAAATAAGGTGGCCTCAACACACTGTACATCCATGCAACCATTCCCTTCCTAATACAATAGAAAAAATGCCTTGTTAAATGGTAGTTTTCTCAAATCGAACCAAGTCACACATGGGAACTCTATACCAACTCATTGATGGCTGCTTTGTGTACACCCTATTCTCTCTTTGGCTCCCCCCATTTCTTTTTTATGGAACGTATCTTGGTCAAGCACGGGGATTAAGAACTTGTTTAAGTCTGTATATATTAATAATCATGTGCCAACAACCTAATAACTTGTAATTATATGTTTGTTAGTTCGTCGCCGAGAAGATGGACTCCCCGAGCCGTGCCGCCGCCGAAGCCGCCCAGAAGATTGCCGAAGCCACCACCGTGCTCGTTGCCAACGACGCTCCGGTTGCGGAAGCCTCCGCTCCGGTTGCGGAAGCCTCATCCCCTGTCAACCCAGCGAGGTACACTTATGCACAAGTGTTCAGTACGTGCACACATGTATGAGTTGCCATGTTATTTCTAGTGGCACATGATTGTGTTAGATGGCACTTAGAGAATCAGATTTTTGTTTGAAATGATAATTGACAAGTATTGATAGTGATAGTGCCAGGTGCTGTGCATAATGCAATAGCTATGTCAAATGCACATTCATTTTCATTTCTTGATCTGTTTATTGTTCTATTTGTGTGTATCTTACCATTTATACATGAACCATTTACATATTTTGTCAGGAGGGTTTCAATGTGAAATATGTTATGCATGAATTACTTAGAGAATGGATTTGATTTAATCTTATATTAGTTATGTGCCAAGGATTTCCGTGTTCTCGATCGTCACTACTTTCTCCATTTGCTTTCCCTTCACCCATTCCGTATTTAAGCAGTTTTAACGCATATGCCTTGAGCGCTTCCATTGCTTCCTGTAGTATTCCCGCTGGGTCGCCGACCCGAGCACTAGAGCCCGTGGCGGTCGCCCTCGACGTGGCGGCACCGATAGAGCCGCGTACGGAACAAGCCCCCGTGGCTGCCGTCACAGCTGCCGAAGATCAACCTGCCTTAGAGTCCACCTCCTCCAGCGATGACTCTGGCTCCGAGTCAGCCTCTGAAGAGGACGTGGCGCCCCAGGAACAACTACCGCCCCCGGCCCCGACAAGATCTCAGACTAGGAGAAAAGGCAACCAGTTGCCGGACAGGACGTACGTCGTCACTCGAGTCGACGACGTCAGAGATGTTCCAGCGAGTCCACAGAAGGCCGCCCAGACCTTCAGCAACGCCTGCGGGTGCTTAGTCCACGAACAAGTGAAGATCACATGCAAAGAATTCAGCCAGCTGTCTGAGTCGACCCGTGAAGCCCTATTGAGGAAACTATGGGACAAGTATCAGATTCCTGCCGCCGACAAGGATAGAGTCCAAGCGGCAGCCCTTCGCATCATGGCTAGGGCTCTCAAGACTTGGTGATACGACGCACAGAAGGTCGTGGACGACGTTTGGGATACAAAGATCAGTACAAGATGGCCGAAGATAGAAAAGGAAGACTGGGAGCAATTCGTTGCTGAAATAAGGAGTGCGGAATTCCAAGAGAAGAGTCGCTGGGGGAAGGAGCTTCGGGCCAAGAACAAGTTAGACCACAAGCTCGGAAGCCGTGGATACCTTGGGAAGAGGCCAAAGTGGGCCATAGAGGACGCCAAACTGGCCGCGGCTGGGAAAGCGCCTCCTTTTGCGCATCTCAGGGAGCCACGCGCCAGGGAGTATATGAGGGCGCATACAAGCTCTGACCCTGTGACGGGGTCAACAATTATACAGTCTGAAGAACTCCAGGAGGTGGCCAACCGGCTGGTAACATCTCAACTCAGTGTCTTTTCTTACGTAGTTATGTTGTATCGAAATACGCTATCTTCTCATCATGCGATATAACTTGTAGACAGAGCTGAGCCAGCAGCCTGCAAGCTCACAGGACTCCGTCACGAGCTGCCCGAGGTGGAACGATGATCTGGCGAAGGCTCGACACAAACCGGAGCATCGGGGCCGTGTAGTAGGCATCGGGGATGGCGTTAAGTGGGACAAGGTGTTTCCCCGAAACCCCGAGGGTCGCCGCCGCCCAAGGAGAGATAGCCAGGAGTACATGGATAATCTCCGTGAGCAAATGCGAGAGATCGCCGAGTAGACGTGGGTACGTATGCAAGTCCTCGCAGCGCAGGGCGGTGCGACAATGGTCCCCGATATCCAGCCGTCTGGTTGGAGTAGCTGCGCATCCGCCTCGGACGGCCGGCCGGAATCGCTGAATCAAATCGACAGCATCACCGTAAGTTTCGTACGCTAAAACGAGTCATTACAGTAAATCCTGATATCGTTGTCCTGACTTCAGTTAGGGCGGCACATCTATCCCTGTTTTGTAGGAAGCCACTAGATGCACACTGACGGTGCAGATCCCTGGCATGAAGGTGAAGGTTGCACATGGCCAGGTCTTCCCGACGCCGGAGGGGGCAATCCTGCACTGTGTTCCTATGCGGAAGCACCATGCGAAGGTGCAGGTGGACGTCGTCCTCAACGACTACAACGACGTGTTAGTCCCTGTCCCCCCTGAAGAGGAAATGACACGGCTAGGGCAGTGCAAGAACTATTTTATCCAGTGGCCGAAGAGCCAAATTATTTTAGCTGCGGCGCCCTCTCCTCGCACGGCTCCATCTCCTCGCACGGCCCCCTCGTCCACCAACCCGTCTCCATCGGTCGAACGATCTCCCTTGGGCCTCAGCCAGACAGCTCCGACGTTCAAAGACCTTGAAGACCATCTTGTCGGGGACCAGTACAGGGAGATGGGTATGCAGTCCCTGGCGGCGAGGGACGAGCCCATGATCGATCCACCAGAAAGGCACGAGGAGGATCAACCCAGAGGGAAGATTTTCTCTCCCGCCACACTTGCCGGAACACTGGAAGCGGCGTTGGCGGTAGGCAAGAGTCCTGAGCCGCTACACAAGAGGAAGAAAAGCAAGAAGAGACGGGCCGGCACCGGCGAGAAGGAAAGAAAGGAGCAGATGAAGAAATCCTTATCTTTCTCGGCATCGGCATCGTCATCCAAATTATCTACATGGAGCATGGGTCTCTGGCGATGTGTTTACGAACCAGGTCAGGACTTGCTCCCACAGGACGAGTTGGACAATCTGTCGGAGGACATGAAGGCGCTGCATCAAGATTACCTTAAGATGTCTAGAGAGCCGCAAACATTCTGCCAATATTGGAAGGTCAAGGTGCCAAGAGATTACAACTTCTTCATGGAGAACGACCAGGACACCTTCGACCTCAATTTTGAAGACCTCTTCAATATGTTCAACCTCTACAGGCTCGACACCACGATGGTCAGGCTATGGGCTCTCTATCAAGCCCAAGAGTGCAGACGTCTACAGGACTCCAATATCGGGATAGTCGATCCGATATGCATGAACGAAGGCTACGCTGGGACCACGGATGGTCGAGACTTTCTACAAGAATATCTATCGCATGTATTCATCGTGCATAAGGACAAGGAGTACATACTAGCCCCCTACAACTCTCCGTAAGTCCTTTAACTTAGCACCGTATGAATTTTTTTATTTTTTACGCAGGTATCTCCGCCTTCTTACGTACATTTGTTTTTTTGATGCAGCGACCACTGGGTCCTCATTGTGATAATTCCAAGCTGGGCCAAGGCATTCTACTTTGACTCCGATGCGCATAAGAGATCGAACTTCAAAAATATCACTTCTATTTTGGATGCAGCCTTTTTCAGAGCCAAGTTCTCGGGCCATCAAAAAATACCTCCAAAAGCGACAAAAATGGTACACCATTACAAGTTCCCTCGCAGAATTCAGCCCGAAAATAGCGTGACATGTGGGTACTACACCTGTGCCCATATGGACCTATTTGTCCGGTACAAGAACAAGCATTGGAAGGATATGAAAGAACTGAAGGCTTGGAGTGAGCTAGGACATCATTTGTACGATTGGCGTCAGGACTTTGCCCGCATCCAAAGAGTCTTCGCCAAAATTATCAATCTTGAAGTAATCAATCCAATGGGTGAATTCTACGCCGGCCCCCAGTTTCCGAAGTTAAACTTAAGCGGGAATCAGTAGATTAGTTGTTTAAAAAACTTTATTATGTCACTCGTCAAATATACTTGTTTTCTTTCATACCTGTGATTAACGGTTACGTGAAGTGTTATGTCATTACGAATAAGTTATATCAAATTTTATATTTGTGAATATTTCTGAAATTTATGAAAATTTGTGTATATTTGTGAAATTTATGGATGTTTGTGAAATTTATGACTATATTTGTGAGAATTGTGAATGTTTGTGAAATTTGTGAACATATTTGTGAAAATTGTGAATATATTTGTGCAATAGGTGTTGAATGGAAATGCACAACAGAAGCTCTACTGACGGGCACTTAACAAACGCCCGTCAGTGGTGAAGCCCGTATGGCCAAGCTGCAAGTCCTACCACTGACGGCCGCGTAGAGATAGCCCGTCTGTCACGCCCAGATTTTTCCGATCTTGATTTCGAGCATATCATCGCATGTAAACTAGGGCATCTGCATTAATCAAACTCAATACACCAAAAACCCGCACACACGCACTCCAGCCGATAAAACCCTAGTACGGCAGATATCATAAAACGACACGCACCGTATCCACCGGAACACCTACGGTACCTCACCACCAATTAATCCAAATTCGAGTCGAGTGACTTACCGAGGATCCCGTACCCTCTCCACCCCTTGCCGCACACCCGGAACCCTAATTCCAGCCCTAGATTCCTCCCCGTTCCATTTAAACTTTTTCTCTAGAAACCCTAATCAGGAAAACCTACCACCTCTCGGTTTCTCAGAAAATTCCGGAATAAGTCATGGGGCAACCTGACATTATAATTTCCTCAGTTAGGGCATAAAATAATAGGACCCAGTTCAAAAATATTCGTTTGCAAAATAAATAAACCCTAGGGCAAAAAGTTACCGTTGCACCGTAGCGTAGCTAACCCTCAGTTAAAAACCCACCGACAGCCTCGTGGGAATTCTTTCCAGCAGAACCAACAAGCTTTAACTCACACGTTTCCTCTGGCTATCACGTTCCATTTTCTATACACGGATTCCCTAGCATGCCATGCACTGATACTCACAAAATTCACAGTACACAAGGTACCGAGCGGTGCCTAACTTCACTGGTCACTCAAGCACGTTTTTCTCCACATCAGTGGCAAGGAGCGACAGCTCAGCTACGTGTCATCCTCCACTTAGCATGCTCATGCCACCCGGGCAAGCACTGGCCGCGCACTGGGCGAACCGCGGAGCTAACCAGCACGCCACGGCACACATGCACAGCATTCCGTCACTCCTCCATCATCTCCATCCCGTCCACGCTGGTGACGACTCCGCCGGCCATCTCTAGCGCGCCACGGCTGCCAGCAGACCTTCCCCTCACCTCCCATCAGCGCTGCTGTTAGAGGCGACCTCAGACCAGCAGCGTAGCTCGGCATCGGCGAAGCTCCAACCCAGCGAGCCCCAGCCGCGGCCCTAGTTCGTCCCCTGCCGCCGCCTATAAAAGGATGCTTGAGCCGCTCTTCTCCCCGCCAAGCCCCCTTCTTCCACCTCAGAATAGCTCAGGTTCGCCGCCATGTCCTCAAGCCAGAGTTCAAACTCCATGAAGTGTACCCAAGCCCGAATCCCTTGTCCTCTCCGAACCGAGCAGTAGCCAAGAACTCGCCCAAGAAAATCCCAACCACCAAGATCCCGACAACCCTAACTACTACCTACCTTAACCGCCGCCACAACCGCCCCTTGCTCCGAGCCAATCTGAATCACCGAGCTCCCGGGGTTCGTTGCCAGGCGAGTGGAGTCCGAAAGCTTTTCCCCTCCCTTGAGCTTCCTCCCCTAGATCCGCAACCGCCGGCCGCCGGTAGCCCCGCCCAAAGCGCCGCCGCCAACTTCTTCAACCGCCACCGCCGGCATCGCTCGGTAGAGCTGTCGAAACAGCCGAGCCAGCAGTCTCACGGTGAGGCGTTAAAGCGACCCGCACGAGGCCCAAATTCCCGGCCCGCATTTTGGTGAGCTGTAGGCGCTGGGGAGCACTTTCCATTTTCTCTGTGGTTGATGCGCATTTGCTCAGTCCGAGTCAGTTCCCGCATTCGCTGGTTGGGGACAACCGTTGGTCCGTTCAGACCAAACTAAGGCATCATTAATCCAGCCGGTAGCTCAATTAAATCAGTAGCTTGGTTAAGCGGTTTAATCTGGTTAGAGTGTTAGATCAAGTTATAAAATGTCCGATAACTTTTTCCCCAGCACACAAAATCCATTCCGGAAGCATTAGAGTATTTCCAAACCTTAGCTCAAAACATGTGTAATTTAAAACCTTCTTAGCATCAAAACAGTATAATTTAAATAAAACTATCATTCTTTTCTTTAAGGATTTCGTGCATCAATTGATTGCCAATTTTTGGAGGTCTAAAGTAAGCTCCTTCTTCCCTGTTCGATACCCACCCAAAATATTTATTGCACGACGGCCTCGTAAGCATTTAGTTTTGAACCTGCAATTTAATTTGTACCTCTTCCTGTAAGCTAGGGCACCATCATTTCGTGTAGGACGAACGCATATACCCATGGTCCGAGTTGCTCTGGTGCTCGTGGACTCAAACCCTAAAAGCCTGAAACCACCCCTCTAGCTTAAACCCACATCTACACTCCCCCGGGTTCCGCACAGAACCACCATTTAATTTAACGAACGCTTGGTTTAAACGGGAACCGACCGTTCGAAGTCCTAAACCCTAACTCAACCCTAACATCGTTATTCCTTCTCGAGCATGCATGTCTTCTGGTTTGTTGGAGTTATTTGGAGTTCCTCTTATTCGATGTTCTTTCGGCGCGTAGTTGACGGAGCGACGTACGTGCGTCAGGAGGACCCGGCATCACCCCCACGTTCGGAACAAGAGCAGGAACTGCCAGGCAAGCATTCCCCACCTTGATCATGTCGAAATCCCATATATGCAAAGTTATGAATATTTTGTTTACGAACTCTGCATGCTATGTGTTTAATGTCGATATTTTATGTAGAATAGCTATACCCATTAGCTGCACAATGCCTAGGTCCGAATATCCTTCATTGTAACCCTAGGTATACTTCGTGGTCGATTCACGACCGTCGAATAATTAAGGTTATAGGTATTAACCCTGCTTAGCCCTGCTATAGTTAAAAACCAAGTTTTAGTCATCCCGTTGGGATATGGGAAAACAAACCCTCGGATAGCATATGCTGTCCGAGGTGACTTTCACAAATAAAGGTTTATCAAAAATCAAAAGAAAAGAGGAGATGGTTTCGATTCGGGTAGGAATGTTAAGAGATGTTCGGGGATGTAGAGCATTGGTTGGAGCCATGATCGTCCGGGACGACATGGGGTCGGGAAATGGAGTCCTACTCGAATCAGTTAAGGACCGAGCCTAAGTGCCGCTAAACCAGTTCCTCACCGTACGTCCACATGTCCTTTATGGGAAGGACTTGGCTTAGTACCCCGGCAAGTATTAGGGTTTGGACCCGTGGGAAGTTAGGAGTTAGTGCTAGGTGTTTAAAGTCCTAGAGATCCACCTACGCCGGGCGGGAGGTGATGATGCGTCACAAAGGTGGGGAGTCCTATTTTTGGTCCGGGACGCAAAAGTAGGTCAACCACCTAGCGGGTCCAACTCTGGTATGGAAGCGGGCGAAGGTCTCGTTGTAATCACCTTGCCAATACACACTGTGTAGTGTATCTGTTAGCGCTCGGCATTAGGGGTGAAATTACATCTTGTGGGTAAAGCCGTACAACCTCTGCAGAGTGTTAAAAACTATTCGAATAGCCGCGTCCTCGGTTATGGACATGAACTGGCAAGGCCACACACTGGTTAGACTAAGTTTTGTTTGCGAAAGCATGGGAAAGGGATTAAGGACGTGGGCATGATGTGTCCACAGAGGGCAATTTACGCTACATGGTTGGTAGCAAGGAATTGCCGGAGGAGTAGGCTAGCCGTGCTATCCGGGATACCACGGGCTGAGCCAGGGGCACTCGCTGAACTATCCAGGATAGTGTCAGTCGAGCGTTAAGCCGAGAAGCTAGACATATTGCCCGGGGTAGTATGGTCTGAGCTGTCTCAAGGATTGTAAGGAGGTAGCCGGGTCTACCTCGAGAGGATTCTGTTCATTTTACTTTAAACAGTTTTATTAAATTGCTTTTGAATCTATTACTCAAGTATTTAAATTAAGAACTTACTTTTCCGCACAATGACCAACTTAGGGTAGAGCTATTCCTTGTTATATCCCCGCATGAATTATTTCCGTATACTCCTTCCTGTGGGAATAGCTTGCGAGTACATTCAATGTACTCACCTGGCTTGTTGATTTGGCCAGAAGAAGAAGTAGAGTTCTGCTCCGACGAAGAGGATTCCGACTTTGAGGGCTAGGGCGTTTCCCCAGTCAGTTGCCTGTGAAGTTGGCATATTGATGGGTTTATCGACGTATCTTTTATGTATTTCCGCTGCAAGACTTTGAATTCGGCCAATAGGCCATATTATGTTAAAGACTCTAAATGGATTGTAATGTAAAATAATCGGTAATGTATGACGACATTATCAAGTTCTTGTGAGTGCCGGCTACTGTTCCAGGGACCGGTACAGTAATCACAGGAGCGTTTTCGGCATTAAAACCGGGGGCGCCACACCGTCAGTGGTGAGGCTCTACCACTGACGGTCGTTGATAAATAGACCGTCAGTGGTGATGTCCTACCACTGACGGTCGCGTATCAGACGACCGTCAGTGGTGAGTGGTTTACACTGACGGTCTTCGTGCCTGTCGATGGAGGTCACCCCTCCATTGACATTCCCAGGGTGACGGGCCCCTCGTCCGTCAGTAGAGGGGGTTAAGCGCCCGTCAGTAGAAGCCCGTTCTGCAGTAGTGTGGCAAGCAGAAACAAATTAAGATGGCATAATGATCCACGTTGCAATATTAATTCTTGGTACTACTATATGTAACTGAAACAAAAGGGCTAGCTACTATATATGTAAGACACTGAAATTATTAAACCAGCCGGCGAAAAACTGATAGTACGTATGTACATGTGTGCACAAACGTACAGTATGTTGCCGTTGCGTGTAAAATAACTAAGCAGACGAATGAAAAGAAAAATCAATACCTGCAGGTCGAGTCCATCTTGATCATGCCTCCGGCCGGCTCCGACAGCTGAAACTGAGAAAGAAAGCAAGAGGAGGAATGATTATATACATGCGTACACGTGCGCATGCAGTTATACAGTAGGCCGGAGTAGCTAGTATGGAAACGGAAAATGCGTGGACGAGTACTACGGATATACCTCTTCCATCGCCTTGACTACCTCCGTTCAGGTATGAGTGGGATGGTGGGATCCCACGGAGAAATAGTACAAAGATTGATGTGAATGGTGGGATGGTTGGGATGGGCGTCTGCTGCGTGCCTCACCAAAGCCTCGGCTTCCTTAAAGGTTCCATGACTCTCTCCCGGATAATAAATAAGGAAAACGCTGACTTTCTCAAGGGAAGGGAGGTGACCCATGTGTTTACAGCATAATTTGGCTTGAGGATTTATTTGGTTGGCCAAATTAAATATTAGGTTTGCTGGGAGACAAGCATTTCCGAGTGCCCCCGAGCGCCCTTTACATCCCGAGTGGTCATCATATCCCAAGTGCGAAGGTGCTCGCAGAAGTTCCTGAAGACCCGAGCAGTCGGAGATGTCCCCGAGCGCCAGCACCCCGAGTGCTACGTCATCGAGCCACGAGCAGTACCTTTGGACATTCAACAGTGGCGACCCCAAGCACTCGTGACCTCGAGCACTCGCGACACCGAGCGTCATCGACCCCGAGCACTCGCGGCTCCAAGCACCATCAACCCCGAGTACTGGTGACCCCGAGTGATCAAGCCCCGAGAAGTTCCCCAGTCCCGAAGGGTTGTTCCCAAGTACTCGACCGGCTCCCGAGCGGTCCGAGTTCATTCCCGAGGACTCGCGAAGGATCATCTTCAGCAGGTCCGAGTCACAGCGATACCCTTCAAGATTTACCCGACGCCAGAGACTTCAACTTGAGACGCAAGAAACGCAGCATGGCAATCAAGGAGAGTCCCGCGGGATTTGGAAGTCAATCCGATTTGTTTGGAAAGGATATCTCGTGCGCCAAGAGGAGTCCGGATGACGGCGTTCGAGGCAGTTAGATTTGGAAGGCTATCCTGGTTTGTATGGAAAGTCACATGTACGGTAGAATCCGAATCCTTTAAGCAAGGAAAGAGATATATTTGTAATCAGTTAGGATTAGGAGTCCAGATCTCCTACGGGAAGACCAGCCGCCCTATAAATATGTAAAGGGTGACGGCCGATTAAATCATCCAACAATCGATCAAATCAATCTTTTATCTTTTATCTTTTATCTTAGCAGTAGATCTTTGCTGTTTTGCGCCGTAAAACAGTCGGTTCTTCCTCACGTAAGTAGGAAGATCTTTGTTGCTTTGCTCGGAAAGCAATCGCTCGTCGCACGCGTAAGTGCGATAGTTATCCTTTGTTGCTTTGCTCGAAAAGCATCCGTTTATCGCACACGTAAGTGCGGTTGGCGACTCCCTTACCTAGGTGTTTCACGGATCCAATTTCGTGCGAACACAATTGGCGACTCCGCTGGGGAAGGAAGCGAAGATTACACGATGAATCCCGACTCCAAAGACGGAAGCATTGTCAACCCGGAGAACATCATCGCCGTCACACTCGACGATCTATCCGAAGATGAACGGCGGGAGATTGAACGACAACTCGAAGAGGAGCAGGCGGAGCGGCTCCGGCAAAAGTTGGCCGGCTACCAGAAGACGAGGAACGGCGTCATCAAAAAGGTAGTCGTGCCGAGTCCACCTCCTGCGCCCAAACCTGAGGTGAGTAAACCGACATGTTCTGATGAAATCGCTAATCTAATCGACGTGTCGGTAGCCAGTAAATATGGCATCGAGATGGACAAATCGGCGCAATTATTCGCTCGGGTAGTGAATAGCCGATTTGACGAGTTGAAAAAGCAAATCGCTATAGACTTACAGAGTAGTCTGCCGGGTCGGGTTAGATCTACAGCCTTGCTAGTCAATGATGAGCATCGGAACAAACAACCGATGTACCCTGACCATGACAGAGTCGATCATCGGGTAGAAGTCGCCCCCGTGATCACGGCTTCTGTCAATCCGACTTCGGTGCCTCAGAGTTCTTCCAATAACGACCGAAGTCTAAGTCTTAGCACGAACATCCCACAACCATACTATCAAACAGTCGCATACAACACGCCACCTATCCCACCTCTCGGTACCGGGGTCCCCCACGGACCGGTCCCAGAGACATATTTCAACCCGCAACAAGTCCAACCCGAGTTGCCACGGCCGACTTCACGTACCCCGCTATGCGATATGAGTTTTAAGGACCAACTCGCCGGAGTACTCAGAGAACTCGGCGTAATACCTAAGGATGGATCTCGTGGCTATCTAAAGCCATACCCCGAGAGTTACGACACACTGCCATACCCCCGCGGGTTCAGAGTCCCTGATTTTGTCAAGTTCACCGGGGAAGACAATAGGTCGACTTTTGAGCATATAGGGCAATTCTTAGCACAGAGTAGCGAAGTCGGCACATCAGATATCTACAGAATAAAGCTCTTTCCCTTGTCATTGTCGGGTACTGCCTTCACATGGTTCACTTCGCTCGCCCCTAGGTCTATTACATCTTGGGAACAACTAGAGAAGCAGTTCCACGACTACTTTTACGGCGGTGAGACCGAGCTCAGACTCTCGGATCTGACGATGGTTAAACAGAAGTACAATGAGCCGGTCTGTGATTACATTAGAAGATTTAGAGAGGTTAAGAACAAGTGCTTTAGCTTAAATATAAACGAAAAAGATCTTGCCGACCTTGCTTTTTCGGGTTTGCTCGCCCATATTAAGGACAGATTAGAGGGTCAGGAATTCCTAACCATTAGCCAAGTCACTCAGAGGGCTGTAGCACAGGAGAACCGCGCTAAGGAAGTCAAAACATACAGCCGGTTCGGGGATGCTAAGGGCAAAGCCAAAGAGAAATCGGCAATAAACGTTATAACCTACGAAAACAGCTCGGACAGTGAGGACGACGCTGACATATGCATTGCCGAGTGGGTTAATACCCCTAAGTCAAAACCCTTTGCTTGTCCAGCTCTCAGGCCTACACCCACTCGGAAAGAGAAGATTCGGTATACGTTCGATATTAGCAAATGCGACAAGATTTTTGATATGCTCCTACAGGGAAATATGATCCGAGTAAGGGAAGGGCACGTGTTCCCATCGGCGGACGAATTGGGCAAAAGAGCATATTGTAAGTGGCATAACTCTTTTTCTCATGCTACTAATGACTGCAACGTGTTTCGCCGACAGGTGCAATCGGCCATTAATGACGGACGATTGACGTTCGCTCAAAGCTCCAAGATGAAACTTGACAGTGACCCTTTTCCAATCAACGTGATTGACTTGGAGAAGAAGAGGGTACTGATTCGGTCACATCAGGCCGAGTCCACAAAAGGGAAGAACGTCATTATCGACGACAATGCTGCTCCAAGGATGAACAAGCCGAGTCCCTCTCCTACTCCAGGAGCAAACAACTCGAACTCCTCGCCGACTCCAAAGATGATCAAGCCAAGGAATCCAGAAGTCGGCGTCTGGAAGGTTAATCAAGGGAAGAGTCAAGCTGCGAAGTCAAAGCCGACGGTGAAACAGCTGCTGGATAAGTACACGACCAACAATGTGTTCACTCGGCTTGGAGGGAGCAAGCGCCCCAGGTCTCCTCCCCGACATGGTTTCGATGGTCCCGAGTGCTGGCAGGAAGGGCCATGCATTCAACCACCACACTTCGCGACAAGTCCGGCATACTGGGGAGGTCCACATGCTTTCTATCCGCAGTGTCCTCCATGGGGTTTCAACCCTTGGGCACCATATCCGACCGGACCAATCGGCATGTTCCAGCCGAGTTGGATCCCAACCGGGTCCGGGTTCAGGAGACAGCACCATGGGAAGAGAACTCGGTTCGACGCAGGAACCCGAGCAAGGAATCAACTCGCCACTCGGCACAAGGCACCTGGCGCACCAAGTCGGCTGGCGGCCCCGGCGAAAGCTCAAGAGAGTAACTCGCCGACTAGGCAAATCTGGGTACCAGTCAAGCATGCCGAGTCCGAGCCCGAAGACCACCCATCGACTCAATCCGAGTCGGACGAAGCAAGAATCACCCAAGTCCCGAAGAGAAGTCGACCACGACGGTCAGCCGTGTTAATCAGCTCGCAAATTAACTCGGCTCAACCAACAGGGACTCGGCATGTACGGTTTGGCACAGTGGATGACCCGAACAGACCAGAATCCAGCAGTGCAGCAGCACCCGGCGCGCGGAAAATAACTGTCGAATCGGCGCCAAGTCACCAAGCTAAGAAGATCAAGTCGGTTGAACCAGGGACAAAGCCGAAGCCGCAATGGTGCCCCACAGGACTCACGCACTCTCAGAAGCGGAGGGTCCAATGGCTACGAGCACTCGAGCTCAGGGAGGAGCTTGTCGAGAAGAAGCGCGACGAATGGTTCAACCAAGCCAGACCAATGAAGCCCGCGAAGATGACCTGGAAGGAAAAGCGCATCGCAAAGGAAGACGAGACCGCCAGCAAGGATGTCGGAGAGATACCCGCCGACATGGACGTCAATATGGTGTTCGAATTGCCGATCGAGTTCCGCGGTCCTGAGTCGAAAGTCGCAGAACTTCTGCTCGGGCCGAGTGCCGCTATATTCAAGAAGCCGGAGGAGCATGGGCAGCATCTGAAGCCTCTATTCATCAAGGGCCACATTGACGGGAGACCGATTGGCCGAATACTCGTTGATGGCGGTGCTGGGGTCAACATCATGCCACTTTCGGTGTTCTCCAAGCTAGGCCGAAAGGAGTCCGAATTGATGAAGACAAACATGGGACTCAGCGGGTTCTCGGGAGAGCTATCCGAGGCCAAGGGCATATTATCGGTAGAACTTACAGTCGGAAGCAAAACCCTACCGACTGCATTCTTCGTGGTCGACGTCAAAGGCCGATACAACATGCTCTTGGGGCGAGATTGGATCCACGCCAATTGCTGCATCCCCTCTACCCTGCATCAGTGCTTAATCCAATGGATAGATGAGGATGTCGAAGTAATCGAAGCAGACAACTCGGCTTGCATTGCTTTAGCCGAGACCACGGTCGATTGGCAACACGGTGATATGAAGTGCCTATCGGGTAGAAATTTATCCGACTACGACTATGTAAGTGTCGGTAAGGATGGGTTTATACCGATACAAGCACAGCCGGCTTGTATAGCTCGGCTTAACAATTTGTCTTTATAAATGAATAAAGAAGATAGCATTAAATGGCTACAAAAGCGCACCGAGGAATATCGTTTGGGCAAAAACGATATGCATGAGACTATCGAGGACTCTGACGACATGGAGAAACTCGGACAAGGGTTCTCGTCGGCCGACCCACTCGAAGAAGTCGATATTGGCGATGGGAGCATTCCCCGACCAACGTTCATTAACGCCAATATGGGAATCGGCCAGAAGAACAAGGTATGTGCGCTACTCAAAGAATTCGTAGATTGCTTTGCTTGGAATTATACAGAGATGCCCGGGTTAAGTCGAAGCCTGGTCGAGCACAAGTTACCTATCAAGGCCGGCTTCAGGCCATTCAAGCAACCACCTAGGTGTTTCAACCCTAATCTGTATGATCGTATCAAGGAAGAAGTCGACCGACTGGTGAAGGCAGGGTTCATTCGGCCATGCAGATATGCCGAGTGGATTTCAAACATTGTGCCGGTCGAGAAGAAGAATACTGGCAAGATTAGGGTATGTATAGACTTCAGGGATTTGAATAAAGCCACACCTAAAGATGAATATCCTATGCCTATAGCCGATATGTTGATAAATGATGCCTCCGGACACAAAGTACTTAGTTTCTTAGATGGCAATGCCGGGTATAACCAAATCTTTATGGCTGAAGAGGACACGTTTAAAACTGCCTTTCGTTGCCCCGGCTTTGTCGGATTGTTCGAGTGGGTTGTCATGACATTCGGTTTGAAGAATGCAGGCGCTACGTATCAGCGTGCTATGAACCTAATATTCCATGATCTCTTAGGCATTGTGTTAGAAGTCTATATTGATGACATCGTCGTCAAGTCAGACGGCTGTGAGCACCACTTGGCCGACTTGTGACTAGCCTTTGAAAGAATGCGTCGATATGGGTTGAAGATGAACCCGCTCAAATGCGCGTTCGGTGTGTCGGCTGGTAAGTTCTTGGGGTTCATAATTCATGAACAGGGCATAGAGATTGACCCCAAGAAGGTAGAAGCCATTAGGAAGCTAGGAGAGCCGACATGCAAGAAAGATGTGCAGAGCTTACTAGGGAAAATTAACTACTTAAGACGATTTATATCTAACCTGGCGGGTAAGATTGAATCGTTTGTCCCTTTGCTTCGGCTAAAGAACGAAGCCGAGTTCACTTGGGGGGGCAGAACAGCAAGACGCCTTCAACAGTATCAAGAGATACTTGTCGAGCCCTCCCGTACTTCGAGCACCCAAGTCGGGGATTCCGTTCCGACTGTACATTGCTGCGCAGGACAAAGTGCTCGGCGCAGTACTAACTCAGGAAGTCGACAAGAAGGAGCACATCATTGCATATGTAAGTCGCCGACTACTCGACGCCGAAAGCCGGTACGGATTCATCGAGAAGCTATGCTTATCCTTGTTTTACGCATGCACAAAGTTTTGACATTATTTGCTTTCGAGTACATGTATAGTGTCTTGCCAAGTCGACGTGATTAAGTATATGTTGCAACAACCGATTCTTAGCGGACGAATTGGAAAATGGGCTTATGCATTAATAGAGTTTGATTTAACATATGAGTCGTTGCGTACCATAAAAGGTCAAGTTGTCGCCGACTTCGTGGTGGATCATAGGGTTAATGATGAAGAAGATGTTAATTATGTTAGCATATGCCCATGGAAGCTTTACTTTGACGGATCGGTTTGTAGAAGTGGGCAAGGCATTGGTAGTGTTCTAGTTTCACCACATAGTGTTATTTATGAGTCATCGGTCCGACTAGAGTATCCTTGCACTAATAACCAGGCAGAGTATGAGGCATTGTTGTTTGGTTTGCAAAGTTTAATAGATATGGGTGTGAGAGATGTAGATGCTTTCGGAGATTCATTGCTAGTAGTTCAGCAAGTCAACGGAGAGTTTCAATGCTTTGATGGGTTGCTGAATAGCTATTTAGACCGATGTTTAGATACAATTAAGCTTTTAGACACTTTTAGTATCAATCACGTCCCCAGGGAGGAGAATTCTAAGGCCAACTATTTGGCACAGCAAGCATCCGGGTACCAAGTCAGAAGAGGAAAGTTTTTTATATCTAGAGAGCCGATGCTCGTTGCTGACAAAGGCCAGGCCGACTTGCTGGAAGTCGAAGCCGACTCATGTAGGTCCGGTACCGACTTGGGGGGCAACAGTTTAACACAAGCTGCCAAGTCGTTACGCAGTTTGGAAGTTAATGATTGGAGGGCACCCTTAGTTGGTTATCTGAAAGATCCGAGTCAAACAAGAGATAGGAAAATTCGGCGGCAAACTATAAAGTACACCTTGTTTGATAACGAGTTGTATCGCCGAACGATAGATGGAGTATTATTGAAATGCTTAGATCCCGACCAGTCAAAAGTAGCTATGGGGGAAGTGCATGAAGGAATATGTGGAACACATCAGTCGGCTCCTAAGATGCAGTGGTTATTGAAGAGGGCAGGATTCTATTGGCCGACTATGTTAGAAGACTGTTTTCAGTATTATAAAGGATGTGAAGCGTGTCAGAAGTTTGGGAACATACAATTAGTGCCCGCGGCTAAGATGAACCCTATTATAAAGCCGTGGCCATTTAGAGGATGGGGTTTAGATTTCATTGGGGAAATACATCCTGCTTCGTCGAAAGGTCATCGTTTCGTCCTCGTAGCTACAGATTATTTCACCAAATGGACCGAAGCAGTTCCTTTAAGGAATATGACTCATAAAGAAGTGATTAGCTTTGTTCTAGAACATATCATTCATAGGTTCGGCATTCCTCAAACTCTAACGACTGATCAGGGTGCGTCCTTTATGTCTCACCAATTCAGTGAGTTTGCCGAGTCCTTTGGGGTTAAGTTGTTGAACTCGTCACCTTATTATGCCCAAGCTAATGGACAGGCCGAGTCCAGCAATAAGACTCTGATCAAGTTAATAAAGAAGAAAATCGAGGAACATCCGAGAAGGTGGCATGAAATTCTTTCAGAAGCACTGTGGGCCCATCGAGTATCTAAGCACGGGGCGACCCGGGTGACGCCATTCGAGTTGGTGTACGGGCAGGAAGCAGTGTTACCCGTGGAAATTAAGTTACAAGCCCTTAGAGTAGCCAGGCAAGACGACTTGTCGGCTGAGGATTACAGCCACTTAATGATAGATAAGATAGACGATGTCGCGGAGGAAAGGTTGAGAGCCTTACGAGAAATCGAAAAGGAGAAGCTGAGAGTTGCTAAGGCTTACAACAAAAGAGTAAAGGAAAAATCGTTTCAGATAGGAGACTTATTATGGAAAACGATTTTACCCATTGGAACTCGGGACAACAAATTCGGCAAATGGTCGCCGAGTTGGGAGGGTCCGTTTAGAGTTGTCGAGATAGTCCCCGGGAACTCCTATTTGGTAGAATCGTTGCAAGGGGAATGGTTATCTAAGGCTCTTAATGGGAAATATTTGAAAAAGTATTACCCGAGTGTGTGGCAGGTAGCTTAAGCAAAACTCTGTGGCCGATATGTCCTTTATAAGTATCGCCCTAAGCAACGGTATAGTTCAAAGTGTTTTTGGCAAATGCAATTATGCCAAAAAGCAGGGGGGCATGTGTTTACAGCATAATTTGGCTTGAGGATTTATTTGGTTGGCCAAATTAAGTATTAGGTTTGCTGGGAGACAAGCATTTCCGAGTGCCCCCGAGCGCCCTTTACATCCCGAGTGGTCATCATATCCCAAGTGCGAAGGTGCTCGCAGAAGTTCCTGAAGACCCGAGCAGTCGGAGATGTCCCCGAGCGCCAGCACCCCGAGTGCTACGTCATCGAGCCACGAGCAGTACCTTTGGACATTCAACAGTGGCGACCCCAAGCACTCGTGACCTCGAGCACTCGCGACACCGAGCGTCATCGACCCCGAGCACTCGCGGCTTCAAGCACCATCATCCCCGAGTACTGGTGACCCTGAGTGATCAAGCCCCGAGAAGTTCCCCAGTCCCGAAGGGTTGTTCCCAAGTACTCGACCGGCTCCCGAGCGGTCCGAGTTCATTCCCGAGGACTCGCGAAGGATCATCTTCAGCAGGTCCGAGTCACAGCGATACCCTTCAAGATTTACCCGACGCCAGAGACTTCAACTTGAGACGCAAGAAACGCAGCATGGCAATCAAGGAGAGTCCCGCGGGATTTGGAAGTCAATCCGATTTGTTTGGAAAGGATATCTCGTGCGCCAAGAGGAGTCCGGATGACGGCGTTCGAGGCAGTTAGATTTGGAAGGCTATCCTGGTTTGTATGGAAAGTCACATGTACGGTAGAATCCGAATCCTTTAAGCAAGGAAAGAGATATATTTGTAATCAGTTAGGATTAGGAGTCCAGATCTCCTACGGGAAGACCAGCCGCCCTATAAATATGTAAAGGGTGACGGCCGATTAAATCATCCAACAATCGATCAAATCAATCTTTTATCTTTTATCTTTTATCTTAGCAGTAGATCTTTGCTGTTTTGCGCCGTAAAACAGTCGGTTCTTCCTCACGTAAGTAGGAAGATCTTTGTTGCTTTGCTCGGAAAGCAATCGCTCGTCGCACGCGTAAGTGCGATAGTTATCCTTTGTTGCTTTGCTCGAAAAGCATCCGTTTATCGCACACGTAAGTGCGGTTGGCGACTCCCTTACCTAGGTGTTTCACGGATCCAATTTCGTGCGAACACCATGCCCAGGTCCAAGCCACCGCTGATGACTTCACACGGTCGGAGCTCGAATAGAAAGGATTGAAGCATTGGCATAGCTCCTTGCGGGAACATCGATGGCGCTGTCACAAAGCCTTCGAAACGGCAATATCTCAAGAATGGGAATGCATCAGCCGTGACCACGAACCCAGTTTCCACTACTCGCTCTTCCATGGAGTCACACACATACAGACAGAGATAACGAAGAGTGGGCAGCTTTCCGAGGACCTGAATATCGTCCCATCGTGCTTTAACCACAGATATCTCTAGGCAGGATAGGAGGGGAATCGACGAAGGATTAATACACTTCGGCATGAAATTGACGGAGCTTCTGGACCGAAACCTTAGACTTTGCAATTTATGCATTTTGCCTATCGCATCCGTCAAAGCTTCATGTTGGCTCTCATTCAGTTTTCGCCATAAGGAAATCTCGAGAACCCTCAACTCGGTTAGATTGCTCAACTCTTCAAAATCATGTTGAGAAATATGATGCACCATCAGAACGGTCAACTCTTCTAGGGAGACCAGATTCCCCAACCCGGCCGCCAGCATCTTTGTGCCAAATTCAACAGATAGGCGCACCAACTGTCTTAGCAGAAAAACACTCGACGGCAATTCTTCTATAGAATTACCGCGTACGTCAAGTGTTTGCAAAAACTGCAACTTGCCTATTTCCGATGGTAAATGATCGATACCTGTAGATTTTAGCCCAAGGTACCTCAGGTGCAATAAGTTCCCGAGATACCTAAGATCAATCTTATCCTGTCTTTTACCAAGTTTGCAGTCTTCTAAATCCAGTACCCGTAAAAATTCAAACCACGAAAGAGACGGCATCAGATTAACACCAGGCATAAAGAGGGAAACTGACCTCACTTGTGACATGCTCATGGTACCAAGCCGAGGGGTGTTGGGCTCTGTCATGCTAGTGTTTTGGAGGGATAACCTGCGAACCTTGCTTTGCAAATCATATGTGCTTCGCCCAATGTCATCCAATATAGTAACAAAGTTTTCTTCCCTTGACAATGAGCATATGAGATCAAGCACCATATCATGTACACGACAAGCGCATGCCTTGTCTTCATAGTCAATGTCTACCGGCATGATCATACTTCTATTCACAAGCTCATTAAAATAACTTTCACCCAACTTAAATAGGCTTGTTTCTTGTTTTTTGGGATGGATGAATCCTTCAGCTATCCACCTCCAGATCAATCTCTCTCTCTCAACCTCATAGTCTTCTGGAAATATGCTCAGATATAATAAGCAAGCCTTCAGATGAGAAGGCAGATCATAATAGCTGAACGATAATATCCTCTTCATGTCCTCCACACCACCACCTTCAGCAAGTCCACGCCCGATATATTTGAGCAAATGACACCATTGATCCTTTGTCTTTGTCCCATGGTTACTATCCAAAAGACTAGCTATTGCGATGATGGCTAATGGTACACCACCACATTTCTTTAATATGTCTCTGGATACTTCTTGCAACTGATCAGGACATCCCGTCTCGCTATGAAATATTCTTCTATAAAAGAGCCTTTCAGAGTCTCTATCAGAAAGAGGTTTCATTGTATGAATCATGTGATGATTGGAAGAGCGACATGCTTGAGCGACACTGACGTTGCGGGTTGTTGTGATTACTTGACTGTCGAGACTGTTTTCAGGTAAAGCGCACTTGATAAATCTCCACGCTATTTCATCCCATATATCATCAATTATGATAAGAAACCTACATAAAGTTTTGGGAGAGTTAGTTGGCAAATCAATCAACATATAACTAAGCTTCTCAAAAGAAAATATATAAGGAAACCACTTTAAATGACGAGGTACCTCGGTGAAAAGAGACTAAAGCAAACTCTATTATAATTCATTACGAACAAAATTTTAATGACGAGCAAGCACAAATTAAAAAAGAAGTAGGGTTTTATTAAAAATATGAAATAATCTCTAACATAAAAGCTAAGAGAAGAAGACACTTCAAATAGGCTAGCTGTTGACTTGCACTAGATATTTGATCTCTGCTCAGAAAAAGTACGAGCCTTGCATGATACATACCTCTTGCTCTCAAGAAATTTACGGAGTTCGTCGCGGAGCAGCATTTCATCCCTTGTTGTGTTATGGATGTCTTTGAACTTTACCTCGTCAAGACCATAGAGCATGTCCTTTAAAAGTTTCTTCAAGTCAGTATTCCGAGACACTGATACAAAAGCCCCACAGTTAAAATCCACCTTGATCTTATCATACACTGCTCTGGCAAGCGTTGTCTTGCCCAATCCACCAAATCCAACAATAGATATTGTCTTCAGTTGCAGCTTTGACCCCTCATCACCTTCACCTTCTGTCATCCTTTGTATTAGCTCGTCCCTTGCCTCTTCAACACCAACAAGCTGTGTCACATCTTTGTACATATCTATCAAGCGAGGATCAATGTTAGCACCAAGACCGGTGGTAGACATCTCGAGCTTGTACCTATTATGTTGCTCAGCCAACTCCTTGGCAAGGTCCCGAGCTTCTTGGATGGCACTGGAGATCTGATGAAGTGCCTTGCCCTTAGTGAACAATCTGGTGGTCTTCTTAAGGAGCTTCTTGACTTTATTCTTCAGGTTGGTGGGTTCACTGTCACGGCCCTCCTCCACACGCACCTTGAAGCCGTCGACGACATCCTCCATGTCGTAGGACAGATCCTTCACCTTAGCTGCCCATATCCTGACCTCCGGGTCAAGCTGGTCAGGCAGCACCTCACCCACCTTAAGGAGGGTGGCGCGCATCAGCTCCAACTCAGTAAGAAGAGACCTGATGCCTTTCTTCACACGCTTCTCTAGGTTGAGTTCATCACGAAGCAGTTCGCCAAGCTTGTTGTGGAGTGGGATCATCGCTCCCGCCGTGACCTCCATGGCTCCACCTCTCTTTCACTGTCTACTCAACTAGGTGGCGCTAGTTTGCCTTGGGCAGAAAGCTGGTGGCGCCGCGCCGCCCGTGAGAATGGTATGTAGCACACCGGAGAGATAAGATAGAAATAGAGAAGTGAAGAGATAAGGTAGAAAGAGAGAAAAGAAAAAGGTGAAAAAGGGGACTACGTGGGCTGCTTGTCGGAATGCATCGTTGGAACGGTCAACCATAGAAGATGATTTTCGGAACTAGTGATACGATGACCATGCAGAGAGTGGGTGGTTAGGTTTCGTTGGTTCAGATGCGACCTTGGTAGCTTCACAACTGACCTACCGTGTTGGTTCTTGTTAAATTATATGTGTGTTTGTTTAGATCAATTTGTGGGTATAATGGCGATATATTAGTGTTGAACAGCTTGCCCGTATCCAATTATGCAAGATTGCTTATGACTAAGCAATTATTGAAGGTTGTTGTAGCTTCTAAAAAATTGTAAATCGTGAGATGCCACCTACTAGTCGCTGTCCTTATTACAGATAAGTTACAAAATATATGTGAACGTCACCATATACGACTGACAGATCATATTAATTAGCATCTAGGACATCAGATTATATATTGATTGAGACTTGATGCCTTTCTTCACGTGTTTCTCTAGGTTAAATTCACCAACAAACTGTTCGCCAAGCTTGCCGAGAAGTGGGCTCATCCTCCCTGCCGTGACCTCTATAGCTCCACCTCTCTTTCGCTGTCTACTGAACTACGTGGTGCTACTGTGTTTTAGGCAGAAAGCTGGTGGCGCCGGGCCTGCCCGTGAGGATGATACGTAGCACGTTGCCAAATGTTTGTTTCAATCGAGAGCACGTACATGCATGTAGTGAACTAGTGCTACGATGACCGTGCACAGAGTGGCTGGTTGGGTTCGTCGGTTTAGATGCGACCTTGGGACGGGAAAAAAAAATAAGGCCTCGGATGCGGTTTCGAGTGTCGTGTCCGTGCTAAACAAATGGCCTCAGATGTCGTCCCAAGATGCCTCCAACTAGTTGATAGTTTAGCAATTGCGTTTCTTAAGAATCTCGATCGATGGAGTAATTGGCCATCCTAGCATGCATGCGCATGCCAAATCTCGATCGCTGCGTCATGTCGGGTGAACGCACTGCGTGCGTGCATGCGTCTCAAAAGTCCTCAACTCAGCAGAGCTGCAGAGTCCTAGCTAATCTGCATACGTGCCTTCCACTACTACAGAATCGGTTTGTACAGACAGTTCAGAAACACCGTGCGGGACGGTTTTTCGAACCGTCTGTACGAAACCGTCAGTACAAATCAGGTTTGTACAAACAGTTATTGAACCGTCTGTATAAATAATTAGTACAGACGGTTCCACAATAGAACCGTCTATGCAATTCGCTGGAACAGTACCTCATAGGCATTTGTACCGACGGTTCCCTTCGCAAAACCGTCTGCACAAATGCACTGAATAGTACCTCACAAGCATTTGTGCGGACGGTTCCATTTCTAGAACCGTCTGTACAAATTAATTTGTACAGACGGTTCTACTCCTGGAACCGTCTGTATTACTATTGCAGCAGGACGGCAATGGTGCCGCGGCAGCGGTGCGGCAGGGCTACGGTGGTGCCGCCTGCTGCCACGGCAGCAGAAACAGACATTTCTGCTGCCGCGGTAGCCGTGCGGCAGGGCGACGTTGCTGCCGCCTGCTGCCGCGCGGCAGCAGTGCTGCAGGGCAACGGTGCTACCGCCTGCTGCCACGGCAGCGGAAACAGACGTTTCGGCTGCCGCGGCAGCAGTGCGGCAGGGCGACGGTGCTGCCGCCTGCTGCCGTGCTTACCGCCTGCTGCCACGGCAGCGGAAACAGACGTTTCGGCTGCCGCGGCAGCCGTGCGGCAGGGCGACGTTGCTGCCACCTACTGCCACGGTAGCGGAAACAGCCATTTCTGCTGTCGCGGCAGCAGTGCGGCAGGGCGACGGTGCTGCCGCCTGCAAAGTGATCGATCACAGGCATAGCATACACAGACACACAATGTAGTCATTGATCTTAGACATAGCATTCAGAAGCAACCATGAAACGTCATTCTCAACCACAAAAACATTGAGAAGCAGTAATTCATCCATAACCACATTAAACGTCATTCTCAACCACAAAGTCATTCACTTGCAGTAATTCATCGACAAATTAGAAGAGAAGTCATTGTTAAGGGAAAAAAACTCTTAAGTCATTGAGGAGCAACATTTTCAGGACAATGGAATTCTCTAGTTTCCTTCAACAATTCTCTAAGTATGAAAGCTATTAACTGTTTTTGAACAAACCGGACGCCCTCACTGTCGAGCTCATTTGTAGGAAACTTAAAAGTCTGCAGAAGGAAATTAAATAGCTAGGTTAGGCACAACGTCCGAACGATGAAAAATACAACTACATATAGTGTAATGACACTAACCTCCACATCTACCGGACTAGAGCGAACGATCTGCATCATATATGTCGCGACATAGTATCCACAGAGATTGTTGCCCGGCGGCTGCTTGTGGCACTGTAGAAATCATGGTTACGTGCAGGATAATTTAGTTTTACCGAATACATATTAGAACGTGCGAGGTGATTATTCATGGGCGAGGGAGGAATTATTACCGGGAAATGAAATCGGTGAGACAGTTCGGTTTGGGTTGTTTTCACAACCCCCCCTTGGCAACATACTTCTTGAACGCCCCGGTGAGCACCGTCGTCAAATCTGCGTACTTCTCTGGTGGGTAGTCCCTGGAGTCGAAGTACGTGGCATGTAAATGTTGTGGCTCGAGACAGACGAGCATCCAGTGGAATCCATAGTTGTATGGTAGAAGAATGACGCGCTTAGTACAGAGAAGGAGCATGGCGTCCGAAATGTATTCCTCGACCTCCTTCGTCTGGAATTGGACCATTGTGCATATGACCACTTGTGGATCGAGGAATCCGATATTAGGATTTTTTGCCCTAGCCTCTTGAATCATATGTCTACACATAAAAGTAATGTTATTGAAAGAGCGTATCAATAAGTTAGGCAATTCATTTAGCATAAACTGTGATTGAGAACACTTACAGTGTCCAGCATCTTAATAAACTTGCGCCGTCTGTGACATTAGTACAGACGGCTCTTGTTGGGAGCCGTCTGCACTGTTCTTTCCTATACAGACGGTTTCAGTCAGTAACCGTTTGTACTATTTGTACAGACGGTTCTCTCTACGAACCGTCTGTATTGTACCGTCCCGCTTGTTCGCCATCCTTAGTCGTGATTTGTACAGATGGTTGGAGTTTGGAGCCGTCTGTGATAATCACTATACAGACGGCTCCCGTTTTCCGTCTGTACAGGGGGCGTCCCGCTAAATGGTATCTGTAGTAGTGTTCACGTGAGCTGGACTCTTGGTCAGCAACAATTACATACTGTGGACACATAAATATCCCGCACTCACGGCAGGCATAGCCCACTACTACAAAAGCATCTATTTCAGACGGCATATCCCTGATGGTTCAACGAAACCGTCATGAATTAGAGGCATCCGAGACGGTTCCATAAAACCAACCATTTGAGAAATGATCAAACGTCTAGGATATGGTCACATCCTAGACAGTTCAATTTTGAACCGTCTGGATAATATCCGAGACGGTTGAATATACGAACGGTCTAGAATGTGAATAGATCATTTTTTGATGAAATAGACATCCGAGACACTCCTTTGGGCTAAATCGTCTCGAAAATAATATGGCCCGGTAGATCCAATTTAGCCCCACAGAAGCCCACTGCAGCCGATATTTATTCCCGATCCTAACCCTAAAGCTCTCCCGTGTAACCCTAGCTAAGTCATTCTCTCGCCCCCGAGCCGCTCCTCTCCTCTCCGCGTCCATGCCTCTCCCTCAGATCCACAACCAGCGATCGAGGGCGGCGGCAGTGGCCATGGATCTCTCGTCACCTCCACTATGGTCGTCTATTGTCTCCACAACCTCGTGGTTCTAGAGTCAACGAGACCCCGTTGCCTCGACTGCCGTAGAGCTCTGCGACTAGGTCACCACCTCGATTGCCATAGAGCTCTGCGACCACGCCACCGTCAAGCTTCGCCACCAAATCTGAATCTCCTGGGCTGTCAGATCTGAGTTGGTGGTCCAAGAGCATCGCGATTGATGGCCTCACCCGCTTCACTATCGATGATCACAATAAGCGCGAGGTGACGTGATTTGTTTCCTCACGTCCTTTTTTGTGACTGTGATGAACTGGATGGGCTTTGGAGTTGTTTGTTAATTTGTGCTGGTGTGCGTGCGCAGTGTTGTTGCAGAACGCGGTGTGCTGGTGTTCATGCGGGTCATTGAGACCAAGGAGTAGGTGGTGACCGGCACACTGCACCACTAGAGGGCTCCAACAGTGGCGACAGAGGAGGAGGAAGGTACGATGACAACGCGGGGAGGCGGCAGATCTGGCCAGCAAGGAGGCCGCCAGCACCGTGGCTTCCTCCACAACGATGAGTGGGTCGTCGCGGCGCTGTCTCTGACAACAAACACGGCTCTCTGGTGTCTCCTTCCCGAGCTTCGAAGGCCAGTGGCCGGTGTCAAATTTTTTTAATTCAGAAACAAAATCCAGATGGTTCATGCATAGAACTGTCTGTGAATGTCATCTATCACAGACGGCTCAAAAACCATCTAGAATGCAACCGTGATATCCGTGACGCATATTCTGGTGTCAGGGCCCCGGAATCACGAGTGACTTAAAGAACAATGTGTCGCCAAAGACCGAGCAACTACTCAACCGGTGAAACGGTACTTAAGCCGTATGCACTTGAAATTGAGTAGTCCGATACCTGACCAATGCACCATACGATTACTTGAGCCGTATGCCTTCACCGTTGGTCAAGTCGTCCAGAAGTGGACATTATTCCATAACCACATGTGATTCCAAAGTGTGGCGAAGACCTAGCGTCTTTCTCGAGTTCGACCAACACAACAATTTTGGAGGAGTCCGACAATGATACCCTTACTCTAACCTAGTCCGTAGACTAACGAGTCACCCGAAGGCCTGGTACCATTATCCACACCCTGCCTAGCCGGCCAGCGCATGTCAGCTAGCAGGTCACTCAACTGGAAATCATCCTGCTAACTAAACAAGGAGAACGACTCTAATTCTTCACGACTAGCCCATACACTTCAATTCATACACAGCACAGTGTATGGGCAGCCACATTAACAACTCAGATATCACAACGAAATTCTACTAGAAAGGAGTTACAAGATAATAAACATATCCCTTACCTAGGAGGAGTACTTAACGGTCATACATTGCGACCCGGAAGTCGTTTACATTAAACGCAACATGAAAAACAGTGGCAGAAAGTAAAAGAAGACACCGAGATGGTAGCCCAAGCCATCTCCAGAAGATCTACAAAACTAACCCCTTGACCAAGTGGAGCAATCCTTGCAACTAAACATCCAAATTGACATAACCAAAGTCGTAATAAGCTACGATATGGGAACAACCTGCAAGAATGAAATTCCCGAGTGAGTACTTTCGTACTCGCAAGCTGCTAATGTGCTCATTCTAGGTTAATCTTAAACATAGCATGGTGATTGCAATGGTAACATGAATAAATCAACATAACATGGAAAAGAAGCTACACAAGCTATCAAGTTCAACATACCATGTCATGTTTCGGCAAATCAAGTAAACCACTTGATAAATCATACAATAAACATTTAAGTTCAGATCTGAAATTAGCATGAAAATTCTCAAATTTTCACATTCAAGCCATTTAAAGCATTCTTGGAGTTGGTTTAAACCACCCAAAACTCCCATCGTTTGTTCAAGATCACAATACCATCAAATTTCAGATTTAGAAGCATGGAGACAACCATCACAATCAAGTCATATTATTCTACCTAAGCCGCATAACTTAGGGAGATGCCGAATGGGTTGACCACCCAATTCGACTAGCGTGGAGTCAGGAAGGGTTAACCACCCTAACCTCATGCGAACAAGTGTTCCAATGGGTATTGGTTCATAGTAGGCCCACTATGATCATCCAACTCCACTCGCTAACACTTATCGCCGTGGGTGACAGGTACAACCTACGGCATTGGTATCGGCTAGGTTGACCGCTTGCCGATCCATCAGTAGGTGACAGTATCCCGGCTCTCACATCTCACCTTAAGGAGTTCACGTATTAAGTTAAGTGATTTAAAAGACACATTCTTGACTATAAGCAAAGACAAAACCTGCTCATGCTAGTAGTTTCACACATCACAAACATCATTCAATCAACCAAGCATAGTAAAAGATAACCGGAATATTTTCAACAAGTGAGCAAGCTTGCCTGGCTGTTCAAGATCGTGCGCTGGTTGGGAAACAACTCCAGGATTAGCTTTGTTGCCCGACTCTATTGAAATAATACCGAAAGACCGAAAAAATGACGAAAAGGCATAATTCAAAACCAGCACGAATTAAAGGATAAAAATGTATGAAATGCATCCTAATATGTAGGAAATTCTATTATGAAGCTACTGTAATTGGAATTATTCAACTTGGATTACTAGAGCTCAAGATATGAACTTTTGAAGTGTATGTGTTATCATTAGGACCATTTGGCTTATTCTTCATTTAAATGTTGCATAACATGAATGTATAACGATAATGCCATGCTGGAATGAAGGTGAAGTTAAGAGTTGTGATAGAGGTGGGTTCCGATTGGAGCTAGTCTGAAAATTTTCATATTCAGGTTTGAATGTGTGGCTTAGAGGGACATATTTGAATTGCAGAATTTTTTTATAAATAGTAGCATGAGTGGAATCTATATCATTCAATCTTATGTTTCAAAAGATGAGTTCACAAAAAGGATTTACCTAGTTTGGAGGTCATATGAGTTTTCCACAAGCGTTTGAAGTTTAACTAGTTTCAACTATTTCCTGCCTTTTTCCTAGTAAAGGAAGATATTGAAACCCTTTTTATTTTCCCAAACAAATACAACCTGGGCTGTGGTCCTTTGATGAGAAATACATTCCATCAGCTTTACTAGTTATGGATACACTTGCGTACAATATTTTTGAAGTGCTCTCTTATATCGACCAAGCTCACCTGCCATTAGTTGAGTTTAGCATGTTACTACACGGGTATGTAGCTAGTCACCATTAGCATTTTGAGAATAACTATCAGACATGATTACAACAAATGGTTGTTAAAGCTTTTTTTTTGCGACTAACTGGAGCTCAGATTCAATTAATCAGGAGGTAGCATACAATCGTTCAACAGGCAGGCAGAAAGGAACGCCGGCACCTGGCTAACCCATAAAGTTCAGGTGGCGCTCCCTTGATGCCTTTTTAGCACAAAGATGTGCAGCTACACTACAACAGCGTTTAGCAAACAGAATTGGAAAGAAATTAAACTGCTACTGAGCTCCTTGATCTCGCTCATGATGGGGGAGATTTCAGAACGAAGATAATCTTGACGTTGCCACAACTGCACCAGCTGAAGGGAATCACTTTCAAGGATAATTCTCTTGTGCCTTCCCGCCACAGCAAGCTGCAGACCATCTCTTGCCGCATACGCCTCAGCACCCAGCGCATTGATATGTCTGAACCTTACTAATGACCAATGATCAAGCGTATTAATTAGGTCTCTTTGGCAATTCACAATAATCAGGTTATCTTGCATGTATTAGTGTCAATCAGTTAATCATCTCCATTTTTATAACGGTGGCTAGTTCTTAGTCTGGCGTAACCGGTGTATCAATTGCACTAACCAAAGACTAGCTTTAACTAATCCTGTTATGTGTTGGTTTTTCCGAGCGGAGACGGTAGGGCAGAATTTGTTCTAGCGGGTGCGGATTGCGGAGTGAGGCCAGGGAGGAGGATGGAGGAGGTGCAGCTAGGGCAGAGAGGCCCTAGGTGCACAGGGACAGAATTAGACTTGTTCTAATTCTTGCCTGCCTCATATCACGGGTGGCTCCCTCATTATATAGAGGGCTGCCTTACACATTGATGTAGCTGAAATAGACTAGGACTCTTTTTAATCTAATAGAATACAAACTGGACTCTTCCTTCCCTATCAATACGAATTACCAAATAACTAGACTCTTTCCTAATCTAAAACCTGCCTGAATCCTAAGCTGATTCGGTCTCCAATTCTATTGCCGTAGCTTCCAAAATTGGCTGCGGAGGTTGCGGCCGGCGATGCGTATACGTCTGGCCGTACATGACATCTCTTCCCTCCTCGGAAAACAACTCGTCCTCGAGCTGGAATGCTGGATATTGCTGCTTGAAGTCGTTGAGCGGCACCAAAGTAGCTTCGGCCGGTGGAAACCCCACCCATTGAACAAGGACTTGGCGTGTGCCGTGGGCGAGGCAACCCCGCTGCACTGAGTGGGGTGATGGCAAGACGCGTCCGTCAGCCATTGCCGGTAGAGTGGGTGCTGTCAATGGAGGCTCGCCATGGAATTTCTTGAGGACGCCGACGTGGAAGACGTCGTGTATGCGTGCGCCTACCAGCAATGCGAGGCGATATGCAGTCTCGCCGATGCGCTCCAGCACTTTGAAGGGTCCGTAGAATTTGGGAGACAGCTTGCCGCTAAAGGAGCCGGGTAAGGAGGCTGTAGCCCTGTGAAGCAGCCGAAGCCAAACCCAATCGCCAACCTGGTAGGAGATGTCGCGATGATGAATGTCGTAGTAGAACTTAGCATATTCTTGGGCTTGGTGCAGGCGCTCCCTGACATCATGGAGGAACTGGTCGCGGTCAAGCAAAGCACTTTCAACTGTCGGGAACCGTTCATCACCTTTCTCATAGGAGCGCATAGACGGAGGAGGACGGCTGTACACCACCTAGAATGGAGTGTCCTGGAGTGATGTCTGATAGGCTGTGTTGAAGCAGTACTCCACCCAAGGAAGCCAACGGAGCCACTGCCGTGGCCGGTCCCAGGTAAGACATCGAAGGTACATCACGATCACCTTGTTAGCTGCTTCTGACTAGCCATCGGTCTGTGGGTGAAAAGCGGAGCTGAGGCAGAGTTGTGTGCCAGAGAGACGAAACAACTCTTGCCAGAAATTACTTGTGAAGACCAGGTCCCGATCGGTCACAATGGAGCTAGGAATCCCATGCAAGCGAACCACCTCCTGAAAAAATGCGCGCATCACTGAAGTTGCCGTGTATGGATGGCCGAGAGGGATGAAGTGGGCGAATTTGGAAAGCCTGTCGATGACCGTCAGAATTACAGACTTGCCACTAACTTTGGGAAGACCCTCAATGAAGTCCATGGTGATGTCCTCCCACACACGCTCCGGAACTGGTAATGGTTGAAGAAGGCCAGCCGGATGTAGGTGGGTTGTCTTGTTCTTTTGACATGTGGCGTAGTCGTGTATGTAATCCTGGACCACTTGCTGCGCCCGTGGAACGTGAAAGTCAGCCCTGAGCCGGTGTAGGGTACGTTGGAAGCCCTCGTGAGCGGTCGAGTGGGCTGCAGCAAGCACCTCAGGCAGTGTCGGAGAAGTGGCAGAGAAGTAGATCCACTTGTCGTGGAGGATCGGGTCATCCACCACGGACCATGCTGCCGGCTTGTGCCCTGCACAAATGTCGTCTCGCAGGGCAGCGAGGGCAATGTCCTCGGCAATCTCACGCTGAAGGTCATTGAAGATGGTGAGGCGGGGCGATGAGATGGTGCACGTGATGACCTCATCCTCCTGGCGTCGTGATAGGGCATCGGCCACCACATTGGTGCGCCCAAGCTTGTACTCCACCGTGAAATCGAAGCCGATCAACTTGCTGACCCAACGATGCTGAGGAATAGTGGAGAGCCGTTGGTCCAACAAAAACTTGAGGCTATAATGATCAGTCCGAACCACGAACAGGCGCCCCCACAAGTACGGCCTCCAATGCCGCACGGCCTGAGCGAGCCCGATCAGCTCGCGCTTGTACGCCGCGAGTCCGGCGTGCCACGGTGCCAGTGGCCTGCTAAAGAAGGCCAGGGCGCCATTCCCTTGATGAAGAACTGCACCAATGCTGGTGCCGGACGCGTCGCATTCGACGAAGAACACGCGTCAAAAATCCGGAAGCTGCAGGATGGGGGCGCTGGAGAGGGCCTGCTTCAAGGTGTCAAAGGCGGTGGCGGCAGCCGGTGTCTAGGCAAACCCTTCCTTCTTGAGCAGCACCGTGAGCGGGGCGGTGATTACCCCGTAGTCTTTGATGAACTTGCGGTAGTACCCCGCCAAGCCCAAGAAGCTCCTGACGGCACAGACCGTGCGTGGCAGCGGCCATGTGGCTACCGCTTCCACCTTTTGATGGTCCATGGCCACCCCCTTGGCGGACACCACGTGCCCGAGGTATGCCACGGACGAGACGCCGAACGAGCACTTAGCTTGTTTGAGCACCAGGCTATGCTTACGCAAGGTCTCAAAAACTGTCCGTACATGTCGTAGATGATCAGCCCAGGTGGCACTGCAGATCAAAATATCGTCAAAAAACACAAGTACAAAACAATGAAGGAAGGCACCGAGGACGTCATTCATCAAAGCCTGGAAGGTGGCGGGGGGCGTTGGTGAGGCCGAACGGCATCACCAGGAACTCAAAGTGGCCGAGGTGCGTGCGGAATGCCGTCTTGTGAACATCATCGGGGTGCATTCGAACTTGATGGTACCCCGAGCAGAGGTCGAGCTTGGTGAAGTAGCAGGCGCCACACAGTTCGTCAAGGAGCTCAGCGACGACCGGAATAGGGAACTTGTCCTTGATGGTGATGGAGTTGAGCTCGCGGTAGTCGATGCAGAAACGCCATGCCCCATCATGTTTGTTGACTAGCAACACCGGTGACGAGAACGCGGATGTGCTAATGCGTATGATCCCTTGGGCCAACATATCTTTGCATTGCTGCTCCAGCTCATCCTTCTGGAGTTGGGCGTACCGGTAGGGCCGAACTGCCGCGGGCGCGCTGCCATGGACCAAGTGGATGCGATGGTCATGGGCGCGCGCCGGAGGGAGCCCACGCGGTGCCTCGAACAATTCGGTGAAGCCTGCCAACAAGGAATCCATCATGTTGCTACCGCCGTCGGTGATGCTGCACAGGGTGTCGCATGCGGTGGCCTGGCCACGCCACGTGACCTAGCGTCTGTTGATCTCGAGGCCTATCGTGAGCTTCTGGAAATCCCACAAGATTGGACCCAGCGTCCGCAGCCACTGTGTGCCGAGAATGATGTCGAACCCGCTCAGTGCAAGGGCATGGCAGTCCAGGCAAAAGTCGATGCCGTCCACGTTGATGTCCAGCCCTTTGCATACGCCAGTGCTCAGCACACAATCGCCATTGGCGACGGTCATGCGCATGCCGCCTGGCATGGTCGGAGCGCCAACCCAAGGTGGCGGGTGATGTTGTCGTGGATGAAGTTGTGCGTGGAGCCGGTGTCGACGAGGGCCACCTGTGTTGCCCCGTGGACCTTCACTGCTAGCTGCATGGTATCGGTGGCGCGGATACCCACCAGGGCGTACAAGGACACCTGCGGGTCATCGGTGTTGTCAATAGAGTCCGTTGCCTCCCAGGAACTTGGATCATCGCAGACAATCTCGATGGCGAAGAGTTGTGCACACTTGTGCCCCCGCACAAACTTCTCGTCGCAATTGAAGCAGAGCCCTTGGCGACGACGCTCTGCTAACTCCTCCGGGGTCAACTTCTTAAAAACTCGACCCCCGGTTGATGCCACGCTTGGTGTTGGTTTTGGTGCGGCGAGCACAGGTGCTGGGACTCCGCCAGGAGGCACGCTCCGGGTGGTTGGCTTGGATGACCCTGGCGTGGTGAGCATGTGGCGGTGCTCGTAGGCGCGAGCCATGCTGATGGCCTCCTCCAAATCCGGCGGTTTCTAGAGTTCGACGTCTGTCTGGAGGGGTTCTTGTAAGCCGGCCGTAAACAACATCACCTGTTGTTCCTCATCGAGGTGACCGCAGCGGGACAGGAGCGTGAGAAATTGCTTAGTGTATTCTTCCATGGTCCCGGTGCGTTGCAAGAGCTTGATCTCGCCAAGCGGGTTGTGGTGGCCGTGGGGCCCAAATCGCCGGTTGATGAGGTTCGCGAAGTGCCCCCATGCCGGGCGGCCCTGCATGTTATGCAGCCTCATGTACCACTGATTAGCATTGCTCGTGAGATGGAACGAGGTGAGCCAAACCTTCTCACCTTCTGGTGTGCGTTGCCTTTCAAAAAATTGTTCGCATGTGTCGATCCAAAGGAGGGGGTCTTCCGTCCCATCGAATATCGGGAACGTGAGTTTGTGGAAGCAAGGGGCTCCCCAGGTGTCTGCGTCATCATGCAGTGGGATGGCCCGAGGCGCGTCATATCCGCGGCCTACGCTGGTAGCAGTGCCGTGCAGCCCCAAAGTTTTTTTTCGTCCGTTGGGACCGCCATTGCTGGTCGCCTCGTCCTGGGGGTCACCTTCCACGCGGTGGAGCCGCTGATCGGGGCACTCCAATCGTGTCTTGAGGGAGTCAAGCTGGCCGGCATGGCTGTCCAAGCGGCTGGAGATGTCGATGAGCTGTGGCTGCAGGACAGCAAGCAGCTTATCCAAGGCTGCCTGGTGCGCAGCTTGTGAGGCGGTGTGTGCAGCTTCCGAAGCTTGCTGGGCCACTGCCATGGACAGCTTCATCTCTGCGAGGGACTTGAGCAGATCGTCACCACCGTTGGTTCCCATGGTGGAAGCAACAGCAGCAGGCTCTGATACCCGGACGGTTCAAAGAACCATCTGAAATATGCATTTTGAAATGTCTGGCATAGTGCTTTTTGTAATAGTGGCCACGCTAACCTATCCCGCACCTTGGGTAGACACGGCAACGTCAAAGAGGGTCGTTACAGGTATGACATGCATGGCAGCCTAGCAGCTGGTGCCACCCCCAAGCAAGGCCTTGCCAAGATGCATACAGTGCACCCTGCCGCATCTGCCGTTGTTGTGACTACCATTCCAGCGGCAGCAACGACCTCCCTGGGCATGGTAGCACCAGCAACTATCATGGTAGTGTGTTTGGCAATGTCGTCACTTGCCGCCGGTTCCCATGCCGACCCGGTTTGCTCACCAAGTGTAACCGCGGAGAGTTTGCCGGCAATGTTTGACCCTGAGTTGTCGGTCATGTCATCCCTAGGAGCGGCGCCATACTTTTGACGCTTAGAACCTCGATCACCCATATCGGCATTACCATGGCCATCCATTCTATCATCCTCATGCAGCAAATCATCGTCGTCCATGTTATCCATCTCGTCCCCCTTGGTCGGTTCAGCTACAAGGTAAATGTCATGCATATACGTTCCGACCAATCATAATCTCCACGCTGTGTTTAGGGATGAGCTCCGCGTCCAACACGGCCTCCTAGAGTCTGACAATATTACGACGGCGAGTGAAGACCATATCCACCACCGTGGTCACTCCCAAAATGGAGCCAATGGCACACATGCTAATTAAGATAATCTCTGATGTGGCAAGAAGCACAAGGACAATAGCACTCCGTCGTATTAGGCGAGCTGCTTGCGGGCACTTTCACCTCCTCCGAAAATGTAGAGTCCAGCACGCGGTGTATTACTTTACACTGAGCAGCTCAGCTCGCAGCAGACTTTGCATTCACTCGAGACTGCAGACGGTGTTGCGTTGGTTCGATTAACCAAGTTCCGCACCACCGGCCACCGGTACTGTACCACAAGAAATCCATGCATTTCAGGAATGGTTTTGATTTGTAAGTTTATTGGCAGAAGTTTACTAGTTAGTATATATCGTGCATGTCTTATTGACAGGAAAATGTTGTCGATGGGGAGGAAGCAGGGACGCATGAATTGATGGAATATGAAATCATCCTCTTCAATCATTACTTACTAGCTCAAAGCATCAGGTCATCAGGGAGCATCGATTCTCAAGTCTTACTACCTTGGGGTTTATTATGAGAGGCCTGTTTAGAGGAGCAGTATAAACTCAAATCAATCGTTAATTAGCAGGATTAATTTAGACATTTGGTGTTCGAGGGTGTTTTTTCACGCTCTTCGCAATTGAATCCCCGCCGCCCCTGTCTTGCCCAGCCGCCGCCGGTAGGCCGCCTCTCAGGTTGGGGCCGATCTTCTCCTCGCACATAAGGGTAGTTCTTCCGCCGCACTGTCCGCAGTTCCTGCAAGCCGGCGAGCCCCGCAACGCCGTTCGACAGGTCGTCATCGCGTCTCGGCTTCGCGGGCGGCGCGCTCAGAGTTGTGTGGTTCTTCGGTTGTGGCCGCTCAACAAGAAGCTCACCTTCTGCGACCACGCCGGGAGCAGCTGCCCGCTCAACAAGACGCTCACCTTCTGCGCCTACGCGGGGAGCAGCTGCTGCGACGCCGCCGCCACCAACGCTGTCCTGCAGAAGCAGTTCGACGCCATCAACATCTCCGACGCCGCATGCGCAGCTGTCCTCAAGTCCATCGTCTGCCCTGTCGCCCTGCTGTCTCTGCTTAATTTTGCAGTCGACTTGTGAGCTATCGCAAATTGGTACTGCACTCTGCGCACCATGTGCTCGACGGTTTGTTTCGCTGGACAAACTGAACTGGGGGTTTCAGCTTTTTTACTATTCGCTGCGTACTGCTGGATTTATGTATTGCTTAGACATATGCTGCAAGATCAGAACTTTGGTCTTTGCCGATAGCGATAGTGCTATGGTTTAGATAATTTCCCCTAGTACTCATACTTTCCTTCTTTTTTCGATTTTTGGCTTAGCTTTTCTTATATACTTTTACAATCAGTGCAAATATTTTGGAGCTTACAGCCTTAATAATGTAATTGCAGGAGAAAACATTTCAGCATCCATATTTATCCGCCCTGGGATCTATACGTGAGCTCAATTAGTGTTTGGTAATGTTGTGTGCTGGATTGTGTACAATTAAACCTGATACAACATTGGAGGATTTTATGTAGGAAGGGATATCTGCTATTGAGGAAACATTGCTTGCCAAAATCTGTGTATAACAACGAAGAGATCAAGCAATTGGATGAAACTGTTGTTCTGCAAACTATGAAGTGTGATATCTTTAGGAAGTATCAGATATAATACTCTGGCACTAAGCATAATCCTTTCTGATAACAAACCAGGAATCACAAATCGGAATACAAACCCGTGGCAGATTAGGTACAAAGGTGAACTGAAAATTTGCAAGGAACAAATGATTCTAATCATCCAGCATGTTTCCGTGTAGTATTACTAGCATCAGTCCAAAATTTTGCTAATGCATCCAAACGACCCTGTGGCACTTATGAAAAAAAAATGGTAGGCTGTTATTTCTAATTCCTGTGGCACTGGTTGGCTGTTCTTTCTAATTCAGCATTTAAGAATAAGCCTGTCCACAGATATGCTACACCGCAGCGGAATTGATTATAAGTGAATTTATCGTTTCCTTTCACCTGTAAGCATCTTTAACAGTTGACCTGGGAGAATATGAGAAAGAGTTGCTCCATTCCGAGGCAGAGAAGAATCGGAGAGGAACATCTAGATCCATGTCCAGGGATGTTTGAACTTAATAGAAATATAAACCCAGCATGCCTCAATGGATATATATTAGGGCCCTGCTTGGAACATGGAGATGTTCAATCTTGTAGCTATAAAAATCTTGTGGGGATAAAGATTCATACAGTTCACCTACTAAGTTGTAGTCTCAGACTCTTGGTCACATCTTATTGATTATCTCTCGAGGACATTTTAATGTATCCATGCATGTCATTCTTGCATAACATAATCTCTGAATCCTTTACTGCTCCACACTCCAGAAGCTCATGATGAAATGATCCTTTGCCTTTGATGTCTTCAGATTTCAGATGCTGACGTGCTGTTGAATGATTAGTCATCAGTAACATATTATCACTATAATATGTAAGGAAGGGAGGAAAACGAAAGGAGGAGATGATGGTACAGGAGGTCTCATGGGATTCAGGAATGCGCTCCACTAAAGGAAAATTCTCGAGTATCCTATTTTGTTCAGGATGCATGAAGTAATCTTCTGAAGGGAGCAGTTTCCTGCTATTTGAGTAACAAGCTGTTCCATGAGATTGAATTGGTACTAAATATCTGAAACTTCAGTATCCTGAATTTTTCCACCGACCATCTGATGTTATTGAAGTTGCTTGATGGCATCCGTTCATTTTCAGCAAGAGCTAGGAGCAGCTCATGCCAGACTCGTCGCACTTAAGATCTCCACCTAATCATGGGTGCTGTGCCTGTCACGGCAGTCAATTCTTAAAAGGTTTTTTCAGAGAAGCGCTTTAAACTGTTTTGCATTTTAGAAATTTGAGCTTAAAATTTGTAAAAATAAGTTTTGCAAGTTGTGGTAATTGAACCTGAGACCAACCAAAGCAAGCCAAGTCTCTCCACCACTTCAGTTAGACAAGCAATTGATGTAGGTTGGCAGCTTCATTCGTTTATAACCGATCTCTGTGATAGACAACAGACAAAATTCAAATTAGAACGAAATTATTTTTCAATTACAATTTAATATATATCGGCTAAATACAAATTCAATTACAAATAATTTCAATATTTTAGTATGTTTGTAATTTAATATATTTTGAATCATAGATCTGATCTTCTTGTTTGCACACATACGTGGACACAGTCATCATCGTGCAATTACATAGAGGTTCTAGTGGGTCCGAACGGCTCAAAGTGTTTTTGGTGGTGGGACCAGACGGCTAAACATACATGATCATGGGTCCAAATGAGTCAGAGAGGTGATGGGTGGGACCGGACGCCACATAGGGTTTTGGTGGGACCGTAAATATACACTGCCGTGGGATAGGACAACTGAGATAGGGGTTGGTGCGGTCAGACAATTGAGAAAGATGATAGTGGGTCTCGATGAGTCAGATAGGTATTGGTGGTGGGTTCGGATGAGTAAAAGAGGTGATAGGCGGGTCTAGACGAGTTAGAGAGGTGGTGGTGGGCCCGAACAAATCAGAGAGGGTCTTGACAAGTCAGAGAGGTGATGGTGGGTCCGGACAAGTCAGAGATGTTATGGTGGGTCAAGTGAGTGAGAGAGGTCACTACTGCAGAACAGGTCACTACTGACGGTCGCCAAACCCCCTCTACTGACGGACAGGGGGCCCGTCACCCTGGAAA